>WEKY01036635.1:0-41610 GCA_013390045.1 Picathartes gymnocephalus
TATGGAATCAAAAATGGAAAGACAACAGGGCAAACACCAAAAAAAGTTAGCAAAGTAAAACAGCAGGGAAACAATAGGCATCCAAAGGGAGAAAACCTGACACTGTTATCTGAAGAAAATATGGAATTAAATATTAAGTTCAAGAAAGAGGGAACTTGTTATGTATCTTCACCATAGGCACCAGATGGATATTTTTGAGGTTTTATAACAATAATAAAAGTGTGTGTTCTGTTATATATTACAAAGTAAATCAAAAGAAGTCACAACTTCCTGATGTCAGAGAAATAATAAAAGAGAATTAGGGAGCTAAAATAGAAAGTTTGAAATTCCAAGTGCCTTTTACTGAAAAAGAGGATATGTTTGTTTTCCTACAGAATCTTGATAGACTGACCTAATGACTACAATAAAAAAGATAAGGTTTTCATTTGATTGATTGATTGATTGATTGAATATTTTAATGTGAACAGTAATAATAATAGCAAATGCATTGCCTGTCTTAAGCAGTTCTTCTTTCCCATATATTGTCATCGTTTATGCTAGTAAGAACAACTTGAGGAAGACAATACTGGGTTGTTCAGATTAGTTTGTATGTCACAAGAATTCCTTCTTTAGTATGTGTTCTGCAATAAGGATAAGAACTCTGCTGGGATATGGGTACTTCTGAAATGATCTCATACACAGAAAGAGCAGGGTTGAATTAGAACTTATTACACATTATTCAAGAAATAGAAACCTCCAGATAAATATATGCTGGGATTTTTTGCTTTCAAACTTGCTATTATAGGCTAAAGTCTGATATACAGAGAGAAATCAGGGAGCTGCAAAGATTGAAACACAAAGATAATTAGAGTTTTCAATAACTCCTATGTGTACTGGGTAAAATTCAAGTCAAGCTGTGGGTGTTACATTTTTGTACAGTATAATTTACCTTTTCTTGGAGGCTCAGACACACCACAAGAAAAAAAGGCAACTCCTGCTCTAATCTTGAGTATCACACTAGCTTTTGTTCAAAACATCTTTCAAGCTTCATCTGTACGGTAAGATCTCTGAAAACTTCCCACATCTTTTCACCTCCATTCCCCTTCCCCTTCCTCTTTCTTAATATGTTGAGATTGCTCCCAAAAGAAAACCATGTGTAGAAAAGGAACCGTGAGTGAATTCCTTTGGAAGTTGTAACCAGACAGCTGGGGGGGATGAAGGGTAGTATTCCACAGAGCAGAATAAAATTCCCTGGCCACTTTTTAGATTAACCTTCGAGTTGTTATTTGGTGGACACAATCGTCAAAATATATGTTAGTTCTGCATCTTCTAGGAAGAAAAAGATTTACAAAGTTCACTGAAAAGGGGAGCTACGTATATGTGAGACAGATAATTACGATGAAACTGAAATGGTAGAATATAAGAGTTTTAAAGTGGGTTTTATTCATGGGGGAAGTAGGCCTCAAAAACCACAAATTTCATCCATGAAAGATGCAAAAGAAATTCAGATTTAAACACATAATGCCAGGTCAAGGAGCATGTCAAGAATCTATATGTTTAAGTTGTTAAGGCTCAAAATAGAATCTTTTCAGACATTTCAAAAGCAGAGGGTTTCTCTGAATGTGAGAGGTATCAGCAGATGACTGAAGAATATGAAAAACACACATACAATACGTTAGCATGAGAAAACTGCAGAATAAGGAAGTGAATTTCTAAAATCGTCCTCAATCCAAAGGTAATCCAGAAGATTCCCATATCAGATCTTAATTTTACAGCAAGAATTTGAGGAAGTACTTCCACTGAATCTTTCCTAAGTAGGATTAAAAAAAAAAGTCTAAATAAGCAAGTACCGTGAACTGAATAAAACTAAATAATTGTCAACAAACTTTAAAGAACTCTGATATGAAGCTATGAGGATTTTACTATCATGTGTAACCCATTTCTTTAATCAATAGGCAGTGGAATGGAAGGAGAGAAATATGAAAAGAAATATTTTAAATGATAAAAACTGAGGATATAACTGATAAGTATCAATCTAACTTGTAAAGCCTATGTAAAGAAAGGAACTAGTAAACACAGGATAGATAAAGAATATTGATAAGGGCGTTACAAAGGAAAAATATGCCTTACAAATTTTTCTCCTTTTTCAAAGTATCGCTGAGTAGGTGGATAAGTATGATCTAATTATATTTCTATTTTCAAAAAGCTTTCAACAAGCTCTCACATGAATTTCTTAAATTTGGACACTGGTTGTTCAATATATGCCTAAATGTTTGGAAACATGATAAATCACAAGGCAGTCATGTTTTCAAATAATTCAAAATTACATAGTCAAAATCAAAAAGTGTCTGTAAGGAGCTCAAGAGGATGACACTCCATAGTCAGTGACTCAAGGATGAAATAACATATGAAATGTAAAATTAGTAAGCATAGAATAATGCACACAAAAGGAAAGCAAAAACACCTACAAAACTTTGTTATAGTGATAATCTCTAATTTGGGTATACAGAGAGACACTCCCAGTCAATATGTACAGGTCTCTGGGAAAGTATAATATCCATAGAAGACTTGAATAAATAACTGTAATCTAGAATGTTACATTAAAAATATTATCTCTGATTTAAAACCAGACTATGGCAGAACTAGAAAAAACGTTACAGCAAAGAACAATTAGACATAAGTTATCTCACCCACATAGAATGCAACTCAGTCTGAAGAGGTATGACTGAGGAGAAATATCATTAAGATCTGTATAATTTTGAAAGAGAAATGTAAATGCAGTTATGAATCATATTATCTTTATTTTAATATTATAGTTATGGATTGTCATCAAAAGTTCATCAGATAAACAGTAAACAGTCACTGTTTTTCTCACACAGTACTGTGTTAAATGCAGTGTTGAGTTCTTTGTTACAGTCATTTTGGAGGTTAAAGGTGCAAATGTGTTCAGAAAACGGATTTAATACATCACTCAGGCATTTAGGCCTGTATTGAATATTAAATATGACACTTCATGTTGGAATCCTAGGCACAGAAAATCCTCAAAGCCTTAGGTCTGCTTACTCTGAGAATGAAATGTGTACTGCATTTGACCTGAAGTCTTGCTATAAAAGTAGTTATGGAGTAAAGTAAAAAGTTCAGGGTGTGGTCGTTCATCTTAAAGTAAATGGATTTCTATAGGACAGTACCTGATTGGATGAAAAATGCCACAGTGCGACATCTACGAAATGCAGGTATTCTTAACTATTGGTGCGAAAGTAAAAACATTTGTACGTTGCAATTATCTATTGGTTAATTAACTTCTAAGAGCCCTTGTAACTTGCTATCTGGGGCTCACTTTATGTCTGACTTCTACAAGCCTCTGTGAAGGAGTTGGCAAAACTCCTGAGAGATTGTAGCAATAAATCTCACTTGAAACCTATCTATCTGAAAGCGTCTTTAACCCAACTGTCCATGATAACTGTTGCTCCCATATAATCCTGGCAACTTCAGGTGTCATTTTTACAGGAATATTTTAAATGGCTAATTACCAGAAATCAAGAGTTAACTAAAAGGTGGATCACCCAGTGCTTGCTACATTTTGTAAGCATTGGTATTGCTTGCAAGGACAGTATGCCAAAATGTGTTTAATTTTGGTTTGATTCTATAGAGCAGTTCCTGCATTCCTTGTCTTATGATATTTATAAACAAAGCATGAAATAAAGGAGTTAAACCTAGACAACAAGGTCTTTTAAAATATTTGAACATGTCCTTTTAACCACGTGAGCATTCTCTTTTAACTGTTCTGCATGTACAAACCCTAAGCCCTTGAGCTGTTAAAGAATTGTGTACCTTGGACTTGTGTCACAATTTCTCTCTCTCATGAGATGATGAGAGAGATACCTATTTTAGGGTGAAATGTGTGACTCTGAAGGTGGCAAATAGTTATTGTTTACGGCAAAGGAAATCTAAAGAAATTATCCTAGATTTAGACAGCTTAGCTTTTTTATATTTATACTATATAAAATTAAGTATATTCAAGAAAACTTGTCTTGAAGTTAAGATTTCCACCTGTGTAGTGTAAAATGAAAAAATAAAGAGATCTATTGCTCTTGCTACAATCACCAGATTGTCTGAATCTCACAAAAAAAAAAAAATTGTGAATATTCAAAAGAAAATCATCCAAACTATTTTTATTTACCTCACTGTAGTCACATGAACTATTACTTAACCTTGCTTCTAATTCTTTCCCTGTTACACCGTTGGAGGACTTAAAAAATAGCTTGCATTGAATCAAGACAAGAAGCATCATTAAAGTGTAATGTTATGAAATGTGTTCTGCACAGCCTATCATAAAATTCAGTCTGGGGAGGGAAAGTTCTAAAAACCACTAGGACACTCTGTAAGTGGTGCAGGTTTGCCAGCACTTCATCTTTACATACATCTTTATCTTGCAGAGCAGTAAATTTTGAATAATCTATTTCATGGTATATTCTCATGCCATGAACTATGTTGTAGATCAGCGAAGTTCTTCATTATTAAATGCCAGTGTTTTACCTGTCAACCCTGAGAGGGAGAGAAAATTACTACTACTTTCAGAGGAATCACAGAACTGTGTTAGATGGAAAACACTTCTGGAGGTCAGCTAGACCAGTCAAAGTAAGACTAACATCACTCAAATGTAGCAAGCTATGTCTGTAAGGTGGTCTAGGCACTGTTTGTTTACTAGTCACACACAAATCAAGGACCATAATCTCTGTGACTACATCTGTACAAGCAAGTAAAGTATGATCACCAAATGGCTTCACACACAGCATGTAGCACTAGTCTCCAATAATCCACTGCACTTCATAGTTATCCCATTGCCTGACACAAGTTTTGGCTCACACACTTGTTAACAAAATCTACAATGTAAGGCAATAACTGCAGCTATACTAAAGATGAGATCAGAAGGCTACAGAGGGCTTGAACTGTTCCCAATAGGCAACAAAGGCGAGACAGTTCTCTTGGGGAGCGAAACAGAATTTGGCTGTATAGACTTAAATTGTACTGTTAAACTTGCTCTTGGGTTGAGGGATAAGCCTCTGGGTTTTTCCAGTTACCAGATTATGCTCAATCAGCTGGTTATCCGAGTAACAAGAGAATTTCTTTTCCCCAGTGCCAAACCTAATATTCTTCTCTTTCATTAAAACACTGTGATTAAGTGGTGCTTGCTGACTCAGTATATTTGCTATGCAGTTTGAATTAGATTAGTACCATTTTCCACTGCACAAGTGGGATTTTTTTGTATATGTGTGTGTTGTAGATCTTCACTGTCATTTCTTACAAGGTAATACTTTGCAGTTTGTGGGAAAATGGTTGTACCAGTTAATGCTGTTTGGAGAGAGGATAAATTTACACTTAGGGCTGCCAAGGTTTTCTGTTTCCTCTTGTATGGGGACAGCTTTATCCTGACACAATCCTTTAAATAACAGTACTCTTAGTAGCAGAATTGTTTGCAATAAATATAGGAGAAACACAAGCCCTTTCCACTCATATAATAAATATTTCCTTATTTTCCTAGTGCCAAGAAAAACTTCCCTTCTGACCCTGTTCTGTTTATATCAACATTACATCAACAACATTGATATGAATTATCCTAAGTTGTTAGCAGAGATTGTTAACATTTAAAATCAGAACTAAAAATAAATGCTTTAACTTCTTTTACATCTAGGCCACAGAAACTGTCCCTGAAAAATGTATTGCCTGCATTTATCTCAGAGAATCAAAGATGAATCTGGCCTTAACTGAAGAAAGCTAATGAAACATGTAAGCCTCAAATCCTGTCTGTTTTTCTGAGCACTCTTTTTGTTTTCCTATTGGAATACTAAGGACACATACTGTGGTGTCTAACTCACTACAAGAAATCCTTGCTTAGAAGAAAGATTCAGGGTTGACTCTACAAAAATATTACTCTGGACAACAACATGCCTCAAGTAACAAAGGGGTTAAAACTTTAATATAACTTAGCTTCCTTTTCTTAACAGTAACACCTTCCTTCCTTAAAATCAGTAGGCAGAGTAAATAATCATTTGCCAGATGTCCACACTGACTTGGAAAGCCAGAAAGATAAAGTTCCATGTGCACACAAGAACGTATTCTCAGCATTAGCAGAATGAAATAGAGACATCAGATAAGTGAAAACAGATGTTGCTAAAATGTCAAGTGCAGCAGATGTGTGTATACAAGACAAGCTTTGAAAAGATTAAACTTTGATCCTGGTTAGGCAGCAGGAACTTATGTTAACCAGGTAGAAACGGTAATCTACTTTGGACCAATTATTTCCACCTTTACTATCAGATGTATTATGCATTGTTCTTAATGGAAATACCTCTGAAGTATTAACCAGTTGAGCATGAGCAGTGGCAGTATTTTGGCTGTGTATGCTTTATGTTGTGTTCCCAAAAATCTGCTCTCATGAACAGCCAGAGTGCTCAGTAAACCCTTTTCTAGGCACATACCCACATTTTCATCCAACGGAAAGAGGAAGCAATGCAGGAGAGGGAAGGATGCTGTATGACATGATGTGCATCCAGGTCTCATCCTGATATGCTGTCAGCATACATCCAGGCACCGTGTAGCAGTTCCACAGCTTTCAATTGGCTCATATTTTTACATCTTCCATTTAAAAGGTAAATATTCTTCCTCTTTGGTTTTAGAGCCTTCCAAATATGAATTTAGATAGAAAATCTGATTTGGTTTTGATTTCAGAGTTACATCTGCATGTTTTCACATATCTGCTGTGGGATTCGCTTCATCAAGAAGGTTTTTGATCTGTGTGTCTGTTTCAAAGTATCAGGACTGCATCGTGTCAACTACTAAAATCTTGTATATATGTGGCAGACAAAGGCCAAGGAACTACCTAACAGAAGCACTGTACTTCAGAGGTGCTCTGTGGTATTGTCTCCACAGGGGACCAAAAAGCTCTCAGGTTTCATTTTAGTCCTAAATGCCTACATTTTATTGCTCCATGTAACACCTTTCTCTACACCCATGCCCCAGGCCTGTGTATTTTGTTAGCAGCACTGATTCAGTGTGGAGTCAAGGCTCCTCAGGAACCCTTACCATTCCACTGATGACTGGGAGCTGGTTTAGCTATGCATATTTCTGGTGTAAAAACTGTCACATGCTTACCTCTTTGGGGCATAGCTCTTTCACTTATCTCAGAGTCATGAGAAAGATCAGGGGTTTTTATCGTTTCCAAGCCTCCATGGAGATGAAATCTCAATTCCATTCTGTCTAGGTTCTCTTCTCTCTACCTTCTCATAGAAAGGTCATTGTGCTGGCTGCCATATTCTCCTCACATACGCCATCTGGGTAAAGCAACCTCATCCACCAGAGGTTCAAAATAACTGTTCTGTCCCTCCACAACCAAGTGTTACACACAGATGACATACAGAGTAGTAACAGCTACATGTATTTCACAAATACTGGATATTGATTATTTGTTACTATTAAGTATTAAGAAGCACAATTATTTCTACCTTTTAGTATCTGAACATAATCCATCTTCAGTTTAGATTACTAAGGACAAGAGTCTTACTCAGATTTTTAGATGATTGAAATTTACAGCAAATAGATAGTGCTCACCTTATTGTGACCTTAACTAGTCTTTTTCTCCTGATATAAACCAAGAGAAAACAAGGTGCAATTATACCACTTCTACCCATTCTCTTTTTGTATTGTTCAGTAAAACTACTTGTTTCTTTTAGGTAAGAATTCATACTGAATGAAGTTGATGGAGGGACTTTTTCTGGTATCAGTGTGGCACTTTAATACCTCAGCTCTTTGTGACTTATAGCTGCAAAAAGCTCTAACCTTTAAAGGAATTTTTGGTAAGTGCTTTTTCTTTTGCAGAGATAACACCTCACAGACTTGTGCTCTGAGATCACCTTCAAGACACCCTATTGCTTTTAGGGGCGTTAAAGTCATAATAGAATAGTTTTATTTTATTACTCAGATCAGAACCTTCCCATCCATCACAACTCATTTGATTTACACTTTAGTTATACTTTCAAGCTTTTCTAGTATTTTTACATGGACTTGGACATTTCGCCTTCTGTTTGCATCAACAAGGAAACTTCTGCACTTAACTGGGAATTGGCAACTACTCACATTTCTAGCAGGTAAAATTTGCCTTTTAAGTTTTATATTAATATCTGTTTTAGCAAAATTATACTTGTTTTTTAGTGTGAAAGAATTGGTTTTGAATAAGATAGTAAATAATTTTACTAAATGCCTTTTGAATATGGGAGACTCTTTTCCATGTCCATTTAAATAAGAACACAACATATCCAATTGTCTTAAATGTTCTCCTTCACTCTATATGTGTTTGAAATTTGTGCAGCCAGTACCAATTAATTTGATAAAGCAAACTCCATGTATCTTTTGGGAGAGTTTATCATGAACATAGCTTTTACAGTGGGGATATTACCAAAAGTTGGAAAGCACAGTAATAAGTAGGGGGGAAAAAAAGAAAGCAAGTATCAGATGTTCCCCTTCTTGTGCATCATCCCACCTTTACAACAGACTTCTAGGATTTGAACAAATGACTAATAAGTCACATCCTTTTTTGCATGTTTTTGGACTTTCTCTGGTTTTAGTACATGTCACAACTTGAGCAGCATGGCAATGTCCCAGGGCATGTCTCTGCTGGGGCAAGTAAATTTTCTCATTCTTCACTGAGTGGAGGCTCAGGGGCATTAGTGGCATGAAAGGTCAGTGCCCATTCCTGGGGTTTTTTTCAATTAGACAGTACCATAGTGTATCTTTAAAAAAACATTTTTTAAAAATTGACAGTGACAGACAATGCATCATTGTATCCTTCTTGCTTTAATATATTCCCACAGAAAACCAGGAAACCAGATTTCTAAAAAGTCCACTGAGGGGCCAAAATCCAGAACTGTGGAAACACCCTGCCTAAGCTAAGTCATTCTGTTTTCAGCATTGCTGAGAAGTCTAAAGATGTGCTGTGATTACATTCATGCACTGCTCTGGGTCAGAAGAAATTCAAATGGTGTAAAAAAAATCAGCTTGCATATATGTGCTACTCTGCTTGTACAGTAGCAGTATGCTTTTCACATGTTACACTCTGCTTTTCAAATGACCCTTAACTGGGTTAGGCCTTGCCTAAAATATCCAATTTTCTTCCATTGACAGTAAGAGCATCCACTATCCAATATGATAAGGGGATTCAGCACCCACAGTAATGATGTGTTCTGATGAGAATATACCAGTGGTGAGTTCCTAATGAGAATGTATAAACTGTTTAAAATATGCAACTATGTTAAAATTTAAGTCACCATTAAAGATGGCATAAGGGTCATATTTAACACAAGAAATAATACCTGCAAAATGTGAAGTTTCAAAAAGTAGTATGCATAGGGCATTTCAATGTATTGTAGCACTTCTCTGGGTCTCAAGCAGTATTTAAGATGGAGATTTTTACTTTCTTCTCTGGCTTCTTGGTCATAACTACACATTTATGGCTGAAAATTTTTGGAAACATGCATGAAGATGTTTACTATAATAATTTTCAAGTAAAACAGGAAAGTTTGGCAAAGCTCATGTAATAGAGCCAGCTTTGCACAGCAGAGAGTATCAGGCAGCTCTAAAAATAGAGACTGCTACTAGTTCCGCCTAGAATAACATGCCTGAAAGAAGAATACACATTTACACAGCTGGCTTTACATGAACCTTGTTTACGCAGTAAAACAAAAGGAAATTACCTCTTTGGAGGTTTTATTTTTTTTATCAGGCACTGATTAAATAATAATTAGTTCAAAGTATCATGAGTCATTTCTACGTATGCATACTTATCCTTTTTGTCTCCCTGAGGTAATATAGAACATCAGTGATGTGTGCTCTGCTCTAACAAACTTTCAGTTCAGTAGATCGAGTTTCAGCAGTTGCATAACATTTTTTTTGTCTTAAACCAACATCAGAGTAATGTGGAGGGGGACAAAGCTGAATTTGGGCAGAAGCTGACATCTGAATACTTAAATTCTATTTAGATCAATGAGAAACTTGCCATTTCTTTCACAGTGTTTCTTTAGGATTCCAGTCTTTCAGCATTTTATTTCTTCCTGAAAGCTCTCTCTCTGATTCTCATACTTACATTTTTTCCTCAAAAAAGTCACACATTTTTATGTCCATGACTGTCCCATTATTCCATTTCTTTTCTTCACAAATACTATCCAGGAAGTCTCACAGACAGCACATTTCATTTAATTCTTCCCTAGCAAGTTCATAATGGAATTTAATTGTGTTTCCCTTATCTGTAACCTTTCTGCTCCCTTGAGGAGTTTTCTCCTTCCTTCAATATATTAGAATACTCCCTAGTATTGTTAAGATGTTAATCTCATTTATGTCCTCTTTTCTAATTATTCCATACCTGTAAAGGTGGCAAGCAATCTTTTACCAACAGCATTACATAAAGACAGGACCTTTTTTTTAAAACATAGAATAAAAACAGCAGTCAATCAAATATTGTTTTCCTGAGTAATATTTCTTTATTTTTCCACAATCCTTTATAATATTGTGAAGGACAAAAATGAGAAAACCTGTAAAAATTTTCATTTTAAAAATAATAATAAAAAATCCCATGCAGTCTGAAACCTTAGACTGCTTTACAATTATTTAGGCAATTTAATTTTTCTTAATTGCTGGCTAGCTCAGTGTAAGAAAACCCTTATTACTATGGGAAACTGCAAAACAGGGGAAAAGGTTGGAATATATATTTTGCTCCAAAAGCTGAAAGAAAGTTAACTTCCTTTCAGTTTATTTGTGACTACATCTGTGGTTGTTCCGATCCTATTTAGTTTTATAGATTCATCTCAGGTTCTACCACATCTCCAAAAATAAATTAGAAAGAAAACAAAGATTTGTACGTGTGAGGCTTTTTCAGCCAATGTGTTCAACTGGCAAAATGCCCTGCTTGAGGATAGAATAGAACTGACATATAATTGTTGCCCTTACCTTTGTTGCTACTGCCACTAGAGCCTGAACCCTCCTTGGAGACCTGAAAACAATTTTGATGTGACACTCTGAGAAGTTACCACTGGTATTTTACAAATACTGTGAGGTCACAGATTTTGACCCTATACAGAGCCAAGCAAACCTCTGGAGGGCGTTGTGTTTTATGGGAAAAATGTTTCCATTGATTTTTAGATTAGCATTTTACTGCAACATAGAACAGATCAGTAGCCATGAAAGACAAAATTCACATTACAGTAGCAAGAAAAGTAACACAGCCCAAGATGTGTTTAAAATCTAAGCTTTTTTTTTAATATTCTATTACACATGGTTTTCCAGAGTCGCAGCAGGATTATAAAGAATGAGGACTAATACCATATAATTATACCAAATAAAAAATATACCATGCTTCTTCTATGTGGCATTCAGTATTTATTAAAGGTCTGAAAGTATTAAAACTAGTCCTTTAGCATAAATCCTAGTTTAGTGTTTAGTAACATAGTGATATGTGGAATCTTTCCTTCTTTTTCTGAATTTTTGTAATCACAGTATTTCAAACTATTTTGCAAGCGTAAGCGCTGAAGTTATGTTCCTGATTTAATTTTAAAACATTTTCCAGATATCATACAAGTTTATTAAGTTAGATAGCCAATGGCAGAATTTTTTAAGGTAATTACCTCATAAAAAGGGCTTGTTCTTAAATACATTCATTCTGAGGCTGCCATTTATCCACAAATAAGTCTTTGTATTTGCAGACATATGTTAGTTTCTGGGAAAGTAAACTAATATTTTCATAAATTACTCTTAGTAATTTGACAGAAATTAAGGTGAAAAAGGCATGAGTGCTTTGTCCCTCACACCTGTGGAGCATCTTGTGCTATCATCTGTTCTTTAAAGCAGGGACTGAGCACAGTGTCACAGCACAAGTGTCCTCCTCTTGACCTCCTTTCTTATGAGGAGGGGATGCACAACACACATTTGAAGATAGAGAATGGATGAGATATAAAAGTTGTTCATTTTACAAGCTACTTTAAATGCATGTGGAAAGATTTTTTTATTAGATAGAATCAGGGTATAAAAGTTAATATATAAGACTTCCTGAGGCATTCCCTATTATTAGATTATTGCGATTATTTTCCTGTTAATTCAATAAAAGCCTTTCTTTTTTACTAATGTGACAGATTTTCCTTGTTGAAGAAGAATTAAGAGTTGTCTGTATAGGCACTAATGTGATACATCTTCAAAAAATCACAAGCATTTATTATTTGAAAAGTTGCCTTTCTTATGGTTTATTTATTTTAACATGATACGGTGTCAAAATAGGAACTTCTATATTTATCATATTCAGCATGCATCAAGAAGAATTGCAACATTATGGATTTATTGAGACAATCTGATAAGATAGCTGTGAAGAGTATTTTATAATACAAAATTACTGCCGCTACGTAATAGCTATTAATAAGAGAGACTTGAAAAGAAAGGACTTGCTAAAAAGGTAAAATTCTAAATATATTTTGAGATATATTGGAAAACCTTTCTTTACAAGAAAATTTTTGTATAAAGTTACTCATTTTGTTGCCTTTTGTTTCATCATTCATTTGGGCATTGAAGAAGGTAAGAGGAAAGATTAGCAAAAAACTAACAAAATTTTACATTTTTAGTGATCATTATTACTAGACCTTTTACATAATTCAAATATTACATGTTACCAAATGTTTTTCATTGCATAGGGATCTTGATGTTTTAACATAAGCTTTTTGCATGGAAAAAAGTCTACCCTCCAACTAAAGAAATAATGTAGATGAGACTTGTGAATAAAAAAATATGTGTTTTTTTCTGATGTTTATAAACTCATTTATATACCTAAGGTATATGGAATATTTTTACATACTCAGTACCATGATAGAAGTTTCACAGACAAACAAGCAAAGAGGAAGGAAGGTCAAGGAAAATTCTGCAATGTATTTATCAAAACCTGGGAAAGTACTAAAGAACTTGGGAATCCTGGACCATAGCCCAATACTTATGACCACAAAATAAATACTGCACTCTAACATATCCAATCTAGCCAAAGTGTTTTAGTCTACATGACAGGGCTACCCAGAACTGGCAGGATATTAATCCTAAAATTGATCCCCTTTGGTCTTTTAGGCAACTTTATATTAATCCTCCTGCAAGCCACACAATGCACAATTTTCATCTTACATTTACTTTTCATCATGTGCACATTATTTCCTATTAAAAGAGCTACGATGCTATCTGATATGAGTTTTGGGAGGTTCCCGTAGTTCAGCGCTGCTGCCAATAGTGAGGACCCCTCTCTAAATAATCATCCTTAATCTCCTTAAATGACAGGAGAGAGAGAAGGTGGTAATGGCAAGTGTGGGCCAGGCTGTGAGCACAGCAGATGGGCAGAGGCTATCAGTGCTGGGCTCTCAGTTCTCCCCACAGGGCAGCAAAGAGGACCCACTCCCACAGCCGTGTTGGCTTCACTGCTTACTGACCCCTTGCCGGAAGCACACCTCCCTGTGGAAAATGAGTAATAAAAAATTGTGACGCTAAAATGAATTTGGCTCATCCTTAACCCTCCACAGTAAAATCAGAGTTGCAACCTAGTGTTCTGCACATTGTAAGATTATTACTCACATGGTTACTTTTTTTTTAGCTGAAGTGAGAGGCAGAATCAAATCCAAATTAATTAAGCTTCATGTAAGACTGGCATTGGTAGATACAGTTAATTTTCATCTTCTACCAAAGAGATTAGAGTTCATATCTCAAAGGTAATTGAAAGCCCATATTTGAAAGGAAATAACTCCCTTAGATTCAGAAGCAGGATTTACTTAACCTACAATGAATGAAGGAGTGGTGCAGAGAGTTTAGCTAATATAACAGCTTTATGCTTTTCAGATATTTTTCTACTGAAATTTCCCTCCTGCTTCCTGTGTTTGACATTTTAAGGAGTACATTTAGTTTAGTTTTTCAATGAGTCTCTATGGTAACAGTAAAAATGCCCAATCAAAATACTTTACCTCCTCTGCCTTCTTGCCTGTTCACCCAGCAGAATCTGCAAAGCAGAGAAGTGAGAACTAGTGGTCCTTTCAAGTGTAATAGGACTGTATTATAAAGTAGGGAGTAAATGTCTGTAGATTTCAAGAGAACTAAGGATCACGCTAACTAGAGAAAGAAGTAATCATTTGTCAAGTAGCAGCTTCAGTATCAAATAACTTTAGTTGCAAAATTAAATCCTTTGTATAAAACTGAATAACTGATATTTTGCTTTACATTAAATGGAAGAATTGTTCTTGCAGTTTTTCAGCCAATACTGGGCTCTACTGGAGTACAGCAGCAGGTGCAATATATTCATAAAGTCTTTTTACTATAGGTAACCACATAATGCCACTTTTCTGGCAATGTATATATATTTTTCTGAAAAAGTAATAATCAGCAACAGCATTTTTGCACTTGTAGAAAAAAGACATTGTTAATAGTTTGCCTGAATTAAAAAAAAAAAATGGAGGAAGGCAGAAAGGATACATGGGATTAAACATTATTGTCAGGAAACCATGGTAGCCTACTGAAAGCTGTTGAAGGGATATTAATGAACAGATATTGTTGTAGCAAGAATGGCCTTTCCATCTATTACTGCTTCTTTCAGGAGATACCAGAGGCTCAGCTGAGATCCTCTGAAACGTAACTGAGTCAGGGTATTGCCATTTCCCCTAGGAACTGTTTAGTTGTATAAGATATATTTTAGAAAGCTATTCAGTGTGCCGTGGGACACCTCCCTCACCATTGTCAGAGCAGTGGTGCCTGGCTAGAGGTTGCCAGCATTTGCTGGCCAAGAAAGCCCTCAGGGGCTGCATCCTTGCCAGCCCAGCATGGCAGGCTGGGAGCTGGACCACATTACAGGCCTGCTGCAAGGCCCTGTTTGTGCCTCCTGGTCACGGCAGCCTGCTCTGCACAAAGAGCCAGGCAGCACAGAAGCAGATCTATTTCACTGTTCTAATCAACCTACTACAAACTCTAACGTGGTTATTCGTAGCCAAACCTTTTGAAGATCATCCATCATTAATAAAAAGTGATACATCCATAAAAATGCACTCATAACTAATAGTCTTTTCAGCAATGCAGAAACAAACGGCAACATTTTAGTGTGATTAAGAAAGCTTTTCTCTGGCATTTGGTACTCAGTGGACAGCTTCTCATTGGTTTCTAATGAACCCTGGCCATTATGTTTTTAATCAGCTGAGCATCTCCTTGGAAGTGGATAGCTACAGTTTCTTAGGGGGTAAGAATTAACCATGAACAGATGCGTTGTGTCCAAAACAGATTAAGTCGCTCATTTTGACTTTCTATTGTTTGCCCCTTTTCAGGAGAAACTGAGTGGGACAAAGGCAGGAAAGCCAAAAGAGTTACACTAAAGATGAAATCTCAACTGCAGTGTTTGTGCTAGGTTCCTATTACCAACTAATTAGTGTTTGCCCAACTTTTAATCAGTAAGGTATCTTGAGTTTTGTTTCAAGGGAATGGTAAATGTAGCAACGGAGAAATCATTCAGGGTATACTTCAAGTCCAAGTAACTCCAGTTCACAAATGCAACATAAAAAATGGGTAGAACACATACAAAAACACATTCAATTATTTATGTGTGAAAAACTGGAATTCTGCAAGTATTTAAAACAAACTTTGAGATTTGCACATCATGACTTTTAGAAAAGCTCTGAGCTGGCTAAAACCAAAATTCAGCTGGAAATGAAAATATAAATTAGTTTTGTATATTTGTTAGCATATGTTATTAAGCAAACCTCCCTGTCCAACCATCCAGGAGCCCCTCTGACAGTCACACTTAACCACCTGAGCTCAGAATGTGGCCCCTTCACTGCACACAGTCACACCAGCATTCCTGACCAGCTCGACCCCAGGTTTCCCACAGCAAAGACTTAGATGTCCAGATGCTTAAAATAATTTAATCTTGCTACAATAACAATAACAGAATAGCAGCTCGAGCTGGGTGCCTCCAAGGAGGGACCCCAAGCAAAGGAACCCATGGTCTTTTATACTCTCACAGTCTAAGCAAGCAGGAGTCTGGGGTCATCAGCTCCTGCCATGTGTATTCACCTGGCTGGGCCACAAGTCCCCGTGCCGTTTGTCAGGCGAAGGGTCGGCAGTTCACAGCCTCTAGCCCGGGTCTTTCTCCACCCAGAGCTCAGTCTGCAGCTGGCACTGCATCTTGCAAACCGAGGTACCTGCCCTGAAGGTGTTCCTTAACAACGAACAGCATCGAAGCTGACAAAAATTACAAGCAGTGCAGTTTCATTGAGGAGAAGCTGTAGATGAACATCTACACTTGTTTTTCAGAATTTTTATTGAAAAGAACACATCTGAAGTCAAGCAGAGAAGTGAAACATTTCCAAATACAGTATCAATAACTATTGATAGATGATATCAGAACTTAAAAAGATTTCTGAATTCCAGTGAACTAGATCTATGGCCAGAGCAAATGTTATTTATGAATTGTTACTACTGTACTGGATTTTTGACAAAAAATGCTATTACAAATTCAAGATCTAAAAAATGGCTAGTACATATAGATCAAGACATAATGTAGTATGAGGAGGTAATGAAGGAGATAATCAAAGGCATGGTTATAATACAGAACTACAAAGAACTGATGATTCTCATTAGCTTTCAGAAGTAAATTAACATGCAAATGATTATTAAGGCTTTCCAATGAAACCATGAATGTTTTTTTTTTGCTGTCTTACTTTAATTACCTCATGAAAGGAAGTGTAATTCACAATCAAAATCAGTATAGTACATTAGTTATATAATGCTTCTCCATGCTGTAGTTATTCAGATGCAGGGAAAAGTGATGTGAAGTCCTTTGCCCTTCCATTCTAGTCTGCCTTTTTGTTGTATTTTAATCCCAGTCAGCAGCTCAGCCCCATAATGCCCTGCTCACTCTTCTTCAGTGGGATGGGGAGAGAATCAGAAGAGTGAAAGTGGGAAAACTCAGTAGGTTAAGACGGTTTAATAAGTAAAGCAAAAATTGGAGTAAGAAGTAAAACAAAACAAGGGATTCATTCACCACTTCTCATGGGCTGGCAGGTGTTCAGGCATCCCCAGAAAATCTGGGCTTCATTATGTGCAGCCTGGCAAGACAAACAGCGTCACTCCGAATGACTTTCCTCTTCTTTCTGCTTGGTCTGGCTTTTGTTGCTGAAAATGTCATGTAGTCTGGGACACCCTTTGGTCAGTTGGGATCATCTGTCCCAGCTCTGTCCCCTCCCAATTCCTTGTGCACCCCCAGCCGGCCTCCTGGTTGGGTGGGGTAGAGGCAGAAAAGGCCTTGACTCTGTAAGAGTTCTGCTCTGGAACAGCTAAAACTTCCTTGTGTTATCAACATTGTTTCTCTCACAAATCCAAAACACAGCCCCATACTAGCTACTATGAAGAAAATTAACTCTATCCCAGACAAAACAAGCAAAATCTCCACCCCTTATGCCATATCATTTAAGTCATACTCAAATCCCACACTATCCAATTGGAAAAGCATTCCTGCTGGTCTTTTTCCACACACCTTGCCACCCATGACCACACTGCATTGCGGCATATTCCTGTGTGATTCTCCTGATAACTTTTGGAAAAGCCAGGAACAGATTTTTGAGACACATCAGTAGGAGCATTCTGGATACTCAAGCATGTTCAAGGTACTGGAGAGTCATTCCAACAAGGCAGAGGACATCTACTTCACAGAAGACAGGGACATTCTTTGTTTTCTCCACAAATTTGCTCTTGGAGGAGAAGAGCGGAAAAGTATAATTGTTATTTATTTCCCACAGCACTGCAGATAACAAATATCAAGTACAATAAAGATCTCAAGATTCTCAAAAATGCTTTAAGATGTTCTGTCTAAACAGAGGAAATATACATAGAGGCTACATATGGCTACCCATTTTTACATGAAAGAAAAATATAACCCCAAGACCTCTATTCCAATGCCTCTACAATTATTCTGTCCCATGAGAGGAAAATAGCAAAAATAAGTGAGATTCTCCTCACAAAGAATGCTTGTGAAGGTAGACATCTACTTTGTATGATACTGATGACAACCAATCTGAGAATCAATGTCATATCACTTAAAATTAAAAATTCTGTTAGTCATGTGCCATTGGCTGTTCTGTATCTGTCATAGACACATAGCATCTTAAGAACCTACCTGAGAAATAAAATATATTTGTTCTCATAAATGAAGATTAAAGGTAATCATTTCCTCTATAATCAGATTAAAAATTCAGTCTTTGAGTCACTTTAACTCAAGGTTAAATATGTTTTGTAATACAAGGCAATGGATCACTCTGTATTTCATGTTGGCAAGGTATTGCTACCATGGTCTTAATAAAGAAAAAATTCAACACAGACTGTCTTTGACAGTTTTTGACAAAAATAGAGACATAGGAAAGTGAACAAAGTTTGGGGGTTTTGTTGTTGTTGCTTTTAAATTGCCAGAGTGCATAGCCTTCCCAAGTCAACCTGTCTCTTAAATTCTCAGTTTGTGCCATAGATGAGGTCAAGCACCAAGTGGAGGCATTCATAATCTTCTAAATTAAATGACCGTCTCAGCAAGAGATCCCACTCCTTCAGCAGCCTGCAGTTAAGGGATTACTGGAGTATTACTGCAGTAGACAAGGAAAGTCTAGGTATCAACTCAATAGCAGAACCCTATGGAAATGGCAATTTCAGCAATAAGCTGTATAGGTCACAAATGAGGTAAGTAAACTCAGAAAATCCTTTCAAGGCAAGTATTTCCCTCAGCACTCGCCTACAGATTCCGAAACTGAGATTAGTGAAATGGTGTATTTTACTGAATCCCTAGAGTGTCATAATTTAATAGTATTTCACAGCTATAGTATATCATCACATTACATTACACTCTCCCTGTCACCATACAAACTACAATACCATGAAGTGATAACACAGTGTAATGAGACATACAATACAGTGTAATGTGATATACAGGAAAGTCAATGCAGCATATCTCAAAAATTACCCCCATTTAAAGGGAAACCTAATACATATTTCATATAAATGTACAGGTCATTCATTTTCTCCATTTTTGGATGTGTTTAATCACTGTGCATCTTGATACTTCAACAGAGAAATTTAATATTATAGTCAGAAGCAATCATATTTTACTAAGAAAGCTGAAATCATAAAATGGAAACCATTTTCTATGCAACTTTCTGAAAGAACTTTAAAAGTCTTTGTAAAAAAATGCTTTTATAAGAAAAGAGTTCAAGCAATCTTATAGGAGCCTCATGTCTCTGAGAGGTGATATTCATGGCAATTAACATTGTCCACAAAATTGAAAATCAGGTTGGTTGGTGCTGGCTTTCTCCACACACATGTGCACAGTAATATCCTTATACCTTGGCTATTCCATGACTACATTCACAGATAGACAGCTAATCTTTCCTAACTTCTGTTGAGATGTGGGTTAGGGAATTTCTGCCTTTGTAACAGGAAGAAATGGCCAAAAACTAGTAATAAAACCTCTCAAGAAAAAGCTAATAAGGACAACCTTAGCTGCAGATGGGTTTAAGTACAAAATATGAGTCTCTCCAAAGAAAAAACATTCAAGTATAACCTAATTACTGGAACATTATACTAACATTACATTTATATGGAAGAACAGCTATCACTTAAAAGGAAACCTAGATGAGAACACACACAAAACACACTTGTCACATCTCCTCAGTAGATGCATAAAGTAGTTGATTTTTTTGGTATAAAAATTAATATCTTGTATTGTCAGTTCTTTAAATCTGTAGTAAGATTAGCCAGCTAGCCTAAAGAAGCTGATTTTCTTTCACATCCTTCTGCATTTATCTGGAGCTGTGTCAATCTCCAACATACCCCCTTCCAGCTTACAAAGCTAGGTGTTTTTCACCTCTTGGCAGCTGAGAAAGGAAGAGCTAAATAGCAAATGGGAGGGAAAACTGTGTACCGATGCACCCCACAGGCATCTCCCACTTTCCCAGATGTGAAGAGATTTCTTCAGCATGTTTCAGTAAGAATCATAGGGTCAGTGGTGGGACAGCAGGAAGTGGAACTTAGCCTAGGAGACTGTTCTTTGTCTGTCAAAAAATCCTTTAACAATGATATTATAATACAGATTAAGTTAGAATATATTTCAGAAAAAAATAACAAACATGCATCCAGTCTTCAACCTCTGTAAAATAAATATTCAGTGTCTTTGAGCACACAAAGTAATTTTTCATAGCATTTTCACATTTTAAGTCATTCTTCTAACAGGTCCTAAGTATATGTTTTACTAATGTGCAATTATGACATGATTTTCTAATTCTTACTCTTCTACGGAACTTGTATAAGTAGCACTAAATTTGAACCACATTTTCTGAATCTTACTGAGATGTATTAATTTAGGGCTATTACTGTAAAGAGTGAAATATTCTCCCAAATATGCTGCTTCACATCACAAAACTTCACAATTGAACTGGCATTTCATTATATCAAACTAGCAAAGTTATCTGCCATTTAAAATAATCAGTAATAATGACTGTTTTTATGGAATGTAAAGATGTCTGTTCTCAATCAAGACAACCTCAAAACATTTATCCCACCCCAGAAAATTCATTCTTTATGAATAGCATTCTTTTCTTTACTAATAATTTTTCAAAAGCCTGAAACATGATGCTTTTTCCAAAAATACATGTGCAGAAAAGGTTTTGGTCAATCTATTTATCAATCTATTAGTGGGGTGAGTGGTTTACCTGATTTTCTTTTTCCATTTTCCTTTATAGAATTCAAGCTGGTAGCCTACTTAAGCATAATTATTTGCTTATTCAGGCATTCACACTAAAATATGTTGAGATAGACAACTACATAAAACAAAATTCATCCAGAGGGTTGTGCTGTTCCAGCACTCACTCATGTGATGCAAATTTCACAGTTAATGGTCTGTTAATGTGAAAAATAAGTTCTCTAAGACATCAACATCAGATTTGAAAATTAAAAGAATTTTAAGTACAGAATTATTTAAACTAAAATTTTCCCAAATTTTTACTACCAATTACTCAAACAGAACTGTAGAGATGCAGAATGGTAGCTAAACCTACAGTGAAAACACTAGTGTAGTTTCCATTTTGGTTAATCACAAGTAATCAGCATCTTAGGGTTTAGATGTCTTCCTAAGCACACTGCACTCCTGTTCTCAGCACTTTTCTTTTTATTGCAGGTGGCTGAGCTGCAGAGGGGAAACTGAAGTGTAGAACCTTAGGTCACTCTTCCATGTAACTTCTAGGCACAGGCTGCCAAGCAGCATACAAACTGTTTCTGTCAAAATATATTCTCTGAATGCCTAAAAAGTAAGAATGAGTAATCTTAAAGCAAGATATCTTAACTATTTTCAACAGTATTCAAGGAACCAACACAGAGAAATGTTGCAGTGTTTACAAAAAATTAAATTTTCAAACAAATGTGCAAGTATATTGTTGATAGATTAGTGGAGCTAAGGAGGGAATGACATTTCTGAATGAATTCTTTTAAAATTTTGCTACCATGGTCTAGAAGAGTCCCTCTTCAGAACCTGAAATCCATTGTCTAAGTCTTCTTAGTTATCCTAGATGAAAAGGCTGTACATTTTTCCCTGTTCTGGCAAGACCTCTAACATTCTCTTGAAACACAAAAAGAGTTTTTTAGCTTTAGCTGTCCTTTATATCTCACACAGGATTAATCCTCAGAGATGAGTGTGGCCAAAGGCACAAGATAGAAAGCATAGTTATTACTTTGGCAGGTTGTTAAAGTCTTTTATTTGGAATCTAACATTGTCTTTGTTGTTACAAGGAAAACTGTTCAGCATTCTTGTAGTATTTGTTCCATTCCAGTTTCCTGGCACATAGCCCTTTTGTAAGCACTTCAGAGGCTAGTGTCTGTGCTTAAAAAGGCCATTTTATGTTTGCAGTATGATCTTTCTGCCTAGAGTCATGCTAAGAAGAGGGATGAGATATGCTGCAAAATTCTAACAGTGATGCCTGTTTTCATTCTTCTCTGTACCCATGTAGTTGATGTGGTGAGGGCTTTGCTCTACATATTTATCTCCTTTGCAGAAACTCCCAGTATCTTTCCCCAAGAAAACCTAGGAGACTTGACAGCTATATGGTAGAGCCAAGACACTGAAGCAGAAAAAAGAGATGAAGGAGAACACTGCGCAAAAATCTAATTAAATGATTAATAGCACATGCTCTTCTTCTATAGTGGCAAAATTCCCACTGAAGCTTTTAGACCTGCTTTTTTTCCAGCTTGTTCCATTTTGTTTGCTGTTTTGAACATTAGCTTCATACCTTTGTTCAGAGTTATAGTTTTCATTCTCACCATACCAAGAGAGTAAGAAGTTATGAATTGTCTTGATTTTGTAAGAAGTTATGTAATAACCACTATTGTGGATGGTCATGTCCTGGAATATAATATTAAAATAACATGAACAATTGAAAAGCAATCAGGTGAATTATTCTTTAGGTTACACAAAGTTTTTCTTATCCATTCAGTGCATCATCTCAGTCCCTACTTCTAAATTAACACAGTGTCATTAATTTCTCTTTACTGTACTCCCTTTCATGCATGTCCTAAAAACCTCCTGACAATGTGTAAACAAAAATCTTAATTTTTAAAAAAATCTTAATTTATAAACCATTATTTATTTCCAGAATTTATATAAAACAAAGATATTATTTTGCAAGCTGCAGAGTCTTTCATCAGGGTGACTGACAGCAGATTTGAAAAGAGCGGAAAGTATCTTTCTTTGCCTGTCCATAGCTGAAGTAACGGCATAGAGCACTAAACCAACATCTCTTAAGACACCAAATAATTTTTCTTTCAGGATTAATGGTCCACTGCTAGTGTGAAGGAGATTAAAACTAGCAGCAAAGAGACAAGAGAGTCCAGGGCTGCCCCATGGTTCATTTCTATGGAATTTGTTAGTGAGCAGAGCCAAGAAGTCAAGCATTTGGGTAAACAGTTCAACGTGAAATTGCTTACTGAATGCTATCAGACGTTATGGTCAAATACATCTGCTGCACAGTTAGGCAGTAGATAGAGTGATTTAGCACTGCATACAAATCACTGGGATTCTGTGTAATGGTACCAGCTGAACGGCTGGCATCCATAAGGTTGCCAGTCACGGAGTGTCACTTCTTCATTTACATCACATTGGTATTCAGACCGTGGCAAGCAACCCCAAAAGTGAATTTATTGCTAAAAGAAAGTCAATATTTTACAATAACTGTAGGAATTCTGAAGCACTAATTTAAAAGACTACTTAGAGCACACCATTTACTATTTTATAGACCTGTATAAATTTCTGCTCACTGCCACGGATACCTAAAATCAGAGTAGTCCTGTGAAGCTCTTAATTTTAGACACTTGGTCTTTTACAAAGCAAACTGCCAATATTTGGTTTAACTAGTAAAACTAAGTTTTTAGAGATCTCCTTGGCTTTCCTAGAACAATTATTTACTGTACATGGTTCATTTGTCTCTCTCTTTTCAATTTTCTTGAAACAATACTTCATTAGGTTTTTTGCCCTGAAATGTGCCACCAGTATGTCAAATCAAACCACCCTATTTTCTTTGAAAATATCAGTCTCACAAAGGACTATCTGTCTGAAAAATAAAAACAAGTTGAGCTAACAAAATGAAAAGTAAGGAATGTTCTATTTTTTACACTTTCCTTGCAGAATATAAAACACCAACAGAACTTAAATTTCAGTACCCTTTCAATGCTTTTTATGTAGGAAAACAGAGAAACATTCAACTAAACACAAACATGTAAATTACATAAATACTCCCATTATCATCACTGTTTGTCTTTGGAAGTACAGAAATCCCTAGACTTGGCAAATATGAGACTGATACTCAGCATTCATGTAATTCTAACATTACCTGATCACATGACTATGGCAATTTACCTACATCAAGTTGTCATTACTTATGTAACTTGTCTTTCATACTATGGATGGACTGCATTTCCTACTTACCCTTCCTATGCTTATCAATCAAATTTTTATATATATATAAATTGGTGGGTTTTCCCTATTTGGAAAAAAAGAAGTCTTCAACAAAGACACAAATCTATCAAGTAAAATTTGAATTCTATCCCATAGATATATATTTCCCACCTGACACTGTCTTTTTGTCTTCATCTCAAGACACATTTCAGTAGATATTTCTGCAGCTGCAATACAGAAGAGGTAAAAGGCAGCAATAAGCTAGGTTTTCATTAAAGTTCTGCAGTTTGTGAGAGGGGGCATTCATTTTGAACAGAGAAAGAAGAATTTCTCAGCAACTAATAATGGTAGCTCACAAGTCTGATTATGTCAGTACTGGCTCCTAGAAAAGACCAACCGATATAATTGATCTTGTAACATTTAAAGGCTCTTCACTTCAAGCGTATTTTATTGCTGCCTGGCTACAATTATGTTGACCAGAAGTGAGGCCAGCTCTGGGGTTCAGAACTCAAAGGAAAATCAGTTCAGCATGTAACCACTTCACTCTTAATGGCAGAAGTTGCATGGGAAATTAATTTTCGGGATCACATTAAGTCAGACTGCAGAACTATTGTGGGATTCACTTGGATAAAATTGCTCTAGCTGCTGGAAAGATGACTGTCAGTAATGATATTTATTAAACAAAATGAATAACGTTTGGAAGCCATGGAAACCAGAGAACTAAAATTGGGTATATGCACTAAGTGCAAGAGGTCACCAAGAGCTTTTAAGACAATCAAAGGACTTCAAGTACACTTGTAGATTAGATAAATTCCTAAGCATTTTTATCCACCCTCTATCTCATAGAAGATAACAAAGTAAAATTAACAGAAAATACCAGAATGTATAATCAAGGAAATGAATGTCCAGCCCTGCTATAGAAGAATATTTTAATCTTTTGAATATCAGCCTCAGTTAAGCTTCAATTCTACTTTATTATTCAAAGACAAATTCTTTGCCTAGATAGTCTGCAAAACAGAATGAAAATGTGGGGGAGTGGGGGGGGGAAGAAGGAAAATATCCTATCTGGAATTAAAATATGTGAAAAATGCATAGAAAGCTGTACAGATGTAGTCCATAAATGTGTTAACCATATAAGTAAAACAGAATATATCTGGCAGAAATTGAATTAGAAAAAGTAATGGATTAAAAAACATTTAAAGACACATGGCTCTGAATAACGGGGGGGGTGGGGGTTGTGGTTATTTTTTTCCGCTGGAAGACTACTGTACTCTAAATCTTCCAAACAGAACATCCATGTTTACCTTGATAACTGTTATTAGTCCAGTTGACTAGTTGAACTATTTACACTGTGCAAAGTTAAGATTTTAAGACTACAAAGGAGAGAGATAGAAGAAGGAAGAGAGCTAAAAACAGCTAAAAGTTTAGTTTTCTAAAAGGCCACAGAGACCACTGCTTTTGAAATGCAGCAAATATTTTTATTTTCAATTTTAAGTAATTCCTTAATAAAAGAAAAAAAATGCTAGATCACTATAGTTACAATAAAAATTCTACAATACATTTCCTATGTCTTGTACAATGCAAAAGAAATAACTGAAAAATGCATTCATGCAGCTTCTTTTTAGTTTTTTTTGAAATTATGGTCCAGTTGTTCAGAATATCTTAACTTTGAAATGAGATTCCAATTCTTTCACAGAGCATTTTGCATTGCTTTATGGGCAATACAGCACTTACTACACTCGAACTACTGTTTCATTGGTCATATTATCCATAGGAATAATGGTGTCAGGTACTTTGGCTTAAAAATAACTGTTTAAATGTAACCGATACAACTAAAAATATATGGATTTAAAAGATTTTAGGAAACAATTAGTGTCTTCAGACTTTCTCTGTAGCAAAAGACCAAAAAGATAATGTTCCTTCCAGCAGGAGCACTCAGATTTAAACACCATCCTATTGTGTTTCGTTTGAAGCCATATTATAAGGTACAAATACACTGAGAGTTAATCAAGCATACCTAGTATCTAATGCAGCTGACAGCTTTCTAAGATAATACAAGTGGTTCATTTTACCCATTAGTGCGAACATCATAAGGGTGAAAATGTCCTTTAATACTCAACTTCCATAAATAGGCCATCTGTTTTCCATTAGATCAATATGCAGATGTACTGGAATAAGGCCAGTCTCCTGTATTTGTTAACTGTAACATCCTTTACCATACCTAGAATTATTTAGTTAGTTTACCCTTAAAAAGTCAGAGCTTCAGATGCCATTATGTGGCATATTCCCTGTTCTGGAACACCTGCATTGTGCAGCATATCCATATATTACTGCACTATAAACACTTCTGTTCTAAACTGATGCAAAAATTTTTGTATATGTGAGCATGTTGGTAGGACAGCATCTTCAACTGAGATATTAAATAGTTGGTGGGGACAAAAATAAACAAAAAAAAAATACGACCACATTTCTCTAAACTGCTCACCTCCAGCATTTTCTCCCAGCTCCTAAAAGCGTTTTTCTTATTTAAATAGGCAGGAGTTGATAAGATGCTTCTCTTCCCTTCCATGTTTTTCACAAGATGGCAACATGACGGTAATGTCATTCAGAGAAGACACCAGTCCCACTCCAGATCTGGCAATCAGAATTGGATGGGTCTATTTCCGCTGTACAGAGATGACTATGCACCCATGGTGCCAGAGATTCACAGCATTATATCTTCTTGGTTCTCACCAGTGAATGTTCCAAGGAACGTTCGGAAGAAATCTGTTCATATTTTCAAGTGCCTTCTTGCACCCTGGAAACACAGGCAGATTTTAGAATAATAGATGTAAAAGCATCTTAACAATAAAAAGAAGAAATCTATTATGTGCTTTGTGTAACTCTCTACCTGAAATAATTGTTGAAAGCCTTCTGTTTTTTTAATTGGTATAGGATGTGAACTGGTGTTCTTTTTCTTGTAGTGGTGGGATGTTTGGGGGTTTTTTGCCTGCATACATTAAATAATTACTTTGTGATTGGAAAAAAAAAAGAAAACTTTAAGTCAAAATGATAGAATACTTACTAATAGTGATTAGTGAGGAACTTATTATATAAAGGATACATGCCACCAACTGTTTTCACTATCCTAATCAGGGAAGGGGGTTATGATTATTTTTCATTTATTTTCCTAATGTTATATCTTTAAGGAATTTGAGAGGTCAACTTAAAAACGGTTTTCTGTAAAGACTGGGTCACTGGCATGTAGATAAGGTATGTAGAGAAACTGATGTACATATCTTATATCCATATACGTGTACTTATATGTATATCTATATTATATATATATATATATAATGTGTATATATATATAAAACTACAAATTGTAAGTGTAAAGGGTAGGACTGAAGACAGGAAAGATGAGACGCGGATGTCAAGAACTAAGGAAGTAAAAGTCAATGTCTCCTTATTATAATAGAAGAGGTATTCATAAACAAAATCCATTTTCTCTGAGGGAAGAGAACCCTCATTGAGTAATGCAAAAAGTAAGTAATTTTTTCATTTGATGTAGCCAAAAGCCACCAATATGTCCTCCAGTATCCTTTTCCACTAGCCAAGCTGCAAAGGCTCAATCAGATTCATTCTGTGGTAACTTTCCAGACTGGCATCTGCCTCTGTAACAATGATGCCTGATTATCGTTGCTCCCTTCTCTCAAGCTTGCAGCTTGTTCAGAGCACTGCAACATGATTATTAAGTGGTTTAGGCAAATCTAATGCTAATGTCTGCATCCTTTTCTTTTACTATTATTTGTTTGAAGATTAGCCTAGATGTGTTAGCACATAATCAAAGTCCATGCTGAAGTACCCTGTTAAAAATCTGCTGTGAAGATTAGGGAGTACTTTGCCTTTCTTTCCACCTGTAAAATAGACAAATTCTTTTTTTTTTCTTCCAATATTCCTCCCCTCCACACACTGGATTCCTTCTCGGACCCTTTTGGATGAGGCAGCCTTTTGATACAGTATGTAGGTTTAAATATTGCCTGTCAGGAAGCAACTGAAGTAATTATTATACATGCTTTCCAATTTATATTTCAATATGGAACTGATAAACTTCATGGGACAGCTCTTCAGTTGATGTAAGTCATTATAGCATCTTTAGCCTCAATGAACCTTTTTAATTTTACTGTAGAGGAGATGGCTCTTTTGCTGTTTACCATATTTAGAACTGCTATTCAGCAACTCAAGTACTGCTTTTGAAGCTCTGATTGAAATTACAGCTCATTACAGCCTCTGCTATTTTTTTAAATACAATCATCCCCATAAAATGCATAAACATTTTATCTCTTCTAATATTATTTCATTTTAAGTTTTTTCTCCCGCAGGAGTGCATATGACTTGATTAATCTCATTCCACATTTTAGTTATTTGCTTGGTCAATTCATTTCAAAATTCTTCATATCACAGTGCAGTATTTTTGAGGAGCCTCTGCCTCTTTTTCATTCCTGTCATTTTTAACCTTAAGAAGATCAATTCAGAAATATTGAATTATCCCATCTACTTTTAAGATAAAATTGATATTTTCTCTAGATTGCTGTCATTTAGAGAGAGCACCATCTCTACTAACTTTGCCAACTGCAGTTTAGATGTCCAATCTAATTAAGTCATCCAACTCCCCCTGTCACCAGTGGAAGGAGGTAAGTTGAAAGTTGACATAAATCACATTTCAGGGCCATCCACCCTCCTCCACTGATTATACAGAACAAAAAGATCTAGGCAAAGGCACCATTTTAAAAACCATCAAGGGAATGCCAGGGAAAGGAGTGAAAGTCTCCACTGTTTAGCAGTAATTCCAGCAGTGCACTGGTCAGTGCATTTAATTAGGAGGTTTTTGTTCTCACCTGTCCAAAATCACTCAGCTTAAGTACTCAATTCTGGACTGAAGACACTGTTATAAATTGTTGGAGGTGATGCACACTGCCTCATTTAACAGCCCTAATCTCTCTGTCACTGAGTCATTACCATTTTTGTTAGCCCAGCCCTAGGGAGTACAGAAGTGTGGCAAGCAAAATAAAAGAACTGCTCCTGAGCACATTTCGACCCTTATCACTGTGCTCCGTTAGCTCCAGCTGCCTCCAGGAGGAACTGGCAGTAAGTCTGTGTCATCTCTAACAGCTGCTGTATCCACTATGACAAGGGAAGAGCCCAGTATGACATTTTGTGAATTAAACATGCTTCTAAACTGAGGCCACATGGTTAATTCCCAGTAAAAGGACAGGCAAATGAGGCAATCCTCTTCAGCCATCAGGGTGTAGCAAACCACACTGAAGTGAGCACTGGTGCCGCCTCAGCCCTTTGTCCAGAGGGCAACTCCCCAAAATCTCATCCTCATGTCTGCTAACTGACTGGGATTTTGGGAGCCAAGTGTCCACTGATATACAAGCTTTTATCTTCATGACAGTTATTAACTCCTAGTCATTATATTACTCATGGAACAAGACTCATTTGTACAACAAATATTGTACTCATTTGTACAACATTTGGCCGAATTACATTATTTTTATTTCATACTATGTCACAGTACATCATACACAGAAGCCAAATTCCTCTGATTTTAAAATTTTCCTTTTTTAGCAAGATTGACAACTCTGCATGTAACTAGGCCCCACACAAAATTCAATTCAAGTCTCCATAACAAACAACTTTCTGTTAGAAACTATTCTTAAGAAAATTAATTCAGTGGGTGCTCAAAAAGTCAACCTGTTGATTAGTAGCAGATTTTTTCCAACATTACATTTAGATGCTTTCAGATTGCCTTTATCCACCGCAAAATATTTGTGCCAAAAGTGCAGATTTTGATAGACAGTAGAAACCTGTGATACAATAGACATTATGGTTCTAATTAATTTGTCTTTTTCAAAGCAAACAAAATCACCAATTTCTTTTTGACAACTGAAAAAATGTCTACACAAAAAGAGTTCCAGAATATACTAGCTCAAGGCCTCGCCTCACTTAATAACAACTCAACACTGTTACCTTAGAATGGACGCATAACTGTCAATTTAATTAATTTTTTTCTCTCTTTTCTAGAGCAATATATTTGTCTAGATGGAGGAAGAAAATACAGCTAAATTAATTCATGTAGAAAGCACAGGGAAAGCAGAAGGCCTTGGCAGGAAAGGTGAAACTTTAGGACATATCTTGGCCTAATTTTTTAATCTGCTACTTCTACTTGATTCTGGACATAAATAATTTTAAATTTTGATGTACTTAATTTCAATAATTTGATGTAATCCATTCTGTACTTCTCATTTTCAATAAAGATAAGTATGGAAAATACAAAGTGGGAAAATTTAAATGAAAGAATTAAATTCTGCAAATTCGATTTGTCCTAATGATACCAGACGCCTCACCCTTCTGTAGCAATCCCTTCTTAGATAACCACTACACATTTAATCTCCTATGGTCATAGACATAGGTTTAGGACAAAAAAAAAAAAAAGAAAAAGAGAAAAGTTCAATCAATTTTCCATGTAATTAATTTGTACATATCAAACAGACTAGAAGTGTCTAGTCCTGAAAAGACCTTTATCCTACTTACTATGAGTCCTGCTTATGTTGTCATGGTATGATAGGAATTATTCCTACCCCCCGGGGTGGGCTGAATTTGCCATGACAACATACAACGTTTGTATCAATCACACAACAAACTCCGTACCCTGCATTTTAGGGTGAAGGCTTCAGTGTTTTAGGATGTAGGATAGTTGGGTGTTACTCTTTTTAAACATGAAGCACAAGCTTTTCTGGCCTTAAGAGTTTTTCATCCAGGTGGAAGACATAAAGTAAAGCCAGGACCGGTGCACTGTGGAAAAATTTGTCTTTGCCATAAACTCTAGCTTTAGACAGCAAATTATGAGATGACAGTTCTCTAAACTATGAATGAAAAGACTCGTTTGTTATCAAGGCACCCTTAAGATGCTTCCTAGTCCTGCTTGCATCAAAGACATCCAGACAGGTGACTTTTTTAACTCCCTACAAGGCAGGATCTCAAGTACATTCTAATTTGTCTTTTCTCACTTCTGTTCAAGAAATAGCAACCCAAGGACATGACACTTTCCCCCAAAAAAGAGAAAGGAGGTAATTTGTACCTACAATCCACTTCCTAGCTGTCCTTGCTCTCGTTCTTAAATTACTTATCTATGCACCTGAAAACCAGTTCAGCAGTATCTGGGAAGGTACAGGAATAGTAATAAGACACAGAGACCCTCAAGTTGGTCTTCAGCCAACAGACCTTATTATGAACACAATTTCACAGATCTCATGAAATACAATACTTTCAATTATTTTGCGTGTTCCGTGTTTGAAGAGACAAATTCAGAATGAATATGAAGGAAATAGTGCCACCTACTGTGGTACCTGTAGTATTCCTTCCAGTACATGAGTCAAGGAAAACTCCAGAAGCTGAAATGCAAACAGGATGAATTGCTCAATAGTTAACAATAATTAAATCACAAAGGAAATTATCACTTGCAGATGTCATTATTGTGGAGGATTTTTTTTATTGAGTTAAGGGGATTTTTTAAGTTACATTTTCATTGAGATATTAGACATGGCCCTGTTCTCCATCACATTGAAGTACAATTGCCTTTGTTATTCTACTTTGTTTCAGCAGATGCTGAAACTAAACTCTTTCTGATGTGTCATCTATGTAGTCTGGCATACAATATGCATGTCCCTATGTTTTGATTCCTCTTTAACTTTCTGCTGTCACAAAGCCAATGTATGTATTTAGAGATTTTTCTTCTACACTACTTGTTCTGTCTTCTTGACAGAAAATTGATTTTCTCATCCTGATCCATGTGCCAAAATAAAACAGCTGCCCTATTACTCAAGACCTTACAATACATTCAACTCCAACTTTAAAGCATGTCATTAGAGACAGAGACATTAGAATAACTGTAAGCAGTCTCAAATAGTGTCTTTATTATAGAATTAAACAACTCCTAGTATTCTGCTGATAACAAGATACAGACTACAAAATTCTTTGCTGCATTTACTGAACACTGTACAAAGAATAAACCTCCCTTTTTGCTCTTTGGAAATAATATACAGAAATATATCCTACTATAACTGGTATTCCATCATGCTCACCTTGAAGCAAGATGGAAACTACATTTATTTCTGCATTCATTTATTTTGAAGATACTCCTAAGTGCAATAATTTAAAATTACTGCTTATATGGTGATTTTTTACCCTAAGTTTACAGTGATAAGTGCTTATCTGACCACATCACCCCATCATCATGACCTATGATCTGTTACTTTACAAAAGGCATACAGTGACATACAGAGAGTGTGCTGATGCTTTCTGATAATGTGGCAGGAGAAGCGTCCACATCACATATCTACAAACTAGATCTATTCTTTTATTGAACTGTCTCTAGGAATTTCTTCCAATACAGAACTCCATTACTGTTGAGCTCTCTTCCTCCGCAAGTAGACACACAAGTCAGATTTGTAAGACACACACATGTGGTGCTGCATGGTGATGAAGAACCTGGTCTACCTATGCTATAGTGTTTGAGAATCTTGAGGGCAACAGCCCACTTAAACTCTCACAATAAATCTATTTCTGTACAAAGACAAACTTGTAAAGATTGCTTCTTCTGATACTGCTTTCCTGGAAATGAATGTGTATGAAAGAACCTGCCGCTAACAGTATCAAGTGGTTCATGTCATGAAGTTAAGGTTTTTACTTCTTTTTAAATGTAAATTATATATGGTGAGCCAGAAAATTTATCAAAGCCTCATTTTCTGAGACAAAGGAACATTTTTTTTTGTCCTGTAACTCACAGCTGACTTAAAATTAATTTCAGCATACACTAGAGATAAAAAAATTGAAGTGACAGATTTAATGTTAGTACTGCAACTTCTACCAGTCAAAGGCAACAAGTGGAGAAGGAAAATATCTTTATTCTTACTGTTTTCTCCAGAATTTTCTAATTTATCCAGCAGGTAGAGAATCAACCAGAGCAAACTTCAAAAGATGGTTTAAAACCCCTCTTCCTAACTTAAACTATCATTCCTCATCCAAAGAATTATGACCAATTCTGTAAAACAATTGTCCCCCTAAACATATGAAAATAGGGGTACTTTTCACAAAAGTTAATAAAGTCTTTTGTAGTACATCTTTTCCCAAACTTGTTGGCAGTACAAGTAAATTCTTATATTTTTGAAATTTTCTGTAATGTTTTAAAAAGTATAAAATTACAAATGAAATTGATTTGACTAACAAGATTTATAATTAATTTTGTGATAGGATTGTTAAAACTTCATAAATTAAAAATTAATTGGTCCTAGAGTCTAATATGACATAAACCAAACCCACAAAATTTGGGTTGGCTTAGTATTAGCATGTTTAGCTTTAGAGTAATGGGATTTTAAGAAAATATTATTTTAAATTATTCTGTGTAGTTTTCTATCTAGCCAACAGTGGCCTTCTTAGAAAACAGTAACACAATTTTTGTTTATTTCACAATCCAAGCCCATAGTTTTCTCTATTAATCTCTATTTTTGTTGTATACAAAATTATTTAGGATATCTAAAGCAATCAAGATTAAAACAGTGTTGATTTACTCAGTAGGCACAGCTTCATTGTTATTTTCCTTGCTTTGGATAGCTAAAAAGTAGTATTCTTTGCTTTAATACTGTTTTCTATGCCTGATTTTATCTATCAGTCATAATTCTGGGCAGTGTTGAGGCCGCACCTTGATTCCTGTGTCCAGCTCTGGGCCTCTCAATTCAGGAAGAACAGGGAGGTGCTGGAGCGAGTCCAGAGAGGGCAACAGAGCTGGGGAAGCGTCTAGAGCACGAGTCCTGTGAGGAATGGCTGAGGGAGCTGGGGCGTTTAGCTGGAGAAAAGGAGGCTCAGGGCGGATCCTACCACTCTACAGTTGCCTGAAAGGAGGGTGCCGTGAGGCGGAGGTCAGCCTCTTCTCCCAGGCAGCAAGCGACAGGACAAGAGGAAATTGCCTCAAGCTGTGCCAGCACTGGTTCAGGTTGGACATCAGGAAGAATTTCTTCACAGAAAGGATGATTAGGCACTGAAATGGGTGGCTCAGGAAGGTGGTGGAGTCACTGTCTCTGGAGGAGTTTAGCAAACGACTGGATTTGGCACTTAGTGCTGTGGTCCAGTTGACAGGGTGGCATTCAGTCATAGGCTGGACTCGATGATCTCTAGAGTCTTTTGCAACCTAATGGATTCTGTGTTTATTCCACTGCTACACACTGATATGGTACAACAGCCTGTATTTAGTGACTGAAAAAATCGGCAAGCTAAAAGACACTTTGGTGAGATCAGTCTGATTCTACACTTTGAAGAGGGTTATGTGGAATGGGGTAGTGATCCATAAAGCATATCATGTATTTTGTTCTGTGGGTTTTTCTTGCAGTGAAGAAATTGTATGAAATGAAATCAGACATGTCTTCATAAGGGATAACAAAAATAAAAGAGAAAGAAAAAAGGAAAGGAAAAAATAAATCAGTATATTGGTCCTTTGCTTGATGCTAGTCCAAAACAGAGAGTGCAATTCTACAAACACTGTTCTCATGGGTATGTTAATCTGCAATCCTACTGATCTCAGAGTGTATAGCTGAAGAATCATTACCACTAAATGCAGTTTAGATCTACTTCCAGGTCCACATTCAAATAAATCTTTACCACATTTCACACTGATATCTAAAATAGTTTTTGAATTATAAAAACAATTCAGCCTGATAAGTTAATGTCACACATATATACATATATATACACACATATAATGTTATGCAATGCCACAAGAGGGTTGCTATGTTAGAAGATAGTATTATTTACAGGTATTCTCTCAGATATCAAAACAAGATACAATACTAATCACACTTATTTAATCTTTTATGTTGTCAATTATTTGAAAATGTTTTCTCCTGAAACCACTGACTATAATATCTAGTTCTACAAAAGGACAAGGAAGTCCATTTTCTTCCTGTTAAGATTAGTTAAGTAAGATTAACATTCCTTTAGAGAACCAGTACAAACCTTATGAAATTCCCATATTTTCCTTGATTCCAGGCATTTATGGGAGTTTAATTTGAGTTATTGTTCCATTTTTCTAGAATACCACAAACAAAGAAATTGCACATGTAAATCATAATGTGTGTATCCATATATACAGAATCACCATATATGCATAATCAGAATTTGATTATTCAAAGTTCTGGTGAAGATTTTGTTGTTAAATATAAGGTATTTCCTACAAAGTTTAAGATTCAGAAAGATTTCTCCATGCAACCAATATTTGCATGACTGTATAACTGACACATAAATTATCCCAATGAAATATCCTTACATAAACCAACCACCAAATCAGGTTCTCTTTTCAAACTTCAGTTCTTAAAACAATGAAATCCTTGATAAGCATTCATGATTGATTTTTTTTTTTCCATTTTGATTCAATGCTCTAAGATGGTCTAATTAGAATATTTTGGCTTTTATTTTTCCTTTTCTGACTATGAAGATGACCTCCCTGAATTAGTGCCAATGAAGCAACTCTGAAGCTCTGATGTTTTAAAAAGATAATGTGTCTGTAGAAACACCAACCCAGTTCTCTAAATTTAAAGTTGAAAGTTACTTTAATTTAAAGTTCACATAATTGAAAAGCGTGTTTTGTAAAAGTCAATTTCAAATTTCAAAGGCAGAGTACCCTACAACTAACAACTAACTCAGTTGTTTCTAGGAATCTAGAAAGGTACTTCTTTCTACCATTTCCAAATGAAAGAATTCAGTCTAATCACACACAGAGACACAGAACTTCCACTTGACTTTACAGCCTGCTCTGATCCATACATTCATCAGCACAGGATTTACTTCACCTACCTTTAGATAGGCTGATGCCTTCATGTGACCTGCATACTGAAGTCTCTCTTAAGTGTCAACAGAAAGACTCAAAGGTTCTTCAGGACACCATTTGTATGAGGTTTCCCGCTTTCTAGCTTCTAGGTCAGAGAGATGAGAGAGTCCTTACTTGTTGCAAGAGGTATTTATTGTAAGGCAGCACAGCCAGTCTCACAAGGGTGAAAAATAACAGTCCGTGCCATTGCTTAAATTCCCAGTGTCCTCAGCAAAAGCATAAGGCAGAAGCAGCACGAATAGCAATCTAAGCATCCTCTAAAAGCAGCATTCTTCATAAGCATTCTTCATTCTTCTTAGCATTCTGTATGAGCATCCCTTGGTGGTGTTTGCTGCATCCTATCCTATATCCTATGTAAGCCTTCTGCATTCTGTTCTCTAATAATCAAATCAGCTGCAAACATGGTTCTATAGTGACAATTTTGCACCTATCCTTGTTTAGAACAAATGTGCATATTTCTTACATAAAAGCTTACGTATATGGTTATTGTGTTCCATCTTTCTATCTAACTACACTGTGCTATGTTTATGTTTTGTCTAAGGGGTAATCAAAGTTATGGAAAACTGTCTTACTAACCTTTAAACTGGAGAAAAGCCACTTGGTCACTGACTAACACAGCTACTATATGTTTTAAGGCATTCTAAAGCATTTTCTGTTTGTTAATAACTCAAAGCTAAGTCTTTGCATTTTTCTACGTCTCCGACAATAATTAACCAACTAAAGTAACTGACTGAAATAGGCCAGATAAACCACAGCCTAAAAATGTCTGTTTCTTCTCTCTAGTGGGTGACTACTTCAGTTGTAGATACCTATCGATTAAATATCTATGTTTGATCAGGCTAATCTCTTCTGTATCAGCAATTAGGGTTTGACTTTTAGGCATGGTGCCTTCTGGTGCACTGTGTAATTGCAAAGGATGCTGCTGAAACATCCTTTTAATAAGGCAATAAGACTATTCTTAATTACTGTGAGTGCCAAGTGTCTTTTCTGAGAAAGAATTGGCTGGGATTCAATAGAGTACTGAGGCAGAGTGATGGAAAAAGTTTAGAGACACTGGTGAGATATGCACTTTATCTGGGCATAAAGTCAAACAGCAGTAAAGACTATTTTAATCACTTGTCTTAGCTGATGGACATCCAGATGAGACCATGAAGGCTGAAAGGGCATGCCCATTCTGTACTGATCTGTAAAGTCATTACCATCTTCTCAGGCATATATCTCTTACCAGCCCTTTTCAAGCACAACCTGTGTCAGATGTCACTCAAGCTGCATCCTTCTAGATGTAAAAGAGAATGTATTCTTGGCAATGTGTTCCCAGTAAAGTCTCTTTAATCTGAAATAGTCCAAAACTAATGTCTTTGAGGGCATGCTGCAAGACATATCTTTTTCAGAGAGTTGCTGAAGCGGCAAACTTGACCAAGGAGTGATGTATAGTGAAGAGGAAGAAATTTTCATCTTCATTATTTATCTGCTAAATGGTGATTGAATATTATGAGATGTAGTAGATTTCCATTCATTTCAAAACACTTCTTCGTTCTCTTTTAAAAAAAACCAAAAAACTTATCAAGAACAACTAATGTGTAAAATTAAAGTCTTTTGTCACTTTATAATTAAAAATCAGCAGTAAATGACAACTCTTCTGAAAGAGTATGTCTGAAGTGTTGGTACAGGAAAACAAATTATATACCTCTAACATGACAAAAATGTGTTTCTAGAACATTATACAGCCTAACCTGGCAAATAGTTATTTTTCCTTTCCATCTAATTTTCTCTATTCTACCTGTCTTTTGATCCTATAAATACTTACCGGTATACTTAACCACTTAAAGGGTCTTTCTAAGCTCTAAAGCTGTGTTTATTTTACCAAACTGAGAAACATTCCCAAGTTCCCCTGAGCAAGGGAACAATTTAGCCTTACTCAAGCTCCATAATGAAGCTGGTTTGTCCATGCACAGACTTGCACGTGTACATGTGGAGTGGGTGCCACGAGAAGAAAGTTTGCATAATCACTGAGCACCCTTCCCATGTGCTGAGGACACGAGGGCACCCAGCAGCTGAGCGTAGACTCAGCCGACAACTTCTGTGTGACCAGAGTTAAGCACATACATTTTCAGTGTGAACTGAACTGGAGGTTCAGTTTGTGAACACTAGGCTGTCATAATCTGTAGAGCCATTAAAATCTTTTCCCATTTTTACCCTAAAGCAAAATTTTCATGGGGATCACAATTTTCTTTCTATTGGTAGAGTTAAAGCCTAACGTATTATGAGTGACTGTAAATGAATAATAGCCCAACTTTCAACCATGAATACCAAAAAGTATTTCTTTAAAATGCTGACTTTTACTTTTCTTAAAAAGATCTCCCCAGAGGGTTAGAATAGGGCTTTGAAAAAGTACTTTTGTTAAGAAAATTAAATAAATTAGACAGAAGTCAAAATACTGGTTTGAGCATTATGTGCTAATTTCTTTCTTCCTTTCTCTTTCTCTTTCTTTCTTTCTTTCTTTCTTTCTTTCTTTCTTTCTTTCTTTCTTTCTTTCTTTCTTCCTTCCTTCCTTCCTTCCTTCCTTCCTTCCTTTCTTCCTTTCTTCCTTTCTTCCTTTCTTCCTTTCTTCCTTTCTTTCTTTCTTCCTTTCTTCCTTTCTTCCTTTCTTCCTTTCTTTCTTTCTTTCTTTCTCTCAAACACTTGTAAAAGAAAGTAGGTAGGATACCTCATTCAGGTAGGATTTCCTGTTGCTATGATCCTCTGGTGTCATTATCTGATAGCGTCCTGAGGCACCAGGGTGACTGAATCTTCTATACAATTACTCCCGTAGGTCCACAGATTCCTGCACCTGCTGCCTTAAACATCATTGCAAGGGCCAGGAGGAAGGCAACAAAAGAGGAGAAAAAGGTAAAGCAGAAACAAATAGAAAATATTTGAACAATACTATATTTATATGAGTAGTTAGTATAAAATTGTCAACTCCATATGGCATAATTTCACCCCCAATAAAATCAATTGAAAGGGAGTGTTTGTCTGTGTGTGTGTGATTGTTTTGTTGCTACAGTTTTTTATTGCTAAGATTTTATCTGGAGCTTCCTTTGGACCCATTTCTATAGACACCGTTGTGAAGTGTAGAGAGATTTATTAAAAAATACCAAGAATATTCAAGTTAACTGCATTAAAATAGCACATTAATGGAGGGAGGAAAAAAAGAAAAATGTCTTTCTTTAAAATTGCAAAACTGGTGAGATATTTTTGCTGGAATTTTCCAAAATTATTCATCTTAAGAGTGGACATATGTCATGGGACATATCAGTCTGAACTGTTTAAACATGGTGATTATAGGTGATTCAAAGCAGGGTCTTAAAGACAAAAATTTCAGTCAGCTTTAGCTAAAAGCATTTATTGAAAGTAAAATAATATGAATGTGTAAAAAAATCCTTGTAGTGTATAGGTGAATAGACCTGTATTGTTTCCTCAAGGCCTATCCATGTGTACATAATTATGAGTACAAGGTTAGGAAACTGTCTTTGAGAAAAATCTTTAAGCAAAGACTGAAAAAGAAAACAAAAATAAACAATCACCAAAAGTTAAAGTTGTGATTTTTCAGAGCACAGCATTTCTGCTCCTTCTAAATTTATTTTCAGAGTTCAAAAGACATAATTGACTAATTATCTGCCAAATGCAGTACTACGGTTTGAATTGTCTACATCTTAGTTGAAAAACAATTTTATTTCCCTAATGGCTTCTCTAAACATTTTTTTTTTTTTTTTTGGTGCCATTTTGTAATACACTACATAAAATCTCCTGGGTACAATGAGAAGAAATCTCCATTTATTTTAGAAGTAAAAAGCATTTCGAACTTTAAGACAGGAATACTGTGGGTTGATTTTCAATGGAGAGAATTCATCTCTGAGGTTTTAGTAATTGAAAAAACTCGGAGTAATACTTTGGAATCATTAATGCACATCATTTTCAGGGCAGTCTGAATCCTTTCCATTGAGGTATTTCCAAAATCTCTTTATTGAGACACAGAGATACCTTCTGGACATTTAGGTCAGGCCCTGTGAACACTTCAGTTGGCAAGGAGTAACTTCACCTGGCAAGGAGTAACATTCACTTCATTAATTTTATGCCTATTTTCAAAAGCATAACAAAAATAAACCATTATAAACTGAAAAGATTTGCAGCATTCCTCAGTTCTGCTGTGTCCCCTCCTGTCACATCAATCACAAATATAGCTGTGCTTTGGGTACTTCTAGATCTTTTCTGAAATGATTCACCAACACATGTCACCTTCTACCCACACTAATTTCATACTAATTAGAAAAATATGAAGCTACTGAACAGCAGATGCTTATTTTGATATCCAGTTCTTGTAGACTGGAAATGTATGTGTTTGTGAGATCCAGAAGATTTCTTTGGAATGCCACAGATAATCTGTAAATTTGTGATATACAGCTCTCTAGCAGAAGCTGGTTACTTGTATTATGAAGGGTAACCTATTCACAAAATACTGAAAAAAATCTTCAAGACAGATTAAACAGCTGCAGCAGCACTATCATCTCAAACAGAATAACAGTACTCAAATAATGACTGACTCTTCCATCTGTGAGGTCTCTAAGAAAAAATCAGTCTTTTTTTCCCTTTTTTTTTCCACTGGAATATGAAGAAAGGCTGTGAAAAGTGAGTTTTGTTGTTTCAGCTTAAATTGGTTTTACCAGCTAGACACTTAGGAAATAAAAACCTAAAAGTCTCACAAATCCTCAGTACTTTTGCTCAACTGGTATTAAGGCTCTTGAATTGAAAGAAATAGGATGACTGCATCTCCCAGTTTAAAAAGTGGAAACATTGACAGAAAAAGCTATTTAACGGGGCTGTAGTGAACCAGCTACATTGCTGTGTAGGAAATGAATTTAAATTTTCACAAAATTGCTTAGTAGGTTGGTTTGCTCAGCCAAGTAATTCTTCTGGTTAATAGCTTTTCAGGAGATTTTGCCATTACAGATATATTGGAATTCATATTCTGCAGTAATAATACAAGTGGTTTTTAATTCAAGACCTGGTTAAAGCAATTTTGGTACAGATGTAACTATTGCATCATTTTTGCAGTGATTATGGTGTTAGGTGGATCCCTTAAGATTTAAAATGGATCCAAAACTGTTGAGATACGATTCCTCAAGAAAATTTATTAGGTATTTTCCATCTTAATCCATTGATATTTAAATATTTCTTGGCACCCTTTACATTATGAAGTAGTGTATTATATTTTCAAGGTGCTATTAAATCATCTGTGAAACCTCCTCATGGAAAACTTTGCAGAATCTCAACTACTGAAAACTAGGAAATAATTGTTGTGCCAAACTTTAATCTTTATGTGAATATTAAGGGGAAAAGATTGATATTAACTATTTTTAGACAGCATGAAAAAATTTCATACTGGCATCTGGATTTTCAATGTTAATTTCCTACACCTTTCTTTAAAATTTTATAAGCAGAGGGGGAAATTTTCTCTCTCCCAAGGATACAATTCTATAATCACAGTGCGTCCTTTTACTTCCATCTTCAAAAACGCTTTTGGGTTTATATTCAGACTTCATCTCACCCTAAAGTAGACATCTAATGTGGGTCAGGGGAATGTTAAATGTGCCTAAGGTGATTAGCTCAGATGTGGATTTCTGTGTCAATGGTGTCTAAAGTTACATCAGACAAA
>WEKY01036639.1:5462-18104 GCA_013390045.1 Picathartes gymnocephalus
ATGTTGGGTGAGATGTTTCTAATAGCAGACAGTGATATTTTAATTGTTATACAGGGCATTCCCTGGGGGAATTCATGGCCTGCAAATGTGCAAAAGCTCCAGTGGCCCATTTTCTTTACATGTTACTTTATTTTTTTTAAATTTTCATTCTTTTTCTCCTATATTCTGTACAAGGCACAATATTCTTGTCCTAGAATGTTATCTTGTTGAGTCATGTGTTACTGCAGTTTAGTTTCATGGCAGGAAAGCATAAATTTGATCTATTAATATTTTAGTTCTTCTCCTGCACTATGTATTTAGAATTTAGATTAATTGCTGCAACTGGTCTTTAAATATTATTGCAGTATAGGAACTAGGTGTAAATATTCAAATTGGTACATCTAAGGCTAAATTACTAAAAGCATGGTGTGCGACGCTGCTCTGATTGGTTCCAAAGGGACTGACTAGGTGCTGAGGGTTTCTAAAATTCGCAGCCGTGTTTACTCTCTGTAACTAAATAAGAGACCTAGGAACCAAACTAGAAACATGATGGGATTTGGAAGCTTGCATTTTTTTAATTGTTTGGGGTTTTTTTTCTTTTTTTAATATAATATCAGCATAAACCTATGATGACAGGGAAGCAGAGAAAGAAAGGTGAAGCAATATTCTAGGTATTACTGAGTGATTGGAGCTTGCCTCAGTTTGTTACAACCATGAGTCCTGTAATTAAGTAGGATTCACCCCAGCAGAGAGGATTTCTGTAAAAGCCTTTGCTCCACACACGACCTACTTCAGGTCTCTGTGAAGGGCAGAAATTTGGCATAACTGGTAGGGATCTACCCCAGACATAAATCCTTGATGAAAATCCCAGTTATAACATTCAGCCACTGGATGTCCTCATTTTCAAAGGTCTGCAAAGGTTCATCATCTGGAAAGCCACGTGTTGTTGACAGTTTGCAGAGCATTGCATAAAAACATTCTTGCATAAAAATATTTTGTGTGTACTGGGTGTTGCTAAACTCCAAGGTTACCACCCATGTAGCAATGGAATCAGTTTCACTTATCAAGGTAATTGAACTGCTATTGGATGCAGAACACGTATTCTCAATTCTCTCTTTCTTTTATTTATTTTTGTTTTTTTTTTAATGACTTAAGTGTAATTTATGTAACATCTTGCTTTGCAGGACTTGCATTCCTAAACACTGAGAAGTGCACTACATTTCTTCCTTTTTCCAGTGCTACCTTTGCTGGAATTTACTGCATTTTTTACTGTGGCTTTGGACAGTAGCTTAGATTTTCAAAGTTCTTGTGAATTCTCAAGGGTACATCCCTCTGCTTGTAGGAGTCCTGATTGTGTGAGCCCACAAAGACTTTGCCAGGGTTAGGTAATCACATTGTGTGTGTGGCTACACCTGCCCAGAGACCTTAACTTTGCTTCCTCTCAGAATCATAGGATGGTTTGGAATGGAAGTGACCTCAAAGATCGGCTAGTTCCAATCCCCCTGCCATGGGCAGGGACACCTTTCACTAGACCAGGTTGCTCAGAGCCCCATCCAAGCTGGCCTGCTTTCTCTTGCAGCTCATGAGCCATCAGCACCCACCTTGCCTTTGCTGCAGGTTCCCCTGCCTGCACCATCACAGAGGGAGTTTCTCAGCCCAAGCTTCCCTTGCAGCTAAAGCTCTCATCCAGTCTCCTCATTCTTGCAGCTCTAATGGCATCATCCTCATTGCCAAACATTCCTGTCTTCTGATAATGATTTGACATTGCTTGTCAGACACCCTCCAAGAACTTATAAAAATCTGAGCTGGCAGAAAGATTGACAATGGGCTGTCTGTAGTGCATATGGGTTTCATGTTTGTTCCTGAAATGTGGAAAATACATTCACGAAAATCTGTATTGCTGATTTTTTTTCAGTTTGAAATTTCAAGGAAAAAAAGGTCTACTTCTCTTAGCTTTCTGCCTTTTGTTTCTCTAATTTAAGCTGCTCTTAAATGACATTCCATCAAGGCAGCAGCTTGTGCTCTCTAAACACTTGTTTGAAATTGTGAAAGCAGGTTTTACTGTGAGTGGAAGACAAACTCAGAAGAAAAATTAAGGCTAGGCTTCTTTCCTTCATGAGGGAAACTCACCTTCTGGTATAAATGGACACACTTACACTAGATACCTATGCTTCATGTACCAGGATGGTAATTTTGTTCTTACCAGGCTAGTGCATGGGGCACATCTCCAGCAGGAGCTGGCCTCTGTAGCTGCTGAAGTCTCCTAAGATGACTGATGCCAGGTATGCATTTATTTATCTCCTCACTCAGTGGTTCAGCACCAGGTGAGTTCTTCAGAAAAAGAGATGAACATGTTATGTTTCCACATGCAGCTCTGCAGGACTGGTAAGTCCTCATGGAAAGTTGCTCACCCTCTGTGCATTCTTGCATGCCCACTGTAGAAAGGGAGGCGTGCCCAGAGCTGCTCAGGTGGGCAGAAACCCAGGGTGCTCCTGATAGGAGTCTGAGTCCTGGGATTTGCTCCAGCTCAGAACTATGCTGATTTCTGGACTCTGGAACAAGCTTAACATTCATGTGAAAGATTCAGAAGATGGAAGACAGAGAGAAAACCACCATGGGCAGATCTGGATGACACAATTCTTGTTGCAATTCTGTTACCTTAATCATGTTTCCATAACACGGAGAAGAGCCAACTGTGGTAGGAGCAGATTGCTCTGCAGATACAGTGAGGAGCAAAGAGCAGCTTCTGAAGAAGATGTGTGTTGCAGGACTTCTCCCATCCAACAGCTGCCAGCTGCTGAGGAACCAGGAAATGGTTGACTGGAAATGAGCTCTCTCCACTCCTGGAGACTAACTTGGCTGTGGGAGTGAATCAAAAGTCATGGTCCTGCCCTAGAAACTGTGATACTACTCTGAAATTTGCTCACCTTAGGCTAAATGATTGTCTCTCAGAAAACATAGCTTCTAAATTGCTTAGGAACTGGTGACAGCCTGCAGACTGCTCAACCTTCTCCCTCTAGGAGAAGACTTACAGATCCCTTTCTGTCGTTCTGAACGGCACTGTGGACCATGCGAACAGTGGTGGCAAACACAGATGAAGAAGAAATGGGATTGGAATCCAACATCTATGTACTGAGGTTGGACATTTCCACTTTTCCCTCTGGCACTCATGGTCATCCCTGGAGAGCTGAAGCCTGCTGTGATTTTGCAGGGATCTACCTACTCTTTCCTCTTCTGGCTTTTGAAGAGCTCTTTGGAAAATGTCGGGTGCTGCTTTTAGAGATTGTAAACCTGGAGATTTAACTTGGAGTGATGAAAAGAGACTAAAGGTTTTGCAAGCAGCAAACCCTAGATTTATAGGAAACACAGAGGATTTTGCCTTCTCAGTGCAAAAACCCAGATGCAGCTCAAAATCAATAACTGATCTATTTCCATTTACAGATACCTCTACATTCATTCAGGCTAGGAAACCTTATTCCTGGGTGCATATTTTCCTTTTAAGCAGCTTGTACTCAGACTGCCTGCAAATGTATCTGTTCAGCAAGTGGGCAACTCTCAATCACTTCTAGAAATGAGCCAGGGACATTTTTTTCTACAGGAAGCCAAGAGTAGGACTGACAAGTCAGATGGAAGCTGAGCTGCTGAACTGTTACAGAGCTTGTTAGGGAAGCGCTGAGCCCTTTATATCTGAGGCTGCAGCCAGGATTTACCTCTTGAGAAATGGCAGCAATCCCCAAAGTAAGTAGTTTGCATGGGCTACAAATCTACCTCAAAATAAGCAGCATGGATACAGCCTGTAAGGCTGAATTCCAAATAAACCCTTTTTATTTCAGCTATAATATGGGATGATGCTGAGCAAACATATTGTAACTCTCCCCTGTCTGGTGCTCTGTATCCCAGATCGCTGACTGTGCAGCCACATCAAGCTGTAGGTCACACATTTATAGTCCTTATATAGGTAAAAATTCCTGCTATGTTAACAACAGATCTGCAAGGATTTTTTTTTCTTTTTTTGGCTTCAGCTGGTTAATGAATCAGTGTCTTGCTCTGGCTGGATTCTTGATGTAGCACCTGGACTGCCTGGGCAGTCTATGGAGGATTTGTGGGATTTTTAGCTGCTACATATTAGGCTTGTTACATGCACATGCTGCTGGGCCTTTGTGAACTGATTTTTAATTTTTTTTCCTAAGGAATATTGGACAAGTTTCATGGTTGTGGCAGCAAAAGGCCCATTGGTGGCAGGAGGCTGATCTTGTTGCTTTCTGGTAAAAAGGCTCTTTTTCTTCCAAAGCAAACGGTCACAGCAGCAAAACTACTGTGCATCTCTTCAAGAATACACATAGTATAATATCTGGTAAGTGTATTCTTAGAGCCAGATGATCATTTTAGCTAAGACTTTGTTAAAAATACCTGAGTCTGAGCCAGACATATAAGGCAGAAGACATTGTCCTGACAGCTGGAGTTTGGGGAGGTTGCAAGCAAGTAGAAACTAGATCTTACAAAAGGAAGTACTGGGCCAGCTAACGATGGAGATTATCATCTCTTCCCATTGCTCCTGATGATAGAAGGAGAAAAGGTGCCCTTCTGCTTCCTAGGGAGGTTTCCAAACTAAAGAAAGGATCTTTGTTTTTGGTGAGGGGGATTTTGGCTGAGGAAAGTTAGCAGGGAAGCAAAGATAGGAAATCTGCAGCACCTTGGCTGCTGGTGTGTGAGGTAGAAGCTGCTCATTTGGTGCTAAGTATGTCTCCAAAAGCTAGAAAGGGCATGATGTTTTCATTTTTGGCTTCATTTATAGCTGTTGTGTACTTTCAACTTCCCCTGTTTTCAGCTTGCAGCCCTGAGATCAATGAAAAATACCGCATAGAGCTTCCCACCTTCCAGAAAATAAATGATGTGATCTCATGGTGGTCCAGTAGGAGATGCACAGGGATGAAGTGGGAGACAAAAGAATGAAGGAAGAACTGCATCGTACAGGTATATCTGTATTAGGCCCAACATCTGTATCCTGGGATCAGATTTCTGCTGAGATTTTGCTTGAGGGCAGCTTGTCCTTCCTGCTGGGAAGAGGCACAGGGTGAGCCATAAGATGATCGCGGCTGCATTGGAAAAGTTGGAGGAAAAGCGACATATAGGAAAGGGGGCCCCGGGTGGGCTCTGTTTCTTTGGGATAGCCCATGTCCCAGCAGCACTTCTACCTGGGGACAACCCCATCTGTACAGCTCCTAAGCCTGAGAGCACTGATGTGTCTGGACAACCTAAACCAAGGCCCATGGTAAGGAGTGGGAGACAAGAAGTCAAGCCTCTGCCACAAGCCGAGAGCCTGGCGCCATGCACAGCAAAGGGGTATGGACAGCTAGGCTGCAAAATTACTGCCAAAATTACAAGCTGCTGCTTGCCAACTGTGTGGCTGGAAGGAGCATGCCAGAGCAGCCTGGGTTTCCCTCTCACCTTCGTCTGGCCTCCTGTCAGCTTACACCTCTGCACAGTGTCTGGACAAAGCGCTAAAAACTGGAAATAGAAATACAGAATTAAAAACTTGAATAAAATGTTCAAGCTCAGGGTCTGTGTTTCTGTGATGGTTGAAAAACTAGTGGGCATTTCACAATTAAAGCTGAGCAGTATCCACAGTGGGTGATGATGCTTCCATGCCAGGATTCCCACAACAGGCAAGACAAGATGTATATTGCACCTCTGATGTCAGCTGGAAGAAGCCTATTTCTTGAAGTACCAGGTCCTTTTCTGGTCCACATATTTTCAAGTCATCTCATTTCACATTTGCAGTCATCTCAGATCTTCTCACAATGAAATCAATTTCAATACTTTCTTCCAACACAAAACAGTCTTAACTGAGCGCATGGTACCTTGGAAAACCTCTTGTCATAAAATGACCAAAGATAGGATAGAATAGTTCAGTGTGAAGGGACCTACAGTGATCATCTAGCTGAGCTGCTGGGCTGCTGGAAGTTCCTTGCAGTTAGGAGTTTGCTGAAGGGTCACACTCCAGCCCACTTTGCTTTCCCTTTGCTCCTGTTTGCCTGCAGAGCTTTGAAGGTGCCTGCATGGACTTCCTAGTTCACTACTGTATGTCTAATTACCAAGTGCTTACTTGACATAAATTCTTTTGAAGACCATCATTTGTGACAACTTAGCACAGGCTTTACAGAACTGGGTAGCTGATTAATAAGCACTGTGACCTGGACTCACAAGCTGTGACATTTTATCAACAGTACAGGCAGGGTTTTTTTTCAATTTTATTAATTTTTAATGCTATTGATTTCTTAATTTATATTTTTTCTAACTGTAAGATTGAGCTGTATATATGTCCTAAATTGCTAGTTCACCTCTCAGTCCTCAGCATAACATCTCTCCAGAAAGGTATTTAATTCTGAAGACAGTTGTGATTCTCACTGAATAGCTACATCATACCAGGTAGCTCACTGAATTCAGATGTCTGCTTTTAATGCCAGTTGTTATTGTGACGTGATTAAAGGCAGAAAAATATTTTATCTGGTGCAGCTGCTTACTACAATTTTTCCTTTTGGTATTCCAGATAATTACTGGTTATATGTTATTTACCCTTGGTCTGATTCCTTAAATAAGCAACTTTCACTGTTCAGTTCCTCTTGCTCTAAGGAGAAATGTCAAAAATTTCTTCATTCTTTTTCCGAAAATCAGTAACACTTTATACATTTAACATTTTATAATTTGAATTAAAAGAATCTTCTGTAGTAAAATTCAGTGAAGTACAGCTGTCCAGTTAGCATGCATTTATATGAGCTAATATAGGAAATTAGTGAAGGGTAGGCTTAACATTAAACTTGCATTTTTGAATGCTAAATGTGGAATTATGTATGTGCAATTGTTGATAATACCCCATTTGGCTATTGTAAGGGCATTAAATTCCCTTCTAGCTGAGAGGAAGAAGAAAATAAGAAACCACATATGAAAAAAAAGGTTTAACAAAATTAGGAGCCAGTCAAATTATGTTTCATTCCTGTAAAATTTATTTTAGGCTTGGTACTAGCTGCTTCTACCTCCTCTCTGTAAAACATGCTCCAGGTCCATCACTCAGTCCATGAAATGATGAGCTTTAAGACTGCTCCTGATATGGGTCCTTGACATGCCAAATCGTGTTCCTTACTGCTGCCCTTGCACTGGAGGGAATCACCAGCTCAGCTTCCCCAACAGAGATGTGACCTCCTGACCCTCGCAATGCTGAAAGCCCATGGGAAGCTGGGGGTCTCTCACCATTCAGCCAATAGAGATCATGAAATGAAGGTGAGGCTTAATGGCTACCCAAATCCTCAGGCTGGGCTGATAGGCAGCGTGATCTACCTTGTGCTTCTATCTGCCTTTTTACTTCATGGCAAATCCTGCAGTGTGGTTGTTTCTGCTAGCCGTGGTAAATAGAGCACCAAACTATGTCCAGTAAGGGATTATTTAGTTACATCATGATGTTGATTTGAAAAAATAAACACAGACCTGAATTCATGTCTCTACTTGTTCTCTTCATGGTGGTTGGAGAAGCAATATTTGCTGTGAGAAGTTGTACTGAACCAGCTGAAAACAGCAAAAAACCTGGAAAAATCGTTGGGACCCAGAATTTGTCCATCAGCTGTGACAGCCAGCTCAGCAATTGGAAGGGGGGAAAAAAGAAAGAAGGAAAAAACTCATCCCGACTGCCAGAATGTCTTTTCCTTATTTGCAAGAACACATCTATTTGTTCTTCTGGCCAAAGAAGATGAGGGGTGTCAGCCCTTGAAAGCTGGTGTGAAATATGAAACTGCTGAATACAATGCAACCACATATGCCGGGCCACTCCTTACAAACCAAACTGAGGCAAGCAGGATTAAATCAAAGTAATACCTCATGTGATTACAGCTCATTGTGTTCAAATAAAAGCTGACGTTAACACGAGTGATCTGTTTGGTGGTGGGGGTGGAAAGGATAGGAGATACTACAGCTTCTGCTGGCAGTGATTGCTATTTATAACACTGTAAAACCACAGTGAATGTGTTAAATATGCTGCCGCGAGCGCGTGCTGCTTCAGCCTGGTATAATGGCTATAATAATTCATCCCGGCTCTTAGATGTGCCTTTGTACTAGTAATACATTATGTGATTCTGTGTAAATTATTCTAGGCATACAAAAACCTTGTAGATGTGGTGGTACCTGAGATGATTAAGCCATAATTTGTAACAGTAGCTGTGTAATCAGTATGGGAACACTTTATAGTCACATCTACCTGCTGTTTTTACAGCCCTCCTCTAAACAATTTACATAGAAATGAAGAGCAAATGAGACCAGAGTCCTCAGCCAGCAAAACTGAGCAAAGAGAAGTGTGTCAGTGCTAATTACCTCCAGCACCCTGCCGGGGCTGGCTCTCAGTAGCTCTGCAGGCTGTAATTCAGTTACTGTGGGTTCTGTAGTATTCCTGTTTAATTTGCTAAGAGGTGCTGGGTAACTAATCTTCCAGCAGAAATCCAGTGCTAGTTAAATTATTTTCCCAAAACTAGTCCTGTAAGCTATGGTACTTGGGTCTTTCTGTCTTCATACTCTTCTTGTTTAGCCCTGGATTCTCTGTGCTATGTAACCGTATCTCTTGATAGCAAGGTTTAGAAATCCGGGGGAAGAAAGAAGTCCTAAATGCAGAAAGAGGCTTCAGGAACTTAGCCCGCTTTATTTTTATTTTATCTGGTTGGTTGCTTTATGAATTACTTGAACTATGCTGATGCAAAATATATTTCTATCCATTCTCTGTTTTCTTTCTATCCCACAATGTACGTTACTATTAAATTCTGATTATTCTGAATATTACTGCTTTCCTTGTAGCAGCACTAACCTCCTCTGCACTCACTCAATCCCATGTATATCCTTGCTGTAGGCCTTTTTATAAGAATCTCAACTTGAAACTTGGCGTTGTTTGCTTGAATTGCCTTTTGACAAGCCAGAAAAAAATTCTGTCTGAGCTGTGCTGAGGAGGGAGAGCTGCAGCATGACCTTGCTCTTGCTTCTTTCAAACCATAACTTCCAGGAACACTCCTGAGATCAGTCCAGCCTTATCTGTATTTCACATTTCATTGTCTGAATTCTTTATAAGTCACAGAGACCTAATTTTTTGTTCAGGATCACACAGGATTATGGTATCTAGCAAGAGAAATTGAGATTTTCACCACTGAAGCTCTTGGCTATATGCCCAGACCAGGCTGGTAGTGACTGAAGGACGGCTCTTTGTTTGATGGACTGTAGGACATTAATTTTTTGGTCATGACGAGTCTCCCAGGTTTCAACTATGAAGTGACTGTCTCTATAACTTGTACCCCTGGTGTCATTCCCAACAGAGAGCCCTGGAAGCACTGAACTGTTCAGCAGGGTGATCTCCTGCAGTCAACACAACTCTGCTGGCAACGCCATGCAGGAGAGTTTGCCCACCTCCTGCTGTGTATGTCCTGCAAATAACCGGCTGCAACCTTTCTTTATGAGCACCTTAACACCATTTAACGGGGGCAACAGTGACTGTCACAAACCCTGATGTGGGTTGCCTGATCACAGTGCGAATAGCAGGAAGATATGTGAACTGTGATATCACAGTGAGAGCAGACTTAATCTGTTCCCCTCCGAATCAGAGCTGGTAAAAGTCTGACCTTGTCTGCACAAGGCTGAAGAAAGCAGTTGGCTGGGAAAGAAGCACAAAGCTGCTCCCCACACTCATTTATTCCTCCTGCAGAAGAGGTAGTGGCTTTACCTCTCTTATCAAATGGCAGCTGGAGCCAGGTAATCCCCCTGCAGGACTGCGAGAGCAGTACACCTTAATTCCTTCTGTGTGTGAGCCGCACCTTAGCTTGCTATGGAAATGTGTACTGCGGCAGGACTGCTGCTATCAGAGAGGGCAATACTGCTCCGACCCCCGGGGGGCACAGTTTTCCCAAGTAATAAGGTTGTAAGGTATGTGTTAGTACAGATCCTGGCAACTTGCTGTCCTCCTTTCTCACAACTTGCATGCCTGACTACGGCTTCTAGTTACTGTATTGTACACAATTCTCTTTTCTCAACCTTTTTTCAAGATGTCTCCCACCAAAACTTGTCCCAGTATGAGGTCTCTTCTTCATTTAGGGAAGGTTTTTTATTGCTGCTATTTTCTAGTGCAGAAGAACCAAGAATGACACTGGTTTGCCTTTTGACTTCCTCGATGCCTATTTCCACATCATAGCTTCAGGCTGTATCTTCACCTCTGCAGTGGGCCAGGGGCACTAGCACTGACTTAATGTCCTAAGCTTCCAAGGATTTTATCAAAGATCTTATGACAGTAGCTGTCTACCTTAGAGAAGGGAAGATCTTTATCCTTATATTGAGTGTCAGCTGGTGAAGGCAGATCTCATAAAGAAGTATTAAGCTTTCTTGCCATCACTTTGTCCCCTGGACTCCTTGACACTCATGACAAGCATGCAAATAGTTTGACTCATTCTTCATTGAAGTACACAGACTCACCCGATTGTCAGTCATCCTCCTGATACTGCCTAGACTTGTCACAGTGAGGCCTAGTCATGAGACACGACAGCATCTGCAGAAGTGACATCTCATGTCAGACTTTGTGTCCATGTCATCCAAGAAAGTCTTAAGCTGTTTACAAGCATCTGAGACAGATCAGTGTAGTGCTGGGCTCTGAAGTCCTCTTTGTCTGGAGGGCATGCTGGGCATTTCTGCCAAATGGCACAGAGGGTGGTGGGACAGAGAGCAGCATAACCTGATGAGAACCTTTCCACTGAGGCCACTGCTAGAGCTCTTGCCTGTTGTCAGATGCAGCTGTGGGACAATGGGGATGTTTCCAGATAAGCAGAAGATGGACGTGAGGTCCTGAGGTGCCACTGACCAGTCTGTTTTTTAGAGCTGGTGTTCAGGAGTCAATGCATTCATTGTTTGGCAAGTCACACTTTTCCAGCTTCAAATGCTTTGATTTATCCTATCTCCATGATGTAGTCCCTCGTAGTACTGCACGTCCTAGGTAAACTGGGGGCAGTCAGCTGCAGCCCTCCCTTGCTCACGTGCCATGCTGCATGGCTTCTCTGTAGTCTCACTTCTTCAGAGGGTTTCCTAGGAACAGAGGCAACGAGATCACTGAATTTAGGCAAAGCAATCTTGGCAGCAAATCTCCGTTGGTCACAGAGGCTTGTTAACAGTTTGAGCCTTGTATCTGCCTCAGTATTTGTTCAGTCGATCTCTGCTGAGCCTCCATGTTCTCTGCATCTGGTTCAATACCTACAGTGTCAAATCTTGGGTTGGAGCTGCCATGAGAAGACTGATTTTCTGAACCTGGCTCCTGTCTGGCATAAGGGAGGACCAGTCTCACCAACAGCTGCAAGAAGTGCATCTGAAGTGCCTGGCTGGCCGCTGGCTGGGAGCCACTAACTGTGATGGAGATGATCCTCCTCATCTCCACCTCTGAAATCTGCTGGGCAGCTTCCTGCATCCCTGTCTTTACCAAGCTCTGGCAATGCACAACAGGTTGGTTTGATTTTCTCCTGTCGAAATTATCTAATCTCCTGCTGTGGGGCCGGGAAGCCGTGGGAGTGCTGGTGTGTGCCTGCCCTGTTTCTGAGCACATGTGAACACATTCATGAATGCTCTTTTGTAATTACTGAATATAGTGATGGAAGGATGAAACTATTGGTTTTGACAGCTATTTTTAAGGTATCAATAAGAAGTTAACATTTTTAAAGTTTCTTGTTTTGTAGGTCTGCAAAGAGTAACAGTATGCAAGCACCTAAAATGTCCTTTTTAAAACCAAAAACCAGGCAGATCACTCCAATTCCCACAGAAATTTAACAAGTGCAGCTTGTAAGATTTATCAGCTGATTTAAGAAGAACCCAACAATAAATACATTGCAACTTTGTAAGATTAAGTATTGTCGGTACCATGCAGGGATTGAACAACAGAGACGATTACAATAAACTCCCCGTCTCTTCTATGCCTATATCTGCACCCACTTATAATTATGCAAGAAATTAGCAATATTTCAAAAACAGCTCTGATGTTAACTGCCTGTTTTCAAAGTATTTTGTGTTGCTGTGTGGATTACAAAATTGCTATTATGCAACCAGAAAGACGAGATCCTTTGAGACTGTTTTGCCATCAGGAGCACATCGCCCCCCTCACAGAGGTGTGGGAGTGGGATTGCCGGAGCCCAGAGCCGGCGGACACGGGCAGAGGACTGCCGGAGTATTTGTCTTTGCTAACCCTTGTGGCCTTACAATTTCCCTTTTGAAAGTGGATTAAAAAAAAAACCTATTTCAGAAAGCCTTGAGGATAGTATATCTGTTTTTTTTTTTTTAAATGTTAGACCAATGCAATTTGAGAGGGAATACATTACTCACGGCCGTATACCTGAAGTGCGTTCCATACATTTTATTGTGTTACTTTCCAGACAGTGTTCTAACAACTGAAGAGAAACTGCGAGCGTGGTCTGCGCACGCTCCCACTCGGTGTTCCCGGGCGCTTCAGGCAGGGATCGGCATGTCCTAGAGTCGGTAAAATGAGCGTCCCGAACAGCTCCCCGGCACTCCCGGTCACTGCGGACACCGCCGGTGCGGCAGCAACTCCCGCCCGCCGCGCGGGGCGATGGCAGAGTCCGCCCGAGGCGGCTGCCGGCCCGGCCCTACCGGGGG
>WEKY01036639.1:18626-35668 GCA_013390045.1 Picathartes gymnocephalus
CGGCCGGCGGCGAGGAGGGGGCGGCGGTGAGCGGCGGCGCCCGCCCCGCGGCCCCCGGCGGCGGGGCGATGTTCCACTGCATCCCCCTGTGGCGGTGCAACCGCCATGTGGAGTCCATCGACAAGCGGCACTGCTCGCTGGCCGCCGTGCCCGAGGAGATCTACCGCTACAGCCGCAGCCTGGAGGAGCTCCTGCTGGACGCCAACCAGCTCCGCGAGCTGCCCAAGGTGAGCGGGAATGGGAGCGGGGGCCAGGTGAGCTGCCTCTGCAGGTGCCCGCCGAGCTCCGTGGTCCAGCACCCGCACCCAGGCTGCGGTAGGGGCTCCTGGGGCCGTCGGTCTGTGGTAGCAGCCCTTGGAGTTAAAGGAAGAGCCGGAGTTTCGGGTTAGCGTTTCCCCGGAGTTAGATGGGAAATGAGCCTTTATGAGCAAAACCTGGAGATCCGCGTCTTGCGGGAAGACAGGTCCTGTTGGAGGGCAGGGGGGTTGGTGCCGGAGTCGCAGGACATGAGTGTATATTGTGATTAACATGCACGTCATCGGAATTACGAGACCTTGGAGGGTATTCAACCCTCCCCTTTTTTCCCCTTTCAGTAGATACTATCTGCTCCGTACATGGGAAAACCAAAACCCTCCACCAGATAACCGCGTTCCCGTTTCTGTCTTCTACTCCTGGAAACTTAGTTGTGCAAACCACAAGAGACGAATAAGCCTTTTCTGTGTCTCAGTCTTAAGTCCTGCACAGTTGTCAGTGTTTTGCTTCTCACTTGAAGCATGTAGTCAGTTTTATGCAGACTGTATTTTTAGTACAAATTTTTGTCAGAGGTGAATTCACTTTAAATTCAACACAGTTTTGAGACCTTGAGGTCTCAAAACCGTGATGTGGTACCTGCCAGTGTGTCTCTCCAGATAGCACTTGCAGATTTTGCCAGAGGAACTCCATCAGAGTGATTCCAACGAGGCACTGTTTGGCTCCACAGATGCAGAGTGAGTGGGAGGCATGCTCGACTTCTGACTTTAGGACCCACGGGCTTTTTCCCCGTGTTTAAACTTTGGACAACTCAGAAGCCTTCGTGAGTTGTGGTTGGTAGAGTTTGACACAGGAAGTGTTAGCTGGAAGCTACATCTTAAAACTGTGTGGACTCTTACTAACATGGAATCCAAGAAACTGAACTCACTAGCCAGAAAATTTGTCAAAAGCACCTTTGTTTGTACCTGAATCAAAGTTGCTCTGTTCATACCCAGAGTTAAACAGCCTTACTTTTCCCTTTTTGAAATTCAGTGCTCTCACATACACTCTCTTTTTTCAGCTCTACATACTAAGAGTAATCGTAGTGGCTAGGTTTTCCTTCAGACAGTAGGAAAAATATTCAGTTGAACTGATGCATTAAATTTGGCTTTTTCTTTTGAAAAACCTAGGTGCAAGTTTGCATCTTGTTGTGACTGAACTCTTTATCCTTCTGAAGTAGAGCAAAACTGGTTTACATAGCCTGTGTGTGGGTGCTATTTTTACTTCCAGCAGTTTTTTCTGGCTTTGTGCACAGACCAAACTCAGGAGTCCCTTTGTACTAGACCTTTCTTCTTAGTGTTGGTTTTTAGGCTTCTACACATCATATTTCAGGGGTATTTAATGTGCGTGTGACTGAAATCCCATTGAAACCCATGGCACTCTGATTAAAAAAAAAAAAAATCCACCACCAACTGTTTGCTGTGTACAGATGTAAAGGATGGTGTCTGTTCATGGTGTTATATGGTATTAATTTCTGTAAATAGAGTGCAACTATTTATTGTTTCTCCTCTCTTCCTTGAATCATAATATATGAAATAGCCTTTTTTTGCCCTGTGATGCTTAAAAAGACCACTTCTTCCCATTACTTGTGTGTGACTATGCATTACATCCCATACTTGTAAGAAATAGCTGAGGAGGTTAAAAAACTCCAAAACCCAAACTAGGCTCCTTGGCATTGTGGTGGAATCAAGCAAAAGTTGACGTTAGAAAGGAGGTTGTTTTTTTTTTTTTTTTTTTTTTAATGTGCATGGATCATGTTACAGGAGTGCCTAAATATACTGTAGGGATATGTTTGTGGGTTTTTAGCTGGACTAGGAGGAATCTGATGAAATACAACCACAGAAACATACTTGCAGTATCTGTCCTAAGTACTTTGTGCCTTGTCAGCAGTGCAGAGAGGCATTTTTATTGGGGCTTCCTGCGTGAACCTATGAACTTTCCTTGTCAGTTCAGTATTAATGATTTCTGATAAATGGAATATAGCGTCATCACCTCATGTAAGTATTGACTCTGCAGAATTCTGAGGTACAAAATTAGAGCTGAAGTCCTGAATGTGAAACTAATCTGTTGAAGGTGAAACTGATGGGAGGAGCCTGGTTCAACTTCTCTGCCAGCAGATAGTTCTAAAAGTTCTCCTCTAGGAAACTGGTTGAGGAGAATCATGGAATATCTCTCAGTGGAAGGTAGCTACAGCATACATTGCTCATTTCTGTTGCATTGAAAGATTACTGTCGGTGCAAAGTACAGATACAGAATTGGAAATCAGTGCAAAAAGCTGGGGTAGACCATACCTCTGGTAGAGAAAGCATGGGGGAAATCATCAGTGTGTGTAATTTATAAACTGTTAGGTCAGCATAGATAGAAGTGGTCGTTACATCCTTAATTTAGTGTAATTCATTATATTCGTCTGACCTTACCTCCATTAAGTTTCTTCTCTATGTACATAAAGACAGTAACACAAAATCAAGCTAGATTTGGGTTCAATTGAGGCCTAAACAAGTCAGGAGAATTGTGTAACTCTCAGTGGCTGGTTTGTTAGGTGTTTTTCAGTGCTTGATGAAGTCCTGAAGTTCACGGTGAACTGTGCCAATTTCTGGTGAATCACCTGTGGGCCGTGTTGATGCCATAATATAATCCCTTAACGCTGATAAGGTGTTTGCGTTGCTGAGATGGTTGTGATGCCCCTTAGGAAATTGCTGCTGTAAAGGCTCGCCTTGGCACAGTGAAGAAGAATCGCCCTGTAAACTCTGTCACTTGCAGCAGAAGTTGCCACGGATGGAGGAGGAAACCCCAACTCTGCTGCTCAGCTCTTCATTGTGCACACTGGTAATTCAGACTCATTTTCCCAGTGTGGGCAGTTGTGGTCTGAAAGGTCTGTTACAGCAGGCAGGAGGTCTTGTAATGCTTCTCCGAAATCAAGCAGATACTGGTGAGTTCTTTTACCAGCTTTGCCATGGCTACAAGTCAGACAGTGATGATGGCTTTATTTCTAGACATGCACTTTGTATCCACTTGTGTATTTTTTTTTCATCCCTTCAAATGTAAAGCTTTCTGAGGGAGATAAGTATCAGCAAGTGGCATGATGAAATATGTGGACCTACTGCATTTCTCTTAAGCTGATGAGGAAATTTGTGTTGGATGCACACACTTCCCCCCCCTTTCCCCCTGGTTCTCTCTGCCCCCATTTCTATCAAGTAGCAATAAAAGGTGTTCTTTGCTTGGTTTGATCCAATACACCAGTAAAAGAATACACTCCAATACATCCTAAAAATCTCCATTTCGAGATACAGTAGTAGTCCTAGGCTTTGTTTAATTTAATGCTTTCCTAGCATGCTTAAAACCTCTCTTATTCTAGAATAAGCCAGTAGAGTGTGGCATATGTTAGGGTGTTACTGAAAAAACCTAACAGACGAACACACATAAAAATCCCTTCAAAATACAGAAGACAACTTAGAGAATTGCTGTAGCATCTTGAAGGGAAATGACTAGCAGAAGGACCCAGCACTACTGCTGAATTGTATGAGAGTCATGTGAAGTATCCTCAGGAGAAACAAGAAGTACACTTGAATCATTTTGAGAGAATTACTTTGCTAGTTTTATTTTTGTTCTGTAGGCTGACCAAAATGTATGGTAGAATTCTTCACCTTTTTCTAAGAGGGTAGGAAGGGTTCATCTAGAAAACACCTGAAAAGAAATATCTGAGAAGCAGAGAGAGGTGGATGTCATTGCCCCCATTATTTCTACTCTTCCCCATGTTTTCTTCCTTGTGCATTAATGTATATGTGGACCAGAAAAAGAACTGTTTCTCTGACCCCGTTTTCCCTACAGATACCTTTTTTTCACCAAACTGCATCTGTCAGTGTTTCAAGAATACAAGGTAATAATTTTTGTTTGTAGAGTAATTTAAAGTTTTTTTATATAATTTTGTTGCTGCACATTTGGTTTTCCATGTCAGTAAGTGATTATTTTGCAAGATTTCCTTAACTGCTTTGCTGGGTCCCTGGGTCCCTTTGCTCCATTCCCCAGTTACATGATGTAGAACTTGTGCTTATGTTGACAGTGACCTTTTTCTGTCGTTACCACTGGTGTCTCAGACTCCTCACCCTGCATGTTCATACTTTCCCATCCTCCCCCGTCCTTAATGTTCCAGGATCTTGCTTATTTTCTCCAGCCTAAACAGCTCTGTCTGCCGTCTGTTTCTTATGCTTTGCTTCCTCTCCTGTCCCTTCTGAGCTGGGTTCTTGAGTGCCCTTGCAAACATCTCTCTACTTTGTACTCTGCTCTTTCCCCTTCCTTTCTGCTGCCTCCCAGGTTCCCTCCTCTGCTCTTGCCTTTCCTTCAGGATAAGCCAGCCTGGTGGGATGTGCTGGAGGAGCAAGCTGTATACTCTTAAGCTGCTGGTGGTTTTCCACAATAATGAAGTCTCTCTGAAGGCTTTTTCAGCAGATGTGGCTGTTTTCCCACAGAACAGCAATTTCTAGCTGTCGGCATGCTTCTCACCACTTCTGCTTTACAAGACAAATTAAAGAGCTGCACCCTTTGGTCTGAAAAGGATGGACTATGTATAGAGTTGGTGGTAAAGTGTAGCTCTTAACTTGCTTAAATAATTCCTTCTCCTGTGTTGGATCCCAAGGGCCTTCTGTTGATTATTTTGTCTATCTGATTTTATTGGAAAAAAAAGTAAGTGGTTGCCAGTGTCAGTAGAGCAACTTGAAAATGTAGTTTGTGTTTTTTTCTAAACCTATAGCATTTTTATTTTCCTTGGGAGTGAAAACTTGAAGGATTTTTCTACTCAAGCTGTAATGTGTAAGTATATCATTTGCTACACGTCAAAAACTATTCTTCACTGAAGAGTAGGCTTTCTGGCAAATTGCTTTGATAGAAGAAAATAACACATTCTGCACGATGCGTTTCAATAGCTTTTCTAATGAAAAACATCAGATAAAAATAAAATGCTTTCAATTCTATAGATCAGTCTGTAGTTGATGAAATGTTGTTTTCTACTCCCGTACATTAGAATTTAAGGGCAAATACATCCTGTCAGCTTAATTTCTCTGTGACTCAAATTTGCAGTACAAAACTGAATCCCTGCATATTTCTTTTTCCAGTGATTAAAAAAAAGAAAAAAAAATCTCAGGAACTCTTGAATGCAATATTATATTTTGGCCTTTGTATTAAATCACAGCATTCTTTGCATTGGTGGGTGGTGGAAATAGCTTATAACTCTTGTTTTGCTGCTGTTTTGTCTTGATGCTGCTCAGTTCTTTAGCTCAAAGAATAAATACCACTTTCCCATGATACTTCTAGCAGATATTGTTTATGGAAAAACTCCAGTGGCAAAAAAAAATAAATATTCAGATTTTTTTCTATGCACTTCGTTTAACCTAAGAGTCTGAGGAGCTTTTTTTTTTTTTCTTTGGGGAATGTAGCATTTCTAAACCTAGTGTAGCGCAGCCCTGAATCAATTTGCATCTCTGAGCTTACAAATTGTATCTGTCATCTGTAATTTTTCTTCTTGGTGTTATATACTAAAGCTTCTGTGTAGAGTTACTAGATAGATATGAGACCCTTTTCCCGAGAGACCTGGTTAAACCCTGGCCTCTTCCTGTGCCCCAGTTTCTTGTTGGAGATGCTGCTGGTCTGCTGCTGCTTGGCATTCAGCACTGACGGTATCTCTGTTATGTGTGGTGTTGAAATCCAGGGTGCTGTTATCTTACCAAAATCATGTGAAAGCTCCTTAAGAACCAGTCACTCTGTTCTTTCCATACCACACCTTTGTCTCGGGAAAAAACCTGTTCCGGGCTGAATTTCACTGTTCTATCATTATGCAACTATAAGCCTGAAAGACATTTGTTTGGTCAGTGGCCAGTAATCTGTGGAAAGACATGATTATCATACTATACCTCTCTTTAAATCTGTGTTTATGGGTGCTTAAGTTGTACATATATAGGAACTTTATTTCCTTTGTTTGAATGCATAGATCTCCTTGGGTTTGCAGCAATGTGGTGGGATATCTCACATGGCTGGAGTGCTGGAGTTGGTGAACACAGGCTCTGAGAAGGACAGGAGGGGATGGGGAGTTGCTCTTTGGATGAGAGAGTTGCAGGGATATGTGAAGTTTTGCTTTGGGATGGATGATGGGCCAGCTGAGAGCAGTTTGGGATTAGTGGATGACATTGTTTTGGGTGTCTGCTGTAGATTGCTTGATCAGGATGAAGTAGTAGATGATGCCTTCCTGAGATAACTGGAAGAAGTCTCATGTTTGCCAGCCTAGGTCCTCACACGGGTCTTGAACCACATGACAGCTGGAAGGACAACACAGCAGGACATAAGCAATCCAGGAGTTTTCTGAAGTGCTTTGATGTTTTCCTAACGCAGATTCTCAAGGATTTAATGCACAGAGGTGATCTGTTGGACCTCATACTTAAAAACAAGAAAAGACAGGTTGAGATGTGAAGATCACGGTTGCAGTAGCTGTAATGACCTTGGTCACCTTGGCTGAAGTGACCATGAGGTGGTGGAGTTCAGGATCCTGAGAGGAAGGAACAGGACAATAAACAGCATCTTGAGAAAACAAACTTTGGTATGTTTAGGATTCTGCTTGGAAGAGGTTGGTAAAAAAGATGTTTATGCTGCCATTCAGCAGGACAGGGAGAGGCTGGAGAAATGGGCAGAGAGGAATCTCACGAAGTTCAGTAAAGAGACATACACCTGCACCTGGAGAGAAATAACCCAATTCTCCAGTACAGTCTGGGGGGCCAACCATCTGGGTAACAGTTTTCCAGTAAAAGGCCATGGGTAACCCGGTGGACAAGTTGACTATCAGCCAGCAATGCTCCTTCATGACTGAGAGAGCCAACGGTATCCTGGCCTGTGTAACACAAAGCATTGCCAGCATGTGATCCCTGTCCTCTGGCTATCTTTGGGGAAACAGACCTGGAGTGCTTTGTCTAGTGCTGGGTATCCCAAAGGAAGAGTCATGGACATACTGGACATACACTGTAGGGGCCTCAAAGACTGTTAAGGGCTTGCAGCATCTCTCAGGAGAGAAGGGTGAAAGAGCCAGAATAGTTCAGCCTTGAGAAGAAAATGGTTCATGGTTGTAAATAAATATGTGTTAATCAGCATGAAACCTTGCTTGGGGTGCCCTGTGACCTTACAAGAGGCAGTGGGCAAAGGCTGAAACACAGGGAATTGTCTGAAATATGAAAATACTTTTTTACTGTGAGGATGTTCAAACACTGGCATGGATTGTCCAGAGAGGTTGTGTAATCTCTGTTCATGAAGGTGCTGTAAACCTGACTGGACATGATCCTAGGTGACCTTCTCTGGGTGACCCATGCTTTGAGCAGGGGGTGCACTGGGTGATTTCTAGTGTCCCTTCCAACCTCAAGTGTTTTATGGTTCTTTAGAGGGCATATCAAAGATTTTGCCTGTCTTTAACTTGCGTGTTTTTAGTGATACAGATCGAATTATTGTGGTTTTCATAGTTTATTCACCCTCAAATGTTTAATTGTTTTACTTTTTACATTGATAGTGTCACAGTGTTTTGGCACATCTTGCTGTAAATCCTTAATGACGTACCACTGTATGATTTGAACAAGCGTGTATTTACAGTTAGTGTCAGAGAGAGAACTGTGCCACTGGGTGAAGCTGAAGCAGACTGTACATACAAAGTAAAAGTAGTTTTATTGAAAGTCTAAGAATTTTTTCAGTATGACAAATGCTACTTAAAATACTTGCTAAGAACACCTCTGACTTTACAGCTTCAGTACCTTGAGAATATGTTACCTTTTGTAACCTGTTGTGGGTATAGCCAGTTAGTACTATCATGCAGTATATGCTTGAATTATTAAAATCCATAATGGTTTGTAGAGAAGCAACACTGGATCCTTCTATTAACATACTTCTATACATAGAGCTCTGTGTTGAAGGCTACAAAGAAGTTTATTACCAGATAAGTATCTCTGGGTTTTCTCCTCCTAGTTTCCATATTTTTCTGTTGTATTGCTTCGGACTTTAAGAAATACTTTACCTTTTGACATCAAACAGTCCCACAGTCTGATGGGAGCAGAGGAAGAACTTAATCTGCTGTTTCCTAAACAAAGAAAAGTTGTTGTCTTCCCTGTTAGTGTCCCTGCGATTGTTCATAAGATTTTTGAAGTCTGCTTGGTTTGAAGTATTTTCTAATGGCAGTTTTGAAATATTTTGTAATAGCAGTTTTTTGTAGTAACAGCTCAGCTCTACTGATTTTTGACCTGAGTTGAAAGAAATTAGGTAGTTATGTTTCAATACCTTTAACTTTTTTTTTGTAAGGTATGTACTGTTGTAGTAAACTGGTAGCATTCCTTTCTCTTTGTGATGTACATAGGTGAGACAAGGTTTATGGGCAGAGATTATACATCTGTACCTCTAAAATAAATGTTATGAAGAGTTATTTTTCTAATTATATCAGTTGGTCTAAAAAAAAAGACATTACCTCCTGCCAACAGTCTTGTACATGGGAAAAATGCATGCTAGAAATTCATTAGAGAGATTAATGTGGGCTCTGGTTGGTTTTTTTTCCTCCAAATGGCAAATCCATTTAACTGCACTGAATACATATTTCATTGTAGTAGATGTTTTCTGGCCACTCTTAAAGGCAGAGGTAGGCCCTCTCACCACTGTGTTCTAACAAACAGCTCTAGCATGGAGTCCACTTTTTAACCTTTGTTGTTTCTGCTTAACTGATATAAAAGAGAAAGTAAATCCTTGCCTTCCAGGAACACTGTGAGACAACCTGGTCAATGCATTGCTTGGTAGCACAGCATTTTGATTCCGTGCTGCAGTGTATTGGTTTTTGAGAGTGGATAGTCCCCCATTTTTTTTTTAAAGGGATGGTAACAACTGAGACTAGGACCTGCAGTTGGCCCATCCTTGTCAGTGGTTCAGAAAATGGCAGATGCTTTGAAAATAGGGTGTTAGAAACATAGCAGGTCGATGCTGAATACCAGCTTCAGGGAGGTATTCGTATCATTTTTGCTCTGTCTTCTGTAGGCCTTCCCCCACAGCCCTTCTTGCCTGGCTGATCTTTCAGCTGGGCTTTCGTTTCAGGTATCCATTGGAGGGAGAGGCAGCAGTTGCAGCATCTGGTTTTGTTTAGGATATGTGCCCATGAACTCTGATCTTTCATTAATATTTTTCTCTTTTTGTGAAATTTTATTGATGTTTTGTATGGACTGCTGCTTGAATGTCCGCCTCCATGATGTCTTTCGTTAATATTCATGATGACAAAGTTGGTAGTGGAATGTTGGGAGATGAAAGTACAGCTTGAATATATTCTGTATACATGATTGGGTGCCTGAAACAATCTTTCATCAAGCCAAGTATATGTAACAGTTCTAGTTTTGCTCATGGCATATGTGAAGACAGAATTAGAGACCTCAGCTGCATGGAGTGGTTGTCCATTTGCCAGCTTGCCACAAAACAGGTGGACAGAGGTCTGTGTGCTCCTGTCCATCACCAGCTGCATCTCCTGATGGCTGTAGAGGAAATCTATTAACTGCTTCTTTGATGCAGAGTCATCAATTGCATGATGACCCTGCTGTGCTGCACCATGAGTTAGTCCGTGCCCTCAGAAATTGTTTCAGTATCTCAGGTAGTATTTTGTTTGAAAATTAAAGTGTGTTGTGCTCAAAGGGTCACATGGGATCTGTATTTGTGAAACGCTGTTGCCCTTGCAGCTAGCCTTGCTTGCAGGTGAAAGCAGACTTGAGTGACTTCAGGGATCCTGATGTTGCTAGCAGGGTTTGTGGGAGATGCCAAACTCATAAAGCCCATGGCTAGGCTTTACCAGAGTCTGCTGAGATCTCTTTTCACACTTCATGAATCCAGAGTAGGATTCAACTTCCTCAGCATTTTATTATGCAACTAGTTTGGATGTGATTCTAGGGGAAAGGTGTCTGTTTTCTGTGCTCTTGCTAGTTTTCCTCAGCGCTCCCACCTGTGCTACTGGCAGAAGTCTCTGAGTTGGATTTTCAGAGAATGATGTACAGGACTGCATCCTAGAAAGAGATTTTTACTCACGAGTTAGTTGTGGACTTCGACTGAGGGTGGATGTCTTGAGGCTTGAGTGGAGTGCAGGGTGCATTAGAGCTTGCTGAGAGCTCCAGACTGGTATGTCCACTGGCTGACTGGAGTAGGAGTGATGTTTGAAAGCACACCAGTTGGTTGTGTAGGGTACTGAGTGTTCTATCTTCTTGGAATCCTCAGCACTGAGTGACCCCTATTGATGGGCTCTGAAAGGCCATTCTGTCAATGACTTCTACAGAAGTGGGGTAGAGAGGAGTGAGGAAAATCTCACCTTTCCCTCTTGGCCTTTACCTTCAGGCAGATGGGGAATGTGCACGAATGCTTGTGCCAGAACCTGGTTATTAAACCCATCCCAAGGAAGCATAATGCTTGAATTCAGTGGTGCTGCTTCATTATGGGATTTAATCCTTGTTTTCCTCATGGTGTCCTGACCACCCTGAAGTGTGTTCACCTAAAGTGAGTTGGGCTTCCTCTGCTCTCACTGAAGTCATGCAACAGTGCAGACAAAATGATAGCTTCTAGGGGCCAAAAGGAAGGGACGAGGGACCTTTTCGGGAAGCAGCTGCGTTGCAAGGTTATTTCATTCATTTGATGCCTTATCTCTTGTTCACTGCTTTGCTTACCAAAATTACCTCTTCTACTTGTCTTTGCCTGAAGAAAGACCTCAGAAAAAGATCTTTCTGAGGCAGTATAAAAAGTGTGAGGAATGATTGACTGTAATTTCCCTTATTGAATGACTGAAGGAGGACAAATAGCTGGTGATTGGAAATAAACAAATGAAATGGTGTCCCCATTGATTTTTGTTTATAATGTAGGAGAAGAAAATGAAGCTTGAAGTAAGATTTGAAACAAGAATGCATTTAGGAGTTAAACCGTGTTTAAATTACTACGTGTCACTTCCTAATTCTAAAGCACAGATAGCCTTTAGGTGGTCATTTGTAAGTTTGGAAAACAGGTGAAATAAATACAAATGTACTTAAGAAACAGGACCTAGTAACATACTCTGTCTTATAGCTTTCTTAATTCATTTTAATATAATAATGTAATTGCTCAAAGAAGCCCTAAAAGCTGAGGCAGCATGTGTATGTGGAAAATCTGTATTGGCATCCAAGGGAATTTGACATAAGAGCAAATGCTTACAAATTCTTAATCTTGTCAGCAACAGCTCAAGTGCCTGCAGAAAAAAAAAACAAACCCGAAGCAAAAAAGCCACTAAATCCGCATCCTATCTGGTGTGTATGTAACCGTGAAAGAAATTAATTTGCAATTTTCTTTCTCCTTTACATCTCATTCTAATTTCTACTGCTTATGCTGGCCCATTGTGAGAATTACGCAGTGGATTCATAAAGGTTCTAATTTTAATTCTCTTTGCTGCTAATAGTAGCCTTTTTATGGAAATGTTTTGCTTAAAACAGTACACATTTAGTTATGCTACCTGTGCCTGTGCCAGATGGGTTTGGAGTGTGACCTGTCTCTAGCACTGCAAAGGCTCTAGCAACTCAGATTTTGCTGAAATGTTGCTCCTCCCCCTAAACAGCATTAGCTACAAATACATCTTTGTTCCCTCCTATGTGTTTTCTTTCAATTGTCTGTTGTTTTCATGTATTTCCATTTATGTTTTTTTTTTTATTATTATTGCCATCAGCTAAGGTGCTGAAAATTCTCAGACATGAATATTTTTTGTTTCAGGAGAGAACCATTGAAAGAAATCCAGAGATACGTTGTCTCGGCCACTTGCATGGAAGAAAATATCCTACTAGTTTGGCTTAATTCTCTTAACCTTTTTTTTTTTTTTCCTTACAATTGAGTGCCAGTTGTAGTGGTATTCTTAAAGAAAAATGGTATAAAAAATGAGGGCTCTGGGATCACACTGTCTGTTTATGCTTTTCAGTGAGTCATGCACTTATCTGTTACCTTTTTTCTTCCATTGGCTGACATCAACCCAATTTTGTCAGAATGAAGTTTTTTTAAAGTATGTGTCTGGGTGAGAGAGGCTTGGTTAGTTTTCCAGTGAGAGAATGGATCTGTTCAAGATGTATGTTTTTAGAAAATCCATATAATAGAAGCCTCTATAAATACTTTGATAGCAGGAAAAGCTTCAGTTGAGGGTTGGGAATTGTTACTAACTAGTAAGTTGTAGACTACTTCAGTGCGTATGTTCATGGCATTGTTTTTCTCATTGAGGCACTATTAATTAGGCTGGCTAAACTAAGCAGCATTAAAAGTGTTGCCAAGATACTCATAGAGACGTTGGGTCTGCAATCAAAACCTGCTCTTAGAGGGTGCTGGGTGGATATGCTGCTCTGGTCAGCAACCCCATTGCACTTTGGATCGTGTTAGAACTTATCAAATAGAGGCAGAACTGTGTTAGATACATCAAATTAGGAACATGTTTCTTGTTGGCATATATTTAAAAAATCACAGATATTTATAAACATATGTACAAACATATATATATATGTATGTATGTTTATGTTTGTTGAACTCTATTGAGTAAGCTTTTAATTCTCTTTGTTCCCTGTGGCCTTTTTGAAAGGTAAAACATACATGGCCAAAAGGAGTTGCTTGCCTCTCCAGCAGTGCTTCAGAGCACTAATGATGTGTATTAGATAAAGGAAGAACACTCACTAAAATGGGAGTAGGGTGCACTAAACATGCAAGTGTGATTAAGTCCTGTAGTTTACAGGAAAAAAAAACAAATGAGAAGTTCAAAGAAATGCCATTCATGTAACTGCAGTTTGATTTTATCTAAGAAATGGTATCATTCATTAAAAATTCTTATGCAGATAGAAAATAAAGCTTCCAGTTAATTTTTCTTTTATGTAGTAGTCAGCTAAAGAAACAGGAATGTCTTTAAATATTGTGTAATGTTGCTTGTTGCACACATGCTCTGTGCATTTGATAAATTTGTACTGCATTGGCTGATGCTACTGTGAGGGCCCTCCGACCTTCCTAGGGATATCCAGCTCTTAACAGGCATTTGATGACTATGCTGTCTTTTAACCATGTTCCTTTTGTCTTTGCTCACTTGCCGTTGAATATCTGTCAGGGACAACTGTTGCTTAGGATAAGATTTCTAGAAGAAAATCAATATTTATAACTCTCATGTAGTTTAGCAGCTACACACTGCTTTGAGGAACACATTTTGGCAAGTATTTATTTTGGAGTGTTAGGACAGATTGGGATCTCTTCTGTGGAGCGTACTCCTGCTATGTTTTCACAAAAGTGTCTTTAAGTGCTTTTCTAAGCTTCTGATGGATTCTTGGTTTAGTCATATTAATAAATATTTAGAGAAAGGGCTACATTTGTTTTAAGATAAGAATAGTAATGATATGAAAATGCAGTTATGGATCTTTTGAGGACAGTGGAGGATTAAAAAGCATTTGTGGCTATTTTAATTGGAATATATGTTTTTAGGGAGCTAGAAATATAGAATCATAGAGGTTTTTTACTTTCCGCTTAAAATTTCAACTCTGTTATAGATGACTTTTAATATGGGTGAGAGTGGAGGAGTGCCATTCTGACTCAAAACTGGCTTTGAAATTTCACATTCAGGTCTGGTGCATCTTTTACTGCTGAGTGTTTATAAACTTTTTAAAGCTCTATCCTATTTATCCCATAAAAGAAATCCATGTGTTTGAGGGAAAACGCATTAGTTTCAGTTGTGTTTTATTTTTCTGTGACACAGTGTATATCGAAAGATTGATGCAGAAGTGCAAAACTTTGCACTTAAAAACCTTGATGATCTTGACCACAAAACACTCAATATAAGATTGAAAACCTGTATTGTAATACAGATTCCTGAGACTGCTTTTATCTTGTGTCCTAGTAAGATGTCTTAATGCCCCTTTTTGTGTCAGATTAATCTAAGTCGTATCTGAGTGACATTTAGAGGACATAGTCCATCATCTAAATAAAATGAAAACTAAAAAAGAGGTGCTAATTTCCTGGGAGGGATTGTAGGTGATTAAATGTAAGCAGGTATCCCAAATGGTATCTTGCAGTTACCTTAAGGGGGCAAAACCATGGGGGTGCAGGCACGCGCACGTGCTGGGAGTGGGTGAGATGCACGTGTTCTGACTGCTGGGGAAAACTCCCTGTGCACTCCGGGGACACAAAACTCGCTGTTCAGTTTTGAGCAAGATGACTTGTATGTAATAAGTAATTTCATTCTGCACAAATCCTCACCCATTGCAATCATTCTCCTTGAAAGGCCTGCCTGGAAGAAAGGAAAGTTTTGATAAGAGCTCCACGCCTTTCTTAGGAATGCCTGAATCTCAGTAGGTTTTAAATGATCATTTTTCAGTCACCAGCTGCTCCCAGTGCCTAGGGTTGGTCTGACTTTCAGCTTGGCCTGTTTGATTGTTATTTTGTCTTGGGGGCTGCCAGATTCCCTGAGTTCATAGCTGGGCTCAGGGAATGTTAGCATCCAGTCTGAATTGTGTGCCCATGTTCTCACTGTGGACAGGGCTGGGCTAGGTTTTTCCTCAAGCAAAGAAGGCCTGAAATCCTGCCCAACTTTCATTAGTCCTTCTTAAACTGGGCCATAGAACAGAGGGTGTTTAGGCTGGAAGGAAAGCCTTCCTCAGGGAGGCTGGTTCTGTAACCTAGTTGGTTTTGGTGTTCACCGGTGAAGAAGACCTTGTCTCAGCCCCTCTTCGTCAGTTTTCTGGATCTCGTTCTTTAGAAGTGTCCCTCTGCATTAACTTCCTAATGAGTCCTGGTGTGTAATTAGGATGCTTTTAATTACTCTGCTTGGTAGCCTTACCCCATTAATAACTCGAAGCTGGCAGTCTGTATTTTGCTAGTGTCTATCTGCAGTGATCTTTAACAGCAAGCTTTATGGATTTTTTTTTTTTCCATAAATTTTCGTTTTAGCTAAAACACAGGTTACAGTTTGTTTGCGTGTAAAAATGAAAACAAAATGTTCGTTCTGGTACAATCTGAAAGAGAGCTGCATAACTAATGCCATGCAATAGCTTTAATTAGCTCACATTTTGAAAGTGATTCCAGTTATTCTTCATCATTTATCATGCCTGTATGTGAGTTAGGTGAATATTTTTTGACATGTAATTTTTTCTTTCAGCCTTTCTTCCAGCTTGTGAAGTTACGGAAGCTTGGACTTAGTGATAATGAAATCCAACGGCTCCCCCCAGAAATAGCGAATTTCATGCAGCTGGTGGAACTTGATTTGTCTCGAAACGGTAAACTCCAAAGTTAATTTGTTTGATTCTATACTGTCCTATGACATGGTCTAGAAAACTGGGTTAGTAGGGTTTTTCTGTCTCAGAAATTTTTATCTATGTCCTGCAGAACACTTTTTTGGTGTAATTCATGGATTTGCCTCTCGTTCTAGATGTGAAGGAGGGAAAGAGCAGAGAGGGGAGCTTGTGGTAGAAATACAGTAATAAAATAATGCTTGACTGTAGCTCTGAGTTTCTGAGAGTCTGCTTTATTTTCCAATTTAAAAAATGCTTTATGTGGTAGTTTTATATGTGTATCTGTCACAAGGTTGAGTTCTTTTCCCAAGCTCTCAGAAATGCCTGGCATTTAGAGATGGAAAAAAACAGGAAAAAAAAAAGATGAAAAAAAATCAAGCTGCTTTCTCTCCTAAAAAAAAGGACTGCCTGTGGGTTAGAAGTCCAGTTCTTTATCTCTGCTCTGCTCAGCTCTTCACCTGGGATTAGCAAGAGGCAGAGTGCTGGTATTTCTAGTTGTACTTGTGGAAGAAGAATCAGTCTTGTCAGCTACAGAGAAAAATTCAGAAAAGAATGCTGAGAGAAACTATCTTTTAGAATGTGTAGTTGGAAAGAAACAACATGGCTTTATTGTTTGCTTGCAGTTCTTGCTGCATATATTGTCCTGCATTGTGACAGAGTGAAAACAATTTTTTTTTCTGTGGCCTGGTGAACTTACTAGTTCTACAAGAAGTTCAGGGGCTGGTGGGTCACCTTTAAGCAGCCTTATGACCCAGTGATCTAGAAACAGTGAATCTGTGTTACCAAATTAGAGCAACTGTCAGCTATTTTTGCCTCCTTACATGCAGTGGATGTGTGCAAAATGCTCTCTCAGCTGTGATGGAAGGGGTGGGAGCGATCAAGGTTCTGTAACTTCGTAAATAAATGAGGGTTGTAATTGAATATTCCAGAAAATAAATAGTGTAATGGGAACCTTTTTTTCTTCATGGTTTAACTTCACACTGACTCTTTGTGACTGAAGAATATTCTGTTGTTACTTCACCTTTCTATAGCATATTTCCTTTATTTGTTTGGTGCTTTAAATTCTGTCTTTATCTGATAATATAATTGATGAAGCGTAATGAGTCTCCAGGCAATTGCTGAAAAATTTCTGTGAACCATATAATTTTATGCATATTTGGAACACGTTTTAAGAGAAGAAAACTGAAAAAAAAAAGCAAACGAGACAGAAGAGACAGATTAGTTAAAACATTTTAAAAATACATTAGTCGATGTAGCATTTGGCTGTTGAGTTTGGCTGAGTTGGGTGCTGTCAGTGACAGACCTTATACAAAAAGAAACCCTCTGTTGGCTTAGTAATTCTCTTTGCAAATGAATAACTAGTTGGAAAAGAGCTGGTGGATCAGAGCCATGTGAACTCTTGTCAGCCTGACTTGGAAGTTGGCTTGAGAACTCAACTGTAACAAGAGCAGATGGTGTGAATGT
>WEKY01036642.1:3406-126728 GCA_013390045.1 Picathartes gymnocephalus
CCCAGCCCCCATGTCATTCTCTTGGTAACCATCTCTATTTTTCCGTCTTTAGCCAGAGAAGCACTTTAGAACAACATCAGAGTTTGCAAAAGATTCTTCCTGACAACTGCATTAGTACTAAGTGGCCCAAGATCAGGCTGTCTTGTGGGACTGACCAACTCACCACTTGTATTACTCTTTTTGGCAAGGATTTCAGCAAATGGTTTCACAACACTCAATAAAAATACACAAAAAACCGCTACTCTATCTAGAAAATAAAAAAACCCCATCCATTTTATTTTTTCAAACAAATCAACTGTTCTATATTGCACAAAACTTTGAAAACTATAATCTTTCTATCAATTATTGACTAATGCCATCTTGGTTTTTTTTTACAAAACTCATTCTGGAATTAATCTACTCATTTTCTGGAGAGAGAAAACCAGGCTCAGAGGGGAGACATTCACACCTGATTTTTGCCTTGACAGTAGGTTTGGACACAGCTTGCTTAAACTACTTGGTTCTTAGAAACGATCCAAAACAAGGTAGTTAAGATATTTAGCTGTCTGATTTTTTAGGTCAGTAATATAGCCAAGGATATCGCAGACTGTCACTCTAGAATTCTGCTACAGAGAGTGGAGACAAATAGGCGTTTTTAGAGTTCAATTCATCTGAACTGGTTTAGATTTCTAAGTCATGATTAGATGAATCATGTCCCACAAGTGACTGTTTCTCTTCCCTGACTATAAAAAGTCACCATGCTGCCTAGTTCAGACAAATACATCCATATTAAGGAAGGATGTTTCAAGTTAGGTGAGATTAATCTCACACATGGAGGTTAAAGATTAGCTTTTAAAGTGTAAAAGTGGTTTACAATGTGGTCAGGGATCATAGCATGACTTTTCAATATATTTAGACATTTTGGCACTTTTGAAAACATCACTCGTTGTCTATCTGCAATCTTTGCTACTTAAATATTTCTACCAAGTTTTCCCATAGAAATTTCCCATGAAAATACTATCACAGACAGGTCAAATGAAGTTTCTTATCCTTAAAATCAAAATAAAGAAAAAAAAAATCCTACCACACACACAAAATAAATGTAAGAGTCTGACGAGCTCGGCTTCCATTCCTAGCCATATCACAAGATGCTCAACATCTTTTAGGATCAAAGGTTTGTCCTAAATTCTAAAAGCTTTGGGTTTCTTTCTGATTATTATTCTCTCTAAAACAAACTGAGGAACTTGCTCCCTGAAAAATTTTCTCTTTTTGTGTGCCTATAATTTTCCAGTCCTAAAACTAACCATAAGTCCTCCAAAATCTGTAAGTGGGACAAAGGCAATATTATGTATTGCACGTGATAATATACTTGCACTTGTTGATATAGCACAGAAATGCAAATAAACAAAAATAGATTTTTGTTTGTCTGTTTCAGTTGAGAAATAAATACTTTGTCTGTTCTAAACAATATGTTTCAGATGATAAAAAAATTGCCTTGCAAGCCCATATCAATACTTGTTTGAATAGCAGCATATGCATGCAATATAATCAGCCCCAAATGTGTTTTGATATCAATTACAATACCTTTTGGGGGGAGGCTTGTTTGTTTATTTATTTGTTTTGTTTTTAAAGACTGAAATCTCTTGTAGTCTTACCAGGAAAATATTCATCACCACTTATTCTCCAGTACAATTGAAAGATACCTCTTTTCCTTAGCGCATCTGGCAAACAAGTGAATAGATGAGTCAAGTGGCTACCCTGCACTTGTCCTGATGCTGGGTTCTCTGGAAGCTCTTTAGATGCTGTAGACCTCGAGACTCCTTTACCAATATTAATCGACCAGCATGATGATTGGAAGACACAGTAAAGGGCTACTCTAGACATCTCTATTGATTCTAATATGCAGCCATCATCATTTCTCATAACACAATGCCTTTTTAAAAACATTTTTTACTACGTAAAGTTTAAAATAAATTTGTAAATGTGACATTGCTCTGCTCATTCTTCTAGCTGCAGTCATAGTAAATTTACCACACAGTGTGCAATGGGAAATATTGGTAATGTCCAAACATTGACTGATTGACATTGCTGTCAGCTGTATGTCATTAATACTCTTATTAAGTGCTATGAGAGATTGGTTGAATAGGCATTAATGGCCTTCAAAGATGCAGATTTTTAAAAAAATGGCTGCTTGTACACCACTTTTTCAACAGCGAATATGTATTTATGCAGCTGAAAACTGTAATTTATCTGCAAGGGAGAGTAACAGTTATCAAAAGTAACATACACCACTGTTAGACTGGGGGCTTTGACATGATATTTTCCATGTTTTTAATGGAAATGATATCTATAAAACTTGTGATAGGACACTCAGAGCCTATAAATTCTTAAGATAAGACTTTCAACGTTTGACACCATTTTCTAGAAAAGCTTGGCTATTTCTGACAGATTTGCACAACACTTATGGAAGTGCAGGTTATGACTTGCACAGTATTTAAAAGCTCCTCTGTTATAAAAAGAATAAAGAGTTCGATGATTAATTACCAGTAGTCACCTGCTGTACTACTATCTGGTTGAGAACATTAACATGGAAATAATTGCTGCAGTCTTCTGAATAAAACAATCATAAAAGGCATGAAACCAGACATGCCCAGAGTGAATCAGCAGTGGAAATGTATGTATTGGCTCTGTGAGGCATATGATCAAAGGATGATCTACACAGAGCCACCAACTCAGTAGAGCATGAAAGATGGAAGGCAGAAGAAGCCAAATGTGCACAGAGCTAAGAATGGCTAAGGACTTAAAACCTGCAGAGACAGAAAGCCAAATTGTACCATTCCCATAACGGCATAACCACCTGTTAATCGAGTTTTGTCTGCTGAGACTGCTTCAAAGACTTAAATAAAAATGGTCACAATGAGCTAATGTGTTAGTTGCTGTGGGAATAGAGGCTAAGGCTACAGTAATTTAAGAGAAAGCTGAGAAACAAACTTTGTACATACAAGAATTCTGTGCAATCTTTTTCTTTTTTCTGAGTTGCCTAATAACTGAATACTGAAATCTGGCCCTTAGGCTACAGAAAGTCGTTCTCTTGGCTGATACATTTCTCTCCAGTTGAGTTGCAAACCATTTAAAATTTGCACTTTCTTCTCCACGGCTACATTTTCAGCCATATTTTGCACATAGGACAAAAGCAGCAAGCAGTCACATCCACTGCATTGAAAAGCAAGTTCATATTATGAGCAAGTCCAGTGCTGTGACAGCCACCTAGTTAATGGACATTCTGAATCCTACTTCCAGTTTTTTATAGAAGGCACTTACAGTATTGTTAAAAATAGTTTTTAAAAAAGCAATTTTTGGATTTGGTGTGCAGGATATAAGAAAAAAGTCTCACTGAACAGGGATCTAAATAGCAAGAGTTGAATTCAGTTTTGACAGCAAATCTATGCTGAACACTGTCTGAAGAAAACAGATTGAGTGAATCTTGTTCAACTTCTGATGTCCAGATCCCCAGCTGCTTACACAGGTTTGAGCTTTCAGTAAAGTTTAATTGACATTTGATTGGATTCTTGAGAGATTTGCATCTCCTAAGATAACAGAATTAATTCACAAAGTGCTAAGGCACAAACTAAATTTTTAAACCGAGCCATCTTCAGCAGAACAGTCCACTGATAACTGGATTTTAGCTCATATGTAAAATTGAGTAAATGCTGAAATGACCCATATAAGAATTATAGTACAGTATACTGACTGAAAACATGAAAAGTAATCAAAATTTGTGGATAATTCTTGTAGAATTATTTTCTTGACTTCCAGGACATTTTGGGCAAGACCCCTTTAAATCACTGTGATATCACTGAAGAAAGTATTTAGTTAAAATTATTCATTCATCATGGCACTCTAAGATATTTTTGCAATTTAGAAATCTGTCTGCAAACAGATGTCTTTATATTGATCCTACATTCAATCTCTTTTTAGCAGAACTCACCAAGTCTCTCAATCCTTAATACACACACATACCTATATATATATATATTTATATATATGTACAAACTTCTGTTTTATCACATTAATACAATGTAACATGAACATTGTCCAAGCACTCATCCATGTGGGCCATCCCACCATCCTCTGTCTCCATAAAAAATTGTTAGAACCAGAAGGTAGGATATGTCTAAGCCACTGAAAGAAGAAGGCTAAATCCTTCTTTAGCAGAGGCAGAGGACAGTAATTCCCGCTCTCAATGGAGACACCAAAGCAGAAAACATAGTATTTTACAGAAATTAATCTAGCTATATATAAACAGAAGGATCTAGGACAGTTTCCTAGATATAAAGTTTAAAACAGACCAAGACTGAGATTTGCACTGTCTTTAGACATTTTGTTACAGAATTAAAAAAAAAAAAAGAGGTTTGCGGGGCTGAAGATGGAGACAGAAGTGGAAAGACTAGGCTGAGCAGATGCTCTGACCACTTTTATCAATGATTTCTTTCAAAGAACAAAGCACTTGTTTTCAGAAAAGAATGGGGTTTGGTTTTCTTTTGATCCTTCCTCCAATATTTATAATATTTTGCTTCAGATGCAGGTGGGATTAGCAGAAAGTTTGGGGATTTTCTGAATAAATATGTCCTCATAAGGAAAACATAATTCTTCTAGCCAAAGCAGGACATTCAAACACCCATCGTCTCAGCCCCTCTGCTGATAGGGTTTGTATCTCTGAAGCCCCTGAAGATCTGTTAATCTCCCATCAGCATGTTCTCATTCTTTTGAGGTTATTCTATATTAAAGGTCAAAATCTGTGCAATTTGATGGGTGATCATTTGCCTCTGAGTTCCAGTCCAAAATTAAAAGCACGTGCTAGATGAAATGTTAGACCAATTGTCTGATCAGTGTTTGAAAGAAGAAATTGTGACATTAGTGTAAGCCATGAAATTAAAGTGATTGCTACTTAAGCAGTAAATAAGGTTGAGAAGGAGAAACAAAATGGATTAAAAATAATTCATCAAGAAAGAGTTTAAAAATTAGAAAGACTCGCTGTCTCAAAAATTATGCTTCAAAAAGTGCCAAATAATGTTTTGGTAAGCACTACTATATCAGATTAGAAGAATGATAGTATTAGAATAAATGGGCATTTATCCATACCAGAATTCCCATTCTGTATAGAACTAACCCTAAATGCTGACTTACAGACATAGTTATGTTTCTGTTTTATGTCAGCCACCTGAACCCAGTGAGTGGGATATTATCATAATGGCAATGCCAAGCTCAGACAGTGATAATTAGAACTGAGAGTCTATATGGAAAATCATACAAGTATACTTTAAAATGTATCTTGATTTTACCGGGTTTATGCCATTTAGAATTTGTGTTCTGCTGCTATTCAGGGGTTTACATTTTTTATGAACAGATATTAAGAGAAAGACAGTGCTCATGTCCAAACTTCGAGTTCTGGATGAGAAAAATTTCAGCTTGCATAATCAGTTATATGGCTGAAAGCTGATACTTTGTTACCTTCCACATGCTATTGATTTTGCTCTCTTATGGACTGTCTTCTAACTAATTAATATATTTATCTAACTGATTTGCAAGCACTTATTTTGCTGCTTAGATAGCAGCACATAAACAGCTCTGCCACAATAAATTGGACTTAACACAAACCTAGAATTAAATATGAAGTGTTCACAGCACCCAAATAGAATAATTTTCCTTTGACACTAATTTATGAGGAAAAAAAGAATGCAGAACATCTAAATTAAGATTATTTTAATTAAAAATACATGACCCAAAAAAATGGTTAATTTTTTTGTGATCTACCAACAACTCAATAGAGAACTCAAACTGTAATTTTGAATTACTTTGAAGGCTTACTCATCTGTTTGCAAATAGCATGGTACTAATAAAAATTCTACTTATAGTGATAAATTATTGTGCAGAACTTATTTTTCAGTCTTATAAGAATACATCATGGAAACTTACATGCTAAACATCTAGGAAGAAATGTATTTAGTGCTTTGGGAAGTAATTACAAATACGTATTTTCTCATATGAGCTTTTAATTAAAACAACTTAATTCTTTATAAATCTTTGGGGGGAAATACCCAATAAAAAAGATGATACAATTTTAATTTTTTTTTTTTAGTAGGATAAAGCTTTCAGAGCAAATAAAAACTCAAAGCTGAATTCTTCTGAACATGGAAAATTCTCCTGGAAGGAATATTCTGAGAATGGTATGAATTTCCAGAGGTGTGAAATTATGTGGGCTGATATGAACTGCAACTTTTTTTGTGGTTCCCAAAGCAAATCATGGAGGTAGTTTATTGATTCATTTGTTTTACCATGAGCAGTTCTTCTTGGATCATTCTATTACAGGAAAAATATGAAGTTAGTTAATATTTATCAAAAAAGCTAGAGCTATGAGTGAATATATATTTTTCTAGCACTTCAGACTGTCAGTTTTAGCAAAGCAAAGAGAGGAAGCAGCGAGCTCATGTTCTGCCAAGTGCACAACTGTAGCAAAGAAAAGAACATGTACAAATATATGTGCATATATTTGGGTGGGTGCATCTTCAGAGCTTTGGCTCTTACATAGCCAGCCTGAAGCATTTCAGTGGAACATAACATTCACTTCCTAAAGTCCAAGAGGCTTTCCTAAATTAGGCAGCCAAAATCATTAATCTCCTTAGAAAAATTTGGCAGACCACTGAATTCATATTGACACAAGAACTAGGAGGTAGCAGACTCAATTAACAAAACCATTTCTCTCCTCCGATGGCTTTGCTTTTTCTCTTTGAAACCACCAGGGTAACACTGACTTTCTCACAATCACAGAGAAAGAGCTAATGTTTTAGGATGGGAACAAACAGGTATTGATAAAATAAGTACTGAGTCAAGCCTGAATCCAAACATGAAGTCCTCCTTCTTTCCAGGTTCAGGTGAGCTCCTGATCCTAACACTGACAGTCCAAAGCTAACCAAGGCTCGCCCCGGCGGCAGCACTCAGGGCACTCAGACCCAGCAGTGAGGGAAGAAGGGGTTAATATCCTCACTTGCTCCCAGCCATCCCTTTGCTGCGGTAGGAGGGGATCACTAAAAGAAGCAAGGTCTTACAAGGGAGTGTGATACCAATTAGCTGTGATGAGACTGCTTTCTCACCTCTGACTTTCTGTACCTTTAAGGTACAGCAGACAGCTTGGTTATTAATGGCTTTGTTAATCACCTTATGAAGAAGGAAATTGGTGATTTTGATGCACATGCTGTTCATCAGATATTACAAAGGCTTGCACCAAGTTGCCCCCAAATAAAATAAAGGGTTCTAATTTTTTAGATTATAAGGAATGCTTGGACAAGACAAATACAAATTGGTTTCCACAGACACATTCGGGGTATTTTTTTACTCACAATACAACTGATTCTCACACCTATTTACTGACAAACTGTGCTCTGCAAATAATCCCTGCAGGACAAGTAAGCTCCTATTTACTCAGCAAAAGCAAGGACAGCTGTATTTGACCATTTTCATTCCTTCACATCACCAGTTTCATGGTCTATCACCTTCACGCATTTTGCTTTCACACTATACCTCACTATCTCAAACAAAACTTGAAAAAATAATTAAGCCCTGGGACTTAATAAGGTTTCTATCCTATTTGACTCATCATTAAATCAGGTAGACTGTTCTCTAATGGCTGTTTTCTCAAGACATTTTCTTCACAAGTTCCTTGTCTTCAGCTCTTAAGCCCACCTAATGATTGAAGCATTTTTAGTCATATTTTGTATACTGTGCCTTTCTAAGTCAAATAATTGGACAAGAGAATAAATAAATTTAATGGAAGAAAAAAACTGCTGAAAAGAAAATTACTGAAAAATATTGAAAAGTTAATTTAAACATCTTCTTTTTTTACTAGAAAGAAACCTCATATGCATGCTTGTCCTAACTCACTCACTTTTCCCTGGTTATTCTTTTTTTGTTACTTTAATTTACAAAAGCATCCCTGCAAATAATGGGGGATTAAATGCTGATTAAAATGTAGACCCAATGAAGATTGGGTTAAGTTAGATTCACTGCCTTTCTCCTGTCTAAATCTATCTAAGCCAGAAGAGTAGCTCTCTGTGTGAGACAACTCTGCCATGCTTAGCTTATCTAAGACTGATTGTGTTTTTCACTCACAAGGGCTCTACAAAGGTTTAGCAAACTGAAAGAAGACTGTTCATTATTATTAAGCTAGATATGGATTTTCTGGGTTGGTAATGGTTTTTCCCCTCTCCCTAGCAGGATCTGGAGAGCAAAGAGCGCTGCTAGTGGACAACACACCTATGACCTCCACGTCTTCTCTGCTTTGTACTGGTGAAGTAAAGCATCACTCTGCCCCTGTACAAATTAAGAGACGTTAAATTAGCTACCAGAGAATTGTCTTCAATGAAATAAAGTATGTCATATTTCAATGAATCAAAATTATTAAAAATCAAGATAAAGGTGACAGAATTCAAAGTTAGGCAGTGTTGTATTCTCATTGCAATCTATGTATAATCAAAGTCCCTTAATCTACATCTCTGACATATAGAAACTAATACAACTACAATATTTAAATAAAGAACACTAATATTAGATCCAGAGTTCTGTTGAACTTTCTTGTGTGTTTTATTATACATCTTCCCATGATTTCAAAGGCAAACCTGAATTTCTGCAGATGCTCAGATGTAGTTTGTTCTTGATTTGTGTTTAAACTTCATCTCCATATTCATTGGACTGTGAGATAAAAGATTTTCAGCACCTCAGAAAATTAAGCTGTACATTTAAGCATGGATATAATACCAAATAATAGATAATCAATTAGGAAAATATATCCTTATCTCTTGTTGTATAATGGTGTCTGTATGTCATGGATGTAAGGTATTTGTGCACATCTATATGTAATCAACTTTTCCACCTGCAAAGTGGATATAACTATTCTTTCGTTGCAAGTATCATGAGGTTTAGCTTAATAATTTCTGTCAATTTGTGTGAGATGCTCCTAATGAATAACTACATATTGTAAGTGGGAAGGTTAATTATCCCAGTATGTCAGAAATCAATCACTATTAAATCCTCTCTATCTGGATAATGAGGTAATCTTAATTTTTTTTGATTTGGCTAAACTAGTCACATTGCTACCATATGTTGGAAATCGTGAGACTACAGTATAGCTCACAGAATGTCCCTGTGCAGACTCCAAAGGACTGAAAGGAACAACAAAACAAATTATGCCAGGATTTAATCTTCTTTTATTTATTTTTTTTGTTATGCTTCCATTTAAACCAATAATATTACACTAGAAAATAATTTTTTATCCTAACTATGACACAGAATAAGCCCATGGCTCTCCTCATGAAGTGCTGTTGTGATATTGAGTACTAAATGAAGTGCTATCTTGAAACACCAAAAAAAGTGATTTTATAACCACAAACTTTATATTTGATTGCAACACTATTTTTTCCATTGGAGTGATTAAGATTCAGAATGGCCAGTTTTGGGTTTGAGTCCATTAATCGTCACATTTGTCCATGATTTTTAAGTAAGGAAGGATATTTGAGTTGGTGTGTGAGGAAGACTAGCAAACAAAGACTGATTTGTGAGGCCAAAAAGCTATATACCTGAATGCTTACATCTGTCCTACACAGCCAATATACAGGCAGTTGTCTTTTATTCAAAATACAATTTACTTATTTTACCACCCTCTGTTAATGACATGAAACATGCAACCGTATTGAGTGGTGTTCTTGGACAGCTGGATAAGCAAGCCTCTTCCAAGAGTGGAATATACACTTTCATAACATGGGAAATTCAAACTTTCACATCATTAGTGGAGTTTTAGACCATATGCTGCTGAGCTCAAAGGTAACTAGGCTGAGCTTTCTGTGTCAAACTCATTATCTCTTAAAACAAATGTAGTCTCATGTTTTCTGAAAACAGGAGATGAAAGTCTCAACTTTCAGTCAAAGTCTGGTTTGTTCATTATTAGGACCCATAACAGTGCAGAACATTGTTTTTTTTAAAAAAAATCAACTTTTTTCCTATTGTATCAAGGATCTTTGAAGTTTCTGTCTTATTCTTGACATTTTATTGCCAGCAGTTACATGTGTAATAGGAAGGAGAAACATCACTGGAAGGTGGTTACTTTTATCTGATTTGACATTATGTAGTGTTTGAATTTCTTCCTGCATGCTCTCAGCATAAAATAGTTAGTTACAAATTCATGAAAAATTACAGTGTGCACTGCTAATTGAATGTTTTTATAAGGAAATACAATGACCTAAGAAATGGAGAAGGATTCCTCACTTCCAAAACCAGGCATTTCTTCCTCCCCAACTCTCCTACTGCTTTCTACTCTATAACTTGTTTTTCTTGTTTATTGCCTCTAATCCTCCCTACCTTTCTTTGTATTTGTTTTCTCTCTTGTTTTATTAATTGCATTATATTAACTTCACAGATAAGGTCAGTTCTATCTCATTAGGCCAGGGACAATCCTAACTCTGCAAACAGCATTCCCCATAGGAACCATAAGCAGTTTTCAAGGCTGTGATGTTTGCGTACAAAACTGAACAGCCAAATATTTCTTCCTGATAAACTCACAAGTTTTCTCTTTTCTTAATATAGTTGTCCTAATTCAGACTGCCATCCTTAACAGTGTAAGTCATCATTAATCACAGAAATAGGAATTTCCTCATACTATGACTAAGTGGGCAAGCATAATCTTCTCAGGATTTTGTCAGATAATTTTACTGTTTTGATAGCCCTGAAACTTTATAGAGCACTTTAAACTGTATTAAAAAATGATTTAATGAGACATAAACTTCTAAGTATCTGAGCCATCAAAGAAAGCAAGTCTTAGGAGCCTAAGTAGTTCAGTACTATAACAGCTGAAAGATATAAAAAAAACTAACTTCATATTCTGTGCCACACCATCCCTTCACAGGAAGCCTGGAACAGAGAATTGAGTTTGACCTTTGCAGACCCAATCAAGGACTTGATGCCATTTGCTGGACATCTTCTAAATAAACATTTCTTTAATCCAGTTCAGATTATGTCCAGCATTTGCCAAGATCCTCAAGTTCATGCATAAGCAAATTCTGTGCTAAACATGTATGGGCCAACTGCTTATGCTTAGCAGAGTCTGTGTAATTCAGTGTCACGAGAGATTGTAAAAGGTGTTGGCTTTTTTGTTCTTTTAGAGGTATGTCTGTGAATAATTTAATTTGCGAATATAAATGGAGGTGAGTGTTTGTAAAGGCTATGTTTAATCAAAGTTAGATAGTCTCCTCAAGTTTTTACTCTAATCAGTAGAAGGAGAAGCTCCTCCAGAGGATGTCAAAATAGGCACTTTTCTCTGTGCTAACCCCCGGAAGGTGCCAGGGAAGGTTAGGTTTGGAAGGACAGAGTAAAGCTCATGAACAATTAAGACTATCTCTATGGTGAACTCTAAAATTCCATGACAGAGTTCATCTCCTCGTCCATTATTTAACTAGTGCAGTAGCAGAATTCCAAAGAGAGATGGATGGATATAGCTGTAGCTATACTGCAACACGAATTCCTTTGTGTAAAGACAAATTTCCACTTGAGGTGAAGCCTTCCAGGATATGGGATGCCTTCACATTTTTTTTTAAAAGCAGTCTCTCTAGAAGTAGGAGAATAGTTTCTGCCTAAAATTTGCATTATTTTATACACACGTACATACATACATACATACATTTATATCTTATTTTTTCAACAAGCTTTTTTTTTTTTTCTTGGAAAATTCAGCACCCAAAAAAAGAAAAAACAGATTACCATTTCACCATATGCATTTCCCATCTCCTATGAATCCTAAGCAATCAGACCTCCTGACAGAAACTCATGCTGAAAAGTAAAAGAAACAAATGATTTTGTTTTGGTGTTTGCTAGATAAAGAGTACTTCATTGCAAATGCAATATGTAAGGCAAAGTTAGTGATACCAGGCTGTTAATATACTTCAGCTCATAACTGAAGCAGAAAAAGATATTTTTTAGACAATAACCAGTAAAACTTATCAGAGAAGAAGAGGGGCTCTGTATGATTTCAGTGAAGAAGTAAAGGAGAGAGATTGTCTGGGCAAAGAGGGACACACAATCTTCAGTGACTGTTGGAATCAGGACAATCACAGTTTACAAGTGAGCAGGAGCCGTGGACTGGTACTGTTGCAGTAAATAACTGGCACTTGCTGCCTGCATCCTGCCCAGTGACTGCCCAGCACCCCAGCCCATGCTGCCCAACAGAGGAAACGTGGGCTGATGTCAGGAGCCATGGCCAACGCCTCTTGTAAGAATGCCTGGAAGTGCTCATCTGACTGTGATAGCAGCTTCCTCAGTTCCTGGTTGGCACTCACATTCCTTGGATAGAAAACAATGACCTAAGCAGAGGTTGTCCTGGGTGCTATGAGCCTGGAATTCTGCACAGTGGGTCACAAGGGTGAGGAATCAAGTGTGGCTTGTTGGCTGAATCAGAATATATAACAGTAAATCCTCTCTAACAGTGAGAGGACTGTCTACATGTCTGGTAAAAATTGTTCCTAACACCCCAGACCTAATAATTTAGATTCATATATGAAAGGGATCTCTGATCATCACCTGATCCAACCCTTCCACTTAGAGAAGCACCAGCCTCAAAGTTTGAGCAGGTTTCTCAGTGTTACAAACTCTAGAGTGTCAAATATGCGCCATCTACAATTCCTTCCATAGACAGACTGACTCTAGAGGAGACCTTTATCTAACCCTTTCTACAAGAGTTTCTTTTCAGTCATCCATTCTTTGTACAGCAGTATATCTGCTGCAAGAACTAGCTTTTCATTCAATCAATAAACCAAAAACCTCTGTTGCTTCTTAAACAGAAATATCTTGAGAAGTCCAAACTATAGGAATTACAGCCCTTCCACTACAGTATTTTAGAAGTTTTCTTTTACTTTTTAAAACTATTGTACAAAACCCAACTCTGTGACTAGTAAAAGAAAGGTAAAATTAACAAGGTTTTACATAACATACAATGATACTTAATTTATGGTTCACAAAAGTAGTTAACCTAACTGTGCTTGGATGTAGCAGGATGACCACTTTGTCAGCATACTTCATGCAGTTTACATAATTTACATCAGCTTTATAACCCCAACTTTATAACTTTAGAAGCTGATCTAATCAAGATATAGTTAATTAGTTTTCTCCAAAAATCTCAGCTTTTGAGGAAATTGTACAGTGAGTGCCTTTAGAACATTAGGGAGAAAGATTGTTCTCTGTCATCTGTCATAGTGTCTCTTAAAAGCTTTGATCTAAAAGACCTTTGCTATTATGGCTAAGAAAAAAAACAAGTTTGCAATGAAATGGTACCATTTTATGATCTGTGACACATAAATGTCGTTTCATAGAGGCTTTGTATAGAAAACAAAAATACTTTAAAACGACATCTCTAACTGGCTTCTGAAAGAGCACGTATTTTAGGTTTGAACAACAAAATTGTTTTTCCACATATAAACATTCATTTAGGTCCCACTCCCACACAGAACTGACTCCTCCAATAAAGAGTATGACTCACACCATTGCTGGTGAAAGATATTGACTTTTCTTTCCTGAACTAAACATCAGACAAGCATCAGAAACTACAAAGTTATTAACTAATATATATCACAAACTAGTATCCACAGACCTCAGAATAGCTTCAGTTCAATAGTTACTGAGCTCTCCACATCCTTTTTGGGTGCAAGACTTTTTTTTTATTTTTATAGTAAACACACTAATGTCACTTGCTACCTCAAAAGATACGTTTTAAGTAGCCTGTATTGACTCACTTGAAATCTGTATTTATCAGTTAAATGAAAATCAGACAAAACCCACAAAATCTCTTTTTTTCTTAGGTAACTTCCAGAAATTTTTTTCTTACTTTTCTTGTCTTTCATATTTTGTGAGACAAGAGTCTTTCTAGTGCTAATACTTTTCCTTCCCTGAGTCACAGATATGTCCTTCCCTTTCCCATACTATCCTTCTTACTGGCTGTTCAAGAGGATACCTAGTCTTGAGCCTACACCCAAAAGACCAGGATGCTGAGACACCTCTTCCTATCCTCATAACACCTTGACCCATATCCTCTGATTTACTCTGCTATCACTGTCACAAATATTTGTGTCAAAAGAAGCTGCATCACAAGCAGCATGACCAGCAGGTCAAGGAAGGTGGCTATTCTTGTGAGACCCTTTTTGTCCAGCCTGGAGAACAGAAGGCTCCAGAGAGATCTTATGGCACCTTTCAGTACCTAAAAGGAGGATACAAGAGAGATGGAGAAGGACTTTTGACAAGAGCATGTAGTGATAAGACAAGGCAGAATGGCTTCAAACTGAAAGATGGTAAGTTGAGATTAGATGTTAGGAACAAATTCCTTACAATGACAGCAGTGAGGCACTGACTTAGGTTTCCCAGAGAAGCTGTGGCTGCCCCATTTCTGGAAGTGTTCACAACAAACCTGGTCTAGTGGAAGGTGCCCCTGCCCATGGCAAGGTGGGTGGAACTGGGTGATTTTTAAGGGCCCTTCCAACCCAAACCATTCTATGATACTATGATTTCTGTAATGATCTCAAACATAGTCAGTCAGAAAACCGTTCATATCAAAGGCCTTTTTTGCTTGTAAGGTACCAAAACTGATAAATTACTGTTCTGGCAACGTTTCAGAGTAGGAAGATATGTAGTTATGCACAGTCACTTAACTGCATTTCCAGGAAAAACATTCCTAGAATGGTGCATTTGTCCTACAAACAAGTGAATTCATGCATATGTCAGTGCTGCTACTCTCATAGCCAGCCAGATCTGTAAGTTCTAAATGGGAAAAACATGTATAGTGATTTCCAGGCATGTAGAAACCCAGTCACAGGTGCTCTGAGGGCTAGGAGTGCCACAGCTGTTAGCTTGTCAGGGGCAAGGTCTGTTAATGAAACTGAATTGCTCGCTTATGGCAAATAAGCCTTGCATGAGAATAAACTGACTGTGGTAAAACAGTGGCTGAAAACCAACAATATGACAGAAAAAATGCTGGATATAAAACACTGACCTGGGGGACTCAGATGCAGAGTTATGCCTAATTAACGTAAGTAGAGTCAAACACGCAATTCAAACAACAGCATCTGTTAGAAAACAAAGCAACTGAAAAAGCATTTAGTTTTACACTGAGTTCTAGGAATAATTCACTTCAGGCAGGTTAACTGTGTTTGTCACGTAACTCCCAGGCATTTTTCCATGCTTTGATAATAGCAATTCATCTATGGGGCACTTAAATACAGAATGCCTTGAAACAAAGGCATTTAAGTCTTTCCTGGAGAGCCAGCTGTGGTTATTCCTGTGTTTTTGTCACAGAAGCTGAGATCAGAGTAGGAAAAAGTCATATTTCCCCTGAATTCTGCTGCCTCTTTTCTTTAGCTAAGAGTTGTTTCATCTAAAAGGGGAAAAGGACTACGGTATCACAGTACATCCAACTGAGAGAATTATAAAGTTCAACTCGTGATTTGAAAGTCCCACATTGGTGGTAGGAAATTCACTGCTCAGGTTTTCATTCTCCTTTCTTTTACAGTATTTTTTTCCTTTCTCACATTGATGCACATTGATGCAAACTCCTGCAAGTCAGATATCAGTCTCAGAGCATGTAGGTAACTGACTCACTGAGGGACAGTGGAGTCTCCTCCTTGGCTTCAGCGAGCTTCCAAACAAGTAAGAAATTTCCTCTTTGTGGCAGTTTCCTCTGTTGACGCATTGAAAAACAGCACAGGAGAACGTGAGAAGAGGCAGGGACATGTGATGCTTTCCATCTGCACTCTTCTCACTGCATTATTTATACTAATCTGAAAAATTTAAATAAGTAATATTCCCCCCTCTTATTTCTCCGTGATTGATGCTCAAGAACACTGGAGAAGCATATTTAATAACACTGAGTTATTAGATTTGCTTATACAAATGATTGTAAGTACTTACATCCTAATTAACTCTTCATCCTTGGTTATATAACTAGAAAGTACCAGAAGGCTACATTTGCTTTGTTAAAGGAAAACCCAATAAAAATATTGTGGAGTTCATACAGCAAATTCTTAGTCTGAATCATTAGAAGAATATCTTCAAACAAAACAAAACAGAAAAGCAAGGAAATCTCAAGTAAACTTCCTAGGGCACTAATGTGTTATTTACATGTAAAACTGTGTGATTTTGTAGCAATCCAAAGACATTAAAAGACTACAAATTTTTCCTTCTTGTTTTTATTAATCAAGGTACTTTTTTACTTTTCTCTCTGTTAGTCACAGAATTGGTCGCAGATCCATCCCATATTATATGCAAAACAATATTAAATAAAAGACTCAAAAAGAAAATCTTAGAAGTAGACTTGTTTAGAACCATCACATACTGAACAAAGGAGGATGAAGGACTGAGATATCTATGAGTTTTTGCTTTATTATAGGGTTTTTTTCTGTTTGTCTTAAATGCAGTTTGTGGTTTGGGTCATATTTCTTTATCCTCTTTTTACAAAACTGCAAAGTCATTTTGATCGCCAAACATGATTCTTCTCATCTGGCATTATTAAAGCAGTGTTTCACATTGTATTTTTCTCAGCAGTCTTCTCTCTTCTAGTTTGAAAAGACATCTGGAAAAAGTTTGAATATTTTTGTATAATCCACTTTATAAATATCCTAAGTCTCAGCATCATAGGATCTGGAAGAAATCTAGACTCTAGTGATGTCTTTTACTTATTATTTCCCTTTCTTGATTTAACGGACAAAAATGTATCACTTTTTCTTCAATACTGAATGTGCTAAAACAACTCGCTGAAACCTGACTGAAACTCTGCCAAAAGGCTAAGTTAACTGCTTCATTATTGCAACAATATATTATCAAAAATGTATATACACTGGCCTTTTCAACTCTTAACAGCTAATTCTCTGAAGTTTAAGAACAGGGACTAAGGGCTTGATTTAAAGGCTTGTATTTTTCATTTATTTCATAATGTTTGGACTAAAGGTCAGCTGTATTAACAAATGCCATGTCTATTACACACGGATAGCATGTTAATGTATAGAAAGTCTAGACAATACACAGGCATTTTGGTCTAGACCATCCTGGTGGCTCTCTGAGGGACGACAGGACACAGAGCATATGGTGTGTGGTGGTGTGCAGGGCCAGGCAAACCGCCTGACCTCATGCCACTCACAGCAAAGTATCGGCAGCACTTGGGGACACAAGCCACAGCCACCACACTGCACAAAGTCAGAGCTATAAGCAGCTGCGAGAGAAGTTTCTACATGCAAGAAACGTGGAGTCTGTGGAATTTATGATTCAGTTATTCTGCATTAGTTAAATAATTAACTCAGTTAACTGAAATATCATCAAATATCAAAAGCTACCTGAAAGTATATATAGAGTTGGAGAAAATAGAGACCATGTTCCTACACAGCAATTAACCGATGGAATGATTTCTTTCAGCTATGAGATATCTTTTCTGTGCTGGAAGATCTGGAGAGTATTCAGGACAGGAGTTAGCTCTGTTGACTTTTCCTCAGAATCACTTTTAAGAGAGCTACAAAATCCTTGTACGTTCTCCCTTTAGCTATAAGTTATACATAATGAGAGATTTGCAGAGGGTAAAAAATCTGCTAAATCAAACTGATGTACCAAGACTGTGAAACTCTGAGACTCCTGATCTCAAGGTTAGTTTTCATCCCAACTCTGTAAATTTCTAACATTTTGGTTTTTGATTCCCCCCCCCAAAATTGTAATTCTGAATAAATTTGCTTCAAAAGGCATTTCAATAAGATGTTTTTAAGCATTTCATATTCCTCTGAATCAAAATGAATAAACTGTCCTGCTAAGTTTCATTTAAAATCAGTTTTAATACAAAGCTGTATTTTGAGTGTCACACTGAGAGAAATATCTCTTCTGATGTTTCCGATATCCTTACTTTTCATCTTTTCTAATACATACAGAGTATGTACTCTCATAAAAGAGTATTGAGGTTGTATTTCTGTCAGCAAGAGCTCTACAGCATGCTCTTGAGAGATACAGGATTTCTGCTGGCCATATGGAATAAAAGAGAATAACAAAGAAAAAATTGAAAACACCCCAAAACTGCAAGTGATTCACAGTTTTCATAAGGCAGAGTACTGATAAGAAAATTCAGTCTTAAAATTTTTGATATTGCAAAATTAAATACTTTACACAGGTTAAAAAATTAAAAGTTCTTGGGCTTAACTGACCAGCATATGACATTTTGTTTTTTCTCAGACTTTCTTCCTCATTAACAATTGGAATTTGAGAAAACTGCAGCTTCCTTTGGGTAAACAAACAAGCAAAAAGAAAAAAAAAATCTGCTTGTGATATTCAATTCCTAGCTTGTTACATTGGTAGCATTTTACATCTATTTCGTGTTAACTAGCACAGGCTGGTAGAGGAGTGTATGTGAGTATATAACAATCTAGCTCTATTAATAAGCATATAAATTTAAGTAGGAATGCCAAGGAGCAATCTTCATTCCTACAACAGGCTATTATGTTATGGAAATGTGTTTTCTAGCTGTTGTGCCTGTCTAGACTGCTATCAGCAGCTTGTATTTGTTATGAAAGCCTGCAGCTGGTCCATGCAAAGTTTGCTGTTTTGCAGCCCATCTGCTCAGAAGAGATCTGTAACACTGCCCAGTTTGAAGTAACACTCCCTTATCATTGTAGTTGCAGTTCCTAAATAGAAATTTGAAATAAGGATGGTTGCTTTGTATTTTAGATCCCAGTACATTAGCTCCTGTCTGGGCAGATGGCTATCTGGCAGGTGAAACCAGAGGCAACTGAGAATCAAACAAAGCAGGCTGGGGAGTAGAATCCTTTCATTTCTGTGGCTTGTTTGATCCCTGTATTTTCACCAAAACTGTGATGCTGAATTTTCTCAGGGGATGAGAAGGTGGCATTGAAGATAAGTAAAGTGTGAACAAATGGACGTGTTAAACTCAGGAGACAAAAATAGAGTTGATGCTTGGAACTACCCCCACTTTACACAGCTAATGTGCTTCTTTCTGAGCAAGACCTGAACTTGATCTTAACTTTAGGCAAAACTGCAATAAGCAAGCTCAGCACACTTTCTAGCAGTATTCATTAGCTGTCTCATTAATAAAAGTTCAAGAAAACCTACATCTACACTATCCTTAATTTTTACTCATAGTTGAATTATTTTCCATTTTTTATCCACCATTTCATATTGTGAAGGGAAAAGTTGGACTGTAGCTCATTTTGTTAAGTCTTTTCTAATATAAAAATGCAGCCATTTTCTGAGTGACCCAAATAACAAACTGATTTATATTGTTATAGATTTAGCTTGTTGTTTTGGGATCTGAACTTACCCTTATTGATATCAACCACTACTGATTTAAAAATGCAGCTTGAAAGATCATTGAATTTATATAACTGTTGTCAGTAATGACAATTTATTCTTCTATAGGTGCAGGTTCAGTAATGCAGCTCTGCAGAGGACCACCTGCTCTTACTCAAAGTCCTGCTAACATAAGACAGTGAAGTGATGACAGAGCCAACAGAAATGGAGCACTATTGATCAGGAAGAATGGTTAGTGTCCCTCAGCAGCACACGAGAGCTCCTTGCACAGATCATTATTGGCTACTTTGTGTTCCACTGTGGCTTTTTCTTTGGTTTTCTTTCTTGCATGCTTGCTAGCTGTGATTTCTGGCACCTGCTTCTGACTTCTTGTTCCTATTATAATTTGATTTCTGCTATAAACCTCTCTTGCTTCTGATCATATTTCTACACAGATTCTTAGCCTGGGAAAACTCTTAAACTTCTCTGTCTGTGACTGTGACTGTGAATCCATGTCACCACCTCTGCTTTTAGCCTTATAACCATCAGGAGAAGTCATACAGGTTTCTAGTATGATAAACCTGATACAAACAGGGTATGGTGTACAATTTTAAATGAGGGGAAGAAACCAGATCAACAAAAAAACAAAGCAAGAATTTTCAATTTCAGAAATATATTATATAATAGCAATTGATTTTTTTATGCTTGCAAACTCAAAATTCCTGAAATTTTAAAATGGAAAAAAAAGCCCTCATGAAATATTGCTATGTAGTGGTTGATACAGAACTTAAAGTAGGATATCGTTAGACATTTCCTTATATTAATCCAGTTTACATGGAAAAATATGTGTATTATTCTCTTAAGTTTTTATTTCTCGAGCAGATGGTCTATCTACATGGCATAGAACTTGCTCTCACATATGGTATTTCTGGGGCCTTGTTAATGTAACCATCAGGGTTTTTTGCATGTGTATGTTGGCAAAGTGTCTGAGAAACAGCAAAGGAAGAATTGTGACCCACAAGAATATTTCTTCTATAGCATGATGCTAAATATGTATTTTATCCCCTAGAGCAAGATGGGAAATTATGCAAAAATATATGAAAATATGTGTGCAGTGAGAGTAGTGTTTAACTGTGTTGGAAGATCAATGCATCAAGCACAGCTAAGAGCAGAAATATATAGAATAATTCCTTAGAAATGAAAAAGGTGGTAGTCAGCAAACCATAGTAAAATCAGAACAGGGAACACAGCTGGCCTTCTTTCTGCTGCTTTGAGTTACATGCAGTGCAGGAAATGAGAAAAAAGGCACACCCTCTTCTAGTAAAGGAACTTATGCTTTTTCTGGCTTTTGCTACTTTGTAGAAAAGGAATAAAGGAAGAGAAGGCATCTGAAAGACTTTCCTGTGATTTACATGCCCTACGCAGGCAGTATCTGACCTTTAATTTGGTTAGATATGCATTGATTAGGACAGAACCTCATTAAGACACAATCTACTGGGGGTGGTGCAAAAGAAAATATAATATTGATTAAAAAAAGAGATAATCCTCCTCTCTCTCACCCTCCTGACTGCCTTAGTTCATAATTAGCTGTCTCATCTAGCTTTCCTCCTACATGTTACATAGCTGTCAGTCTGACGGGAAGCAAGATCATAAGAATGCAATTAGAAATTTCAAATTAGCAGTCAGGCACAGACATGGGATGGAGGAACCTGTATCATGCCCAGTATGTCGTTTGACTGAAGTGTGATTGCAGTAATGTGAGTTAAAGATGTTTAATTTTTAACATAAAAATATGACTGCTATTATGCTTATGCTACAGTTTAGGAACTGCATCACATTTTTCTTATCTAGGATGACCATGAGAATCAGCTGATACATATCAGCACAGATGAGGTCATTTTTGCCCTAAAATGTAAGACTGAAAGGGTTACTTCTGTTCATTGTGGGAATACTTTACAGAGAAAGCATTAAAAGACAAACTTGGCCAAAACTGGCTCTGTGTTAGAGCTGTAGAAAGGAATTGAATCAGGAAGGATAGCATTTTCCTTTCCCTTTCTTCTCATGATCTTTTAGAAAGGTACAGTATCGTGATAAAGGTTCAGCCAGTAATGAGACAATACCAGGATTTTCCCAAGCCAAATCTAGACTTTTTAAAAAGTGACTGCAGCATCGACAGTGTCTAAATGAGTTTGGATTAGCTTTGCTCAAATTTTATTTGAGACTAGTAGCACCTGTTTTGGGATTTACAAGATTTTCAAGTTCTAATATAACAATTATCATTGTGTTTATTCTGGTTCTTACTTAATTGTTGGCAAATTTTGTGAGAGGGCTCTTTATAGCAAAAAAAAAGCAAAAAGAAAAAAACCAACCCAAAGCAGACAAATAGCAAATTTGGTGTATTAGCAAGATAATTTTCTTTCTGGTAGAAGAATGTATTTGAGCCGACCTATTAAAAACATGACTGGTTTACTCTTTGGGCTCTTCATAATGATCGGTCACTGAGAAACGAGCACAGAAAGCCACAGTAAGCAACTTCATCAGGCGTGTACCACCACTGAGTTCACTGAAGTGATGCTCTTCTGCTCTCTGCCAAGATCTGGGCAAAGCTCAATGTTCAATAAGTTTTATTTCTATTGACCATTTAATAGATTGCAGTGTTTCCATGTTCATAAAACAGAGTTTCAAAGGAGTTGTTCAGTGTTATGTGGTCTTCCTAAAAGATTTTAATCAAAGTCAACAGCTCACCTAGTTCACTCAGTAAAAGAGAAACAGCAATCCACCTTTGAGAAAAAGGTACTGGAGACAAATCGGAAACTAAAATGATGGAGTCTGGGGGACAAAATATGAATTTCAGAGCTTCCACTGGGGCTTACACATTGCTTGGCCTTGTGAAAACAGAAGAAAAACTCCTTCCTCACAAAGAACTTTCAGACGTGTTTTTTATTCCTATCCTCAGTTCTTATACTGTGGGGACTTCTGGTGCCAGGAAAATTTAAAGCCAAATAAAATTTTAGAAAAGAAAAGAAATCATGGAAAAGCAAGATCTTACTATTGCTTGAATAATACAGTGTGATACATAGATTGAGAAGGAGTTGTAAATTTAAAGATCTTTAGAGGAACACAATGAATATTATATGTATTGAAGTTTCATTTCCCTTGCCCTGGTATTAAAAGCACCCTGTTCTATCCATATCTTTCTGAAATTCTGTTCAGATGTTTACAGTTAGTACTCTGTTTTAAGCTGGTTTTCAAAAATACCTGAATTGATCTATGGCATTCTTTTAACTTAAGTGGGTATCTCCTCTTTTACATTTCCCCCCATCACTTCAGGGGTTCAGCAGTTCTTTTGTCTTCTGTGTTGCATTTTAAGAGCAGAGCCTTTGTTCTAGGGTTTCTACTCCTATCTTGTACTGCAGAGCATTTCTTCAGACCCAGGCATTTACAAGAGATAATAGTTCTGGATCTGAGGGTGCTACTCCCAGACCTTTTCTGTTCCTTTAGTCAAAACTGTTGTGTCTTTCTTAAAGTTGTGGTAAAGAGAGACATCAGCTAGGGTCTCCTTGGAGGAGTAGATAATAAAATCCACTGTCAAATTCACATGAAAAAGTTCCTACAGATCATTCTATGCTCCACTTAACAATGTTGCTAGATGTCATTAGAAGATAATTTTTACCTTTGAAGTTAGAGTATAACTTCCTTTATAGAAATTAGCAAAGAATATAAAAAAAAACCAACTTGTCATTTCTTCCTAATCTAGAAAAACTGGAACACCAACCTCAGCAGGTATGAATATAGCACATAACATTGTAACTACTTTCTGGGAAAGTCCAATAGAAAAATATGCACCTGTAAGATCTGAGAAAAAAATGTAGGTGAATGTATTGTTAGTGCTGAGGAGCTAATTAACAAAGCAGTTATTTGTTTTCTGTGCAAAGAGTGACAAATATTAAAAAATATGGAAAAACAAAAGTCAACTTCTGTATGTCATAGTTTGGTGTTGAGGATGAATGTTTAAAAAGTAGAAATTCCATTTCTCTCAAGGAGAATAAGCATTAAATTTAGTAAGCAGAAACACTACCCTAAGGAGAGACTGAAACTTCAAAATGAGTTACAAACCAAATACAAACCAATGCCTTACGCTACATTTTTTTTTTTTTAAGCAGCAGCTGAAATAAAAGAACCTCAACATCAAAGAAAGGAGAAAAATGCTGATCTTAACACACAAGTTTAATTATTTTTGAATACTCGTATTCACAGTTTGCAGAACCTGTCAAAACAGAAAAGTCCTCCCTCTCTCTTTAGTCTTGCTTATGTTTGTTTGTTTGTTTGTTTGTTTATTTTTATGAGGTGTTTAAAAGTTTTACATGGAGCTCGTATTTATTCAATGCAGTAATTTTGAATCAAACATGTTTCCATATTCAGGAATGCTGATGAGCTTGGACCTATGGTCACATTTTACCAGAGGGGGTAAGTTACACAATATGAGATTTAGATAGTTAAATTACTTCAAGAAAATGTGTGTTCTAGTCAAATAATTTGATCTCTGGTTCAGTCTACTGTTCTAAATATAGACATATATATATTTATCCATAGATTTATATGAACGAAAATGTGAATTTGGTATTTCTGGCACTAGCTTGGGTTTACATAGGACACCTCCTCACAGACTTAATTACCGTCTCTAGTAATTTTTCAGCTTTTCAAACCTTTTAATTTAAAATTGTTTAGGTTCCAGCATCCTTGGTGGCTGATACAGATTTACCACTGTCTGAAACAGCAATAGCAGCAGCTCCTACTTTTGCAGAACTGGTATCCTGCATCTCTGTGGTTCCCTGGACATACCCTCTTCTTCTGACCAACAGTATTTTCTGACTGCATTTCAGTCTTTTCCCCTTTAAGGCTTAACCTTGTTATATGGAGTACCAACAACAGAGAATACAGCAAACAGGGATGGCAAGGTGGGACCAGAGGAGAAGATCTGGTGCCCAGAGGTTGTGTGTGGCACTGCCACAACTGATGAGACTCTAGTGGTGACACAGCAGGGACAAATTTGCAGGGCCAGTTTGAATGACACAACCCCCCAGTTCCCAGTGCCTGGTGCAGCTCCCTGAGCCTGGGACATAAGTCTCCTTCCTTGTGGGAGAGACACTGTCGCTGAAACATCGAGTCACTGGCTGAAGGAGCTGTAGGAAGAGGTGAGCAAACTGCACACCCTCAAGAAGGGGTGGGCACGGAATTGACAAATCCTTTGGCAGAACCTGAACGCCATATGGTGTGGAAAGAGAGACAAGTAGAAGCTGCCCCTGAACAAGCAGAGGATGCAGGATGCCAGGAAGCAGAAAGCCAGAAGCTTCAAAGTTTGGTGACAGAAGGAAAAGCTCTTTCCCCACTTTGCAGCTGTGCATTGACAGAGCAGATTTAAAGCCCTGACAAAAGACAAGAAAGAACAAGTTTTTCACAGCACAGTGGGGAGATGTCTGAGCTTTGACCTGGATTTGGACCAGGTTTTTGTAAAATTGTCTTCTAACATAAATTGTTCTAATTGTTCTATTGATTCAAATCAATAATTCTATGATATCAGTATCTTTGAAATTTTCAAACTGCAGTCACAGATCAATATCCAGGACAATTTGAAGGAAGGCTAGTGTATCGTACAAGCTGGATTTGAGTGACTGCGGCAGTGTCAACATTCCTGGAAACTCTGGACTTGTTGTTTTCATACTGTATTGCCCACTTTTCTTCCAGCAGTTATCACATGACTTCGTCCACAGAGCTAAACATTTCAATCTCATTTCTGATGTTGCAGGACTGATCTCATCACTCCAACTATTATATTATATCCCATTTTATGTTTAAGAACTAGAAATTTTTCTGTCATTATAATACTTATAATACTGTAAATATTTCTTCTAAATTTTATTATAAATGCTTCTTTTTTATGGCACTACTGGTACTTTGCAAACAGTGCTCTGAACCTTCTTTCATTATGGTTCTTAAAACTAGTTAAATTACTGGAATTATCTGTACATCTTAAACATCATAGCTTCAATCACTGATGTTCATTCAGATTCCATGAGGAACATCTAATAAGAAGGAAACAATTCAACTTTTGTTTCACCTGTGGAATAGTTTAATTTTGGAGTATTTTAAAGCAATCTGAATAGTACATTAAGGAGTAACTATGTCTCCATAATCAAAAGGGGGTTTTTGTTTATTGCCATACTCTAGATGCCTTGAGAATTCCTCCATAGGAGGTATAGTATCTTTTGTCTTTTCCCATCTGAAGTTATACATCATCTATCCCCAGAGAACTTCTTTGTATTACCAGAAAATGAGGAGCCAAATAAAGACATCTGGTTTATAGGATCTGGAGTTTGCCAGTTTGTCTATGAATCATCTGTTCTGGGAATGGTATCAATCGATCTTGTTTGATACTCTAACAGCTTATACCTGTTCAAATCTAGTCTTTAGAGAATTCATTCCCATTTAATACAACAAGAATTCAAAATATATGTGAAAACAATCAATTACTTTAAGGAACTAAAACTTCTATTTTGACTTCATTATTCCCATTTAGTTTATTTATCTATTTGCTATTATGTATATATTTTGTAACTACCAAAACATATGTTCAGAATTCTATGGATACCTTTTTTTTTTTAAGGAAAAGTGCGTACAAATGAGCAACAAATGGAAATGAACAAGAATGTTGCAAAGAGTGAATTAATTTTTTTTTAATTTTGAACTTTCTGTTAAAGTGATACATTTATATAAACATTTTTATTTCTCATAAGCTCTATTTTAAAAGAGAATACTATTCAATGTGGAATTTCAATCAACTGAAATAATAAAATTTTGAAGGTTTAAACATTTTAGTTAACTTTTTACTAAAAATTGAAATATTTGGGGATGATTTTTGCTTGAAGCAGACACTTCATATACTTTCAATGAATACATATCCCTGCTTCTGAAATCAGACCATTTGTATTGTAAACAAACATATTTGCAAGGAAACAAAGAGATTTTTGTTTAAAGCAGCATATTTTTGGTAATTCCAATAGCTTTTATCCAGTCCCAATTATTTTTCAAAACCAATGCACTCCAATTTTTATCAAGATGCTTTTTATCACGTTATTCATTTCCCAGTCCAATAAATTCAACTAAACTAGTACATATCATATGTAGAAATAATTTCACATCAAAACCACTGAAAGTTAATTTAAATTTAAAGAAATCCTTTTAGCAAACTCTTTAAGTTCAAAAAAGTCAGCTGAAGTTTTATTTATCTTAGAGTTACATTATTTTCAGAAGAGCTTAGGTCATCTTAATGAACCCATATTTACTAGTTCTAATACTCATATTTATAGTGCTCAAAAACATACACTGAAGAGTGGAATGGGAAAAATTATGGTATTTAATTTAAAAAAAAAAACAAAACAAACAAAAGGAAAAAGATTATTTAGTATTTGTTCCCCTTTCATTGTAGAATTAGATATCTTGAAATTGGTCATTAAAATAAGCAAGTAATAAGCATCATTCAGCTCACACTGAGGCAGAGGAAGGAGTTTTCCAAGCAGCTACTTGGTTACTACTGGCAGTAGTCTGAATGTGTTTTTTCCTACATCACAGAATAATGGTACAAGATAATTCAGGTCCAAAGGGTCTTCTGAAGGTCTCCAGTCTGGCTGGAGTCTGGCTTCTTGCTCAGAGTACAGGGTCTCCCATGAGATCTGATGAGGTCGTTCCGGGCTTTGTTTTGAAACACCTGCAAGAACAACGACTCCACCACTCGTCTGGTCAACCTGTGCTGCTGCTCAGTTTCCCTCATGGGGAAAAGGTTCTCCTTCATATAGGCTCAATGTGCCTCTCACACTTCTGTTTATGTCCATTGCCTCTTATCCTCCTGGCCTGCACAGCTGAGAAGAGCCCAGTTTCATATCCTTGATGAACAGTGATGTTTGCTTAGGCACTATTATGTCTATCCTGAGGCATCTCTGCTCCAGGCTGAAACATTCCAGTTCCCCCAAGCCTCTCCTCACAGGGCAAGTGCTTCAGACCTCTAATTTTGGCTTGATTCTCTGCTCTCACTCTCCTAGCTAAGTCTGCAAGAAGCTCACCCACCTTCCATATTGCATAGATTCAGATGCAAAGCCACAACATTGAATATATGTGGCTTCTACAAGCAACAGCTTTAAACCAGCCAAAATTATATAAAGAACTTCTGGGCAAGAGATGAGGAAGATTTAGAAAAAAAATACTTTCTTTAATGCCTGGAGGATTTAGATAAATAAAAGCAGTGCTTATACACTACTCATTCAGTGCATTTACTCAGGATTTCTGATTGACATACAGACTGACATTTGACCATACATGGATAATTCATTGTTAACATTTTCTTTTTTTTAATATCTGTGCTTGTTTCGACATTGCTGAAATATTTGTCTTTCTTCAGTTTTAATATGATCATTGTTCTTCCTTCCTTTTTCTGATCTCGATTGTGTTCAATGTGTTCCCCTGATTATTTCTCTTTGCACAATGGCACAAGAAGATCCTTCCATCTTCCTTTCCTGCTGCAAATCCCATATCTACTCTGACAACATTTCTTAATCTACAGATTTTTGACATTTCTGCCCCAGCTAGTCTCACATCATGTTCTCTGCAACTCTTCTTCTGTAGCTGTATTTGCCCCAGCTGGTGTTAACCTTTGCTTTGATTTTTGCCAGTGACATTTTTAATATACATTTATTTTGTTCTTTTGTATTTAGTTGAAGACTAAGAAGGTAATATGGAATCAATCTCTACTCCTTTGCACACTCTTGTAGGATTATTACTACTTATTATTACTACTTCTAAACCAAGGAACTGCCAATGTGTGACTTCCTCGTTGTGTTTTAAATGATACAAATGTATATTTTACATTCAAATATTGCAATCTTTTTGCGACTGATGTTTTTATCCCCAAAATTATCTGTCCTTAGTCCTCACAATTTATAGTTTTCCTATTTTTGTCCTGTAACAGTACTAGTCGACTGCTGTAGGCTCCTTTCAAAAGAGCTATTATTCTATTCTATTCTATTCTATTCTATTCTATTCTATTCTATTCTCACCTTTTAGCTACCTTCTTCAAGCTGTGACAATAAAAATATATTCATATTCCTGATCACTTATCTGCTGGCCACAGCTGTCTTTCCAAGCTGTTCTCGTAGCGTTCTCTTGCACCTATGGATTTTAAATTTGCATGTCAATAGTAGGCTGTCAATGTAATGACATTGTTGAAGTGCATTACATACCTACTTTATATACAAAAACAGATCTCCTAAAAATTAGTAGAGACAATAAAGTGAGATTTATCTTACAGGGATATCTCAAAGTGGAAGAGATTATACAATTACTTAATATCTGCAGATATTTAAATTATTTTCACATTAGTTTGCTTTTCTTAACCAATTCACCAAGTGATGATTCAAATATAACTTTCCAGGTTTTTCTGACATTTCCCTTTATAGATAATATAATTACAATGATGATGAACAGTATTTTAAGCATCTTTGGCTACAGTGAAGACATTATTCTTGGCAATTATCATCTACATCTTGATCCAGCAAACACTTCAGCATGGCAGCAGCTCACCCCGAACAGTATGACTTTTATTCCCATTAGCTCTTCATGTGAGTGAGGTTTCCAGTTTTCAGAGCCAGAAAGCAATTCTACCACTACCTGACCTCTTGCTTTGTACAGGCTGAAGAACTTTACTTGTCCAAAGATATTTGTATCAAGGAGATGCTTTTGCTACAGGTGAGGAGGCTTAGAATGGTAGGTACCAATGCAGTTCACAGGATTGCATTGCATCTATTACAGAGTAAAATTCTCCAGAATAGCTGTAGTGAGGACAACAGTTATCACAGTCAGTTTTATACTAACAGCAATAGCTGCTACTAGTGAAATATGCTGCTTGCTTCTGAAGACAGTCTTGAACTACCTATGTAAGGCAGACTGTAAGAAAACACACCACACAGAAAAAGTGTGTTTTGTTTTACTGAGATAAGTTTCAATTTCCAGCTATTAGTTTCTATTAGTTTTTTAGGTTTGTTGGTTGAGGGTATTTTTTGGTAGGTAGCAAGTCCTTCTCTTCTAGCACCACTTTGTGACATTTAGCATATCCACATTTGTTTAAAAGGGAATTAAATTCTGCAGTGCACTTCATTCTATCATTCCTACCTTAAAAATATTTTTAAATTAGACTGATGCTGCCATAAACTGCAGAATTAATTCACTGATATTACAGGATGGCCTTTCCTTATATACTGGAGATCAAGAGTGGATCTTGGAATTATTTTCAGATATGGAAAAAAGCAGAAATTGAGAGCAGATTTTCTGGAGTTAAAAGTTCAGGGAATGCAGTGAATCACTGTGAAATTTTATTTTCATTCTAGTTATTTAATATAATCACAAAAAACCACTTTATATTTTAAGGAAAACAGGAATGAAAACAGCTAATATATGATCAAATATTTCAAGTAACCTGAGAAATAAAACTAAAATGTAACATGTATTGAATTCCTTTCAGCATGCTTTTTTACTGCTAAAGCTCATAGATAGAACTTTGTCTCCTTTCAGAAATAGCTGCATTTCTCTATAAATTAAACTATTTTAATAAACAACTGTAACTCAAGAGAGATATCAATTAATCAGATATGAGTATATTGTCAACAGCCATCAGAGACAGACTAGTTATCTGTAACAAAATTTAGAGAAGCCCAAGATTTCTAATTCATCACAACACTAAAAGCTTTTTTAATCCATGAAAATATAGAGATGTAAGATTTGTGCTCATAGGCATGCCAAATGCATGCAGTTCCGTCTGAACATTTTACAGGCACTTACCTGTGTTTGTAAGACATATGTCAAAAGGACTGGCACATAAAAAATACCATTGTACAATAGTTTCATCTGCATTTCCTTGTTGGAAACTCATTATAAATGTCAGTAGTGCTACAGCCTACAGTCACACAGCTTTAATATTCCAGATCATGACCATGAAGACATACTCATGAGGAAAAAAAAAAGGAAGAAAAAATAGAAGGTTGCATTTAAAATTCCTTCAGTGTAAGCTAAAATTTTAGAAATAAAAACCTATCTTCTATAAAATGCCATTAAAGAGTACAGATATAGAGTGTAATACGGAAAGAGAAAAATACAATAAAGTAGGACTTCACCAGAATGAGGAGGAACTATTTAATACCAAGGTTTTTATCACACTTGCTCAGAGGTTTTCTCCCTCTTTTGTTTTCAGTTCCATTCATGAAAACCTATAACTGAAAATGTATAATAAAGGTTAACATTGACATAATCCATGACAGCAACATAATTTTGAATAGTGAAGGGAATTGTGTTCACTGGAGAATGAGAGAAAATTGAGAATACCATAACATCTGACAAAGTTTAACTGGAAACATTTTTACTAAAGGGCAAGGATACCCAATTTACTTGCATTTGGTTACAAGCATCTCCTTTCCTTTGAAATAGACATCCCTGATCCAGAAGTATAATAATCACTGGTAAGCTGTAAACTGTCCCATATTCCAATCCCTAGAAGTGTTCAAGGCCAGGCTCGATGGGGCTTTGAGTAACCTGGTCTAGTGGAAAGTTCCCTACCCATTGCAGTGGGGTTGAAGCAAGAAGATTTTTGAGGCCTTTTCCAAACCAAACCATTTTATGATTCTATGCTTTTTTTACAGTATATTTAAAATTTGTACCTCATCTTCTAGATTTCCTTACTCACCTTCTCTTTTGAGTAGAGTTTTCTAATAGAGGATTCAAGTTACATCAAACTCTTTGGCTTTTCCTAAACACACTTACTTTTTTAGGTTGGTTTTATTTTGACAACCTGGAAGAAAATCTGGTCAGCTTATTGCAATTCACAGTCAAGTTCTGATTTGTCTCTAATTCCAAATCTGAACCAAATGTTCAAATGTGTCAGAGACTGAAATAGTTCATGCCTCAAACATTGATATAAAGTTTTGCTCATTTTAACAAAAACTGTATAAAGAAGTTACAACCAAAGAAGCCTCCCTGAAGATACCTGACTGGCACTTTGGACTGAAAGTCAAACTGCTGAGATTAAAGGGAAAACTCATTGTTCAATCACCTGAGAAGAATGTGAGCCAAACGCAGCAGCCATGCTATCATCTCTGGCTCGCCTCGGGGTGGGGGAGGCCGTAGCCCCCAGACCCATTTGCTGGGAGCAGGTTTGCACAGATTTCCCCCCAGCCGAGGTGGGGGGAGGCAGTTCTGGTGTGCTGTAACCTCTGCTCGGGGGCAGTGAACCCACCCTCCCTTACACAAACTGGCCATGGAACCCCCGGCCCTGGGAAGGCCAAATCCACGGGACATTCACCTGAGAGGCAGCTCAGGGGGGGCCTTAATCCATCAAAGGCCCCCGAGGTGCCCCCAGAGTCTCTCCTGAGGCCTTGCACCGCAGGGCTGCACGGGGTGCAACCAACCCAGAGTCTGCTGTGAGAGACTGTGGCAAACTTCCTCCCCACAGGGAGGTGCCTGGGGTTTCCCACCTGGCCTGAGAGTACATTAATCCATGGGATTCTGTGCTTTTCGAGGGCACCTTCACCACCGAGAAGAGCAGCTGGAGAGGATCAACAGAGCATCGTTGGGATCCACGGAGTGGTGATATTTTCCTTATTCTTTTCCTGTTTCTCTCTTTCTGTCCCTCCCACCTATTTCCTGTTTCTCTCTCTCTCTTTCTCTCCCATTTATTATCAAATACTTTCAAATAAACCCCATACTGTTGTCACTGGCATATGGTCTCATTTGCACCTTAATTTGGGCAGGGGTATTTCTAAGAACCTTAGTAATCAGATCATGACATAATGTTTTTCTTCTTGGTGCAGCATAAAAACCTTGGAGTGTACTCCAAGCCCCAAATATATTCAGGTGATCCTGACTATATGTGATCCTTTTAAGGTGTATCAGAGGGAGTCAACAGATAAGACTGTATATATTATTTATATGGAAACTGATGATGATCTGTAAATGACAATTATGATCTTGAATTATACATATATATCCACATGGAAGTTGGAATAGATCCTGAGGTCCTTTCCCATCTTCCTATGATCTTATAATTTTTTTTTTATAATAGAAGAATCTGCAGAGATACTATCAAATCGCCAATATTTGATTTCATTGAATGCTTTTTATTTACTTGTTTCCAAAAATACTCAGTACCTTATGGGACTGTATCTTCTATCTCAAAATAATATCGCTAAAATTCCTTCAAAACACATCACCTTTCTTGATGACATTTTTCTCTCATTTATTAAGGAGAAGAGCAACATGTTCTGAGATCTGTGCAGTGAAAGATGTTCTCTTTAATATAGCAGTCCCTTTTTTCCCCCATTAATTGAACTAGGATTCCCATCAATTTGCACTTGTGTGTTTATTGTTTCACAGTTAATTCTGAAGTGTTATACTTCATACGAAACACTAAAGGGATGGAGAAAATTGTGGTCTGCAGAGGAATTTATTTTCTTTAATTTTCTTGACAGGATAGTTTATTTTTCTTCAATTCTTCTCCTATTCTTCAATAGAAATAGCAGAAGTTACAAGTCCATTCATTAATAATATCAAAGCACCTAAAAAACATAGGTAGCATAATGTTTTTTTCTATTTGTGATTCAGTCATTGGATATTCATTGTTAACTGCGTAAGACAATTTGGTGCTGTTTTCTGTCTTACACTTTTCTCTCATTCTACCTTTTTACCTCCAGTAAACAAATCCAATATAGCCACTGTATTTTCACAGCCACTAGGAGGAAGTGATAGAAAGAAAAGCCAAATCACGTCCTCATTGAGAATTTTTTCAAATATCCTTAGAGCACCGGTGAAAGACACCATGAAATCCGGGTGTGGTGAAGCTTTGTATCACCACCTCCTCTCCATTAGGCTGAAAGACTACTTGCTTGAGCTCCAGCTCCAGGAGAAGTTCTTGTATCTTGTCCTCAAGTGGCAGGGCTACGCTCCAGACAGTTTGTGGTGTAGGTGTTGCAGCTTCTAGCTCTTTGTACAGCTACAATTCTGTTTAGTAGTGATTCTCATTTTCCTGGAACCTGGAAAATCCAATGTGTTGTCTTTGCATGTACACATACAACTAGCCTAACAAAGGGCATGTTGGACTGCTACTGAATCTATCAGCACTGGTGCCATGTGACACCAGAGCCAAACTGTTATCAGAAATGGACTCTCTCCTTTCAACCAAAAAAAAAAAAAAAAAAGGGGAGGCTGTTTATACAATCAAAATGCACTTCTTTCAGGGGTCGAGATCCTCAGCACAGGTTATTGTGTAAATTCCAATGAATGCAGGAATTTATACAAAATTACTGAACCTTTTTCCTTCAGATTCGCAACACAAAGGGAAGGTTTGGATGTTTCAGAAACATAGTCTTCTATATAAATAAAAAGATACTAAAAAATGTTTGCAGATATGGCACCTCTTCTATATAAATAAAAAGATACTAAAAAATGTTTGCAGATATGGCACCATCAGCAAATTTTCATTAACATGCAGAACACCTCAGCATCAAAGGTATCAGCATTGTCATCTAAAAGCTTGTACGATTCTCCTATTTACAGACAACTGATAAGAACTGTTCCAGTTTCCACTTAAATCAATTACAAATCTCCTTCTAGCTTCAGTGGGACATGGATCATGTCCACAGTGCATCATGTCATGAAACTTTTATTATAATTCCTTACCCTTTGTTAAGATCAAATATGTGATTTACAAAAGTGCAAGCTGCAGCAAAGTCTCCATCTTTGTCTCTCTATAAACATTAACAAACACCTTTAGGGACTTAACAGGTGCTCTAAGCTGAGTAAAGCCCTAGCTCTCAATTTCATATGATAAAAACTACTAACACTCATGTTCAAGTCTCTGAGTATGAAACAAAAGTAAGTTACAAGTATCCTGTAACTGCTGAGGGATCATTCAATGCTTGCAAACTCTGTAAAAATTAAAAATGACTCAACCTGTGGAATAGAGGAAAATAAAATAAATTTAAAAGAAACATATAGCTCTCTCCTGAGAATGCAGAGAAAATACAACTACAAAATACACAAAAGATAAATGTTTATAAGGGTAAGGAACTGCATTAGAGGTTAAAATCTTGCTGAGCTTCTAAAATGCACAGCTGGTTGCAATGCAACTGTGCATGTAGAACAGATCTTTGTTTTCATTTATAAGATACCTGTATTACTGTGAAATAGCTGTAATTAAGATATTACAACTAAATTAGTTCTTATAAATGGTGATGAAGAAACACTGCACCTTTTTGTCTTTTGTGACCTCACTTTCCCGGTACCTTTGTTTCCATAATAGTGTATTAAGTTATTACTGATGTACTCTAGAATCAAGAAATAATCAAGGTAACACATCTTGTAGAATTCATGGTTATGGTAAGAATGTAGGATTTGTTTACAGGTAAATTAATTAATTCAAGTCTATGTCATCAAGAAAAAACTTTCTCAGTGTTGTTAATTTTGCTGTCAAATACAGATGATTGAAAAATCCTTGATGAAATATCTTTGTTTCAAAAATCAGATCTGTTAAAAATTAAACTGACTAATTTTGACAGGATAAAATTTTAATCTGAGGAAAGTTAAAAAGAATCATTTAAGCTTTTCTGTTTTGTTATTAAACTACTCTAAGGACTTACAGAGCACAGCTGTCTGTCTCAAACACTGTTTAGGCCACAGAAGGACTTTGCCATGAGATAAGCACAAAATGGAGTGACAGGATAGTGCTAACTCCAGGCCTGGTAGAGGCGAGGTCTGGCTGGCACATCCTGGGTAATGCGTCCAGACAAAAATTCCCACCGGCAAATGGTGTAGGGAAGCAACTGCTCATACACATGTCACAGTCAAACAAAGATCACCCCAAGTTATGAGACAGAGAGCATCTGCGACCACCAACCCATCACTGAACCACCTGCCCCCCCAGTATTCCTCTCTGGGCAAGCCCCCACATCAAAGATAAACCTGGGACTGTTGTCTGGATGTTATCTCCAACCTAAGGGAAACTAACAAACCTGGGGGAGAAGAATGTATCACTGATAATGGACACAAAGAATGCAGAATTTAGGAACCACAAGGAAAGGTAGCTCAGCACCTGTGCTGAAATCAGCTTTGTTTGCTAAAATGTATATATAGGGAAAATTTTTGAATGACCTCAGGAGCCTCACCATCGAGAAGCCCAGTATGAAGAAAGACAAACAGGACACTGCTGGATCCATGGACTGTGGCTATCTTCTGCTTGATCTCTCTCTTTCTCTCCCCCATCTTTTCTATTTCTTTCTCTTGCTCTACCTCAGATTCATTGTTAAATAAAATATGTGTTTTTACTTTGGCATATCATCTCATTTGCACCTTAATTCCAGCAGAAGCATTTCTCACTAATCACATCTTAGCAAACACAGACCAATTTTGATATGTTAACAATTACATTTCATTTTTATTGCTTTGTTGCAATTCAAACTTTACAGAAATGTTTGACATTTTTTTTGTAACTAAATGTATAGAATATTATACAGATGGCATAAATACTATAATGTGATCTGATATCAAATCAGAACAATTGACTTTATTGAAATGCTAAAAAAAAATAAAATCAAAATTGCCACATTGGAAACACATTGCAGAAAAGTCTGCTAAGAGCTTCACCTCATATAGAAATGTCACTTTCTTTCATTAAAAAAAAATTCTAAATACTACCAGTCTTGGTAGAGCTTCTATAAAACTCATTATGTAACTGAGTTCACTGCATGGTTCCTGTGATTCTTTTAAATGCAAAATAATATAGAGGATTTGACAAAACAAAACGTGCTATTCTTGAATGAACTGTCATGATCATAAGATACTAATAAGTGATATTACAAACACAATGGAGAAAGCATGAGCATATGAGGAAGGATTAGGACACAAAGAAAATACCAGTGGCTTTAAAATAACTGGTGAAGAGGCTTATTTTAAGAAATGTAACCATTGATTTGTTAAGGCTGAAAAAGACCTGTGATTCTTGGAGCTTTTTTTGCTTGTTGTGAAGACAAGTACATTGGCTAAGAAAACAGAGCTGGACTAGTAGGCAGCAGCAGTGTCACCAATATTGGTGCAGCTCTTGCAATGCCCTCTACATTACAAATCACAGCTTGAGAAAAATTTTAAAAGCTTCTTACAAATTAGTTTTCTACCTATGGAAGAAAGTTTGTATTCCTGAATGCCTACTAACTGTTACACTGCATTAAGTGTGCTACTGAAACACAAATGTAGCTCATCCAACAGGAACCCAATTCATATTCTCCAAGATTGCTCTGCGGTGTTTCTTAAAACAGAGTTAAGGGAAATGACAAGGAGATTAAGTTAAAACGTGGACTCTTTTTCTGGATTAAAATGCTGCTGTAGACACATCCTCTGCCTCTGGGACAGATACAGTCCAGACGAATCTCAGCAGTGATTTGCAACGAAGTTAAGGGTATGCTCAGGTTTTTGTCTCTCAGCATATGCACTGAAAGAGTGACAGGGCTGCATAGGTCATTGAAAGAGGGGATTAAGTTCAGTTGCTACCAGAAAAAAACATATCAGCTTTCCTGCATTTCTAATACTCAGTTCTGAGTGTATAAAAGCTTTCTATATTTCTCTCTGGTTGCTGAATCATTTACTGCTGAAATATGTTTCTGAGAGCCCTACAGAACTGAGCATGGTGAGATAAGGCATGACAATGACAGAATATCTATCAGCAACTGATGGAGCAGTGAACTGGCTGAATTCCAACAATTGGGGGATTTTAGGAATAGCCATGAGATGTATCCATCATATGCTACACTGAGATGAGAGCATTTGCTCAATTTCTTCTGGTGTCTAAACCAGACAGGTGTGGAGTAATGAAAAGTTTTATGTTTATTTACAGCAAGTATATAAAATATTAAAAAGCTTGGTTGTGTTAAGTAAAAAATAAATGGTAGCATTATTTTCCTCATGGAAGATCTTATTGTTTTGTTGTTTTTATGCTGCCTGACTCATTAAGACTTCAACAGCCCATATAAAAATTTAGTGTATTTCTTTCTCGTTGTATCAACAGGTATTGAAAACTTGCAGATAATTCACTGAAAACTTGTATCAGAGGAGATGAGTAGTTAAATATGGATTTTTTTTCTGGTCTGCAAAGAATGCATATTAACATTTAAAAATATACACATTATTTCAAGAATGTTGTACAAATATCTTCACAGAGGCTGCGCCATCTGGTAAAAGCAAACATAATTTTTTTCTCTTTATTATAAATATATATGCATGCATGTAAGTAAAAAACACCTAACAATATACATATAAATGTCTTAGAGATCTCTCAATTGCCACAAAGAAAGAAGGATTTTAAATAAAGGTTAAGAGAAAGTTAAAGCAAATCTCTTCAGTTTATAGATATGTTACTGGAGATGCTGAAAGAAAGTGAATTATTCGTAACTCATAACTGTCAGATATACAAATATATACTAAATACCTGAAGGGATATATACTCAAAGCAGATAATTTTGGGGTGTGCACACTTCAGAATGACTTTACCAAGAATCGTACTTTTGAATGGTAAGTTGTCTATGATGCTAGAGAATCTGGAGAATCTGGAAGTGTTTCTCATGAAGAAAAGGTTTGACTAGAATAAGAGGGGAAAAGTGGTGCTTCTGACACTTTCACAGATAAAAGATCTTGAAGACAGGCATAGAAAGGAAATTTTGGGGTGAGACTTAACAGTAATATAGGCAGGATAATATAGCAAAAGGTCATTATGCCAGTCTAACTTTAATATCAATATCCAATTATATGCTAGCTAATCCTACTATGGTCAACTATTTTATTACTCTTGCCATTTAAAATTTCATTTAATTATTTTTTCCTGAAAAAAAAACCTTATAAAATATGGAAAAAAACCAAAAACACCAAAAAACCCCCACCTTTGTGATGAGGCATGAATAAAATGCCTTGAAAAAGTAATTTAAAAAACGTAACAGTCCCAGAAGAGTATTTTTATAATTTTACTGATAATATTTTGTTTTCTTTGCTGAGAATATTTTTTTTTTTGTTTCAAACCTCATGTTTAGTAAAGCACATTCTAAAAGATTAAGCTATAATATTTTGTATTAAAGCTGAATGAAAAATATAATGTATTGAAATTCAGGTTATTTAAAGTAACCTTATTTTTCTTCATGAATTTTTTAATGATTAATCATTACAGGTTTGCACTCAAATAGTTTCTTTAGTCCTCAATATTTTCAGAGGATAAACTTTTTTTAAATCTAGTTCAATACAGGTTTTAATTTTATAGGGATCATCACCTCAAAGGATAAATTACAGTGCAGTAAGATTAGGGAGGGAAAGCTCTTCTCTGAGAGGCACTACAACATAAACTGCCATGGTAGAAGGAGGCAAATAACAAAAAAAAAATGTCTGTTTTGCAGACGATGAAGTCATGGCACTGGAAAAAAGTTTCAGACACTTTTTCAAAAAGAGAGAAGCATGCCTGGGGTGTTCAATATTCAAAGTGTTGCAAGTCTGCCCTCTGAGGATGGCAGTGTTCACTCTGCACAGAAATGAGAGAATCAGTTCTAGTGGACAAAATGGAAATCCTTTCCTTCCCTACCACAGTATCCTGCTGAGATGAAAAGGAGAACAGTCTGGTCAAAAGTTTAGCTCAGTGTCAGTTCATTCCTGCTTTTAGTATGTATGCTTGTACTTCCTTATAATTCCAATTTATGTTTAAAAAGAGTATATGATAAAACGTGTCATACTACCCATTTCTTTAAACATATTTGTCTATGGTCATCTCAAAATTGTGAAAATTTCTGTCTTTTTGCATAAAAATCATAGCTTGTCTTCCTTGTATAACCAACCATCTTGCTTTATTCTGGTCAATAGGATTATTCTAATTTATATTAATGAGTATTTATATCTAAAAAATTCTTTTAACATGAACTTCACCCAAGTCAGGTGGATATTCATCACACCTAACTGCACACATCTAACTCCATTCTTTTATATCCTTGCAGGTAACCCTAGGCTCTCTTTCTGAAATAATCCATCTACTTTGGCTTCAATATCTGCCTTAAAGTGAGACGGATGGTGCTCTAGAAATATATATAAGACAAGTTTAGGGAAACTACCTTAAATGAAGACATCCACAGTGTACATGTCTTCTTTTGTTAGATTTCTTTCCTCTGTAGATACACAACTATAAAACAGAAATATTTGATATTCATATAGCAAGGAACCTGTTGGATATTTGCAAAAAGACAAAAATAAACAGTTTATCTTTCTTAAAATGTTGGACAAAACAGAAGTGCTATGGGGAGAAATCAATGCTACTTTTAAATTAGAGCAATGAGTTTTGAGTCTATCAGTTTATCACTTGAGCCTTATATTTTGATCTCATGCAATAAAGGGCCAGAACTAAACAACGTTTTAGTTCAGAGCATGTCTTGCCCTTAGTTTCATATTACTTTATCATCAGAGACAGCATTTGCAAATGTAAGGCACATGGGTTTTGTTGTACTAAATCTTTGTGCTGTACTAAACTGCTTCTTCCTTATAAGGTATTGAGAAAAGAATGTATTTATTTTTTATAACAATTACAATGCAGAAGTTCACTCCCATGTCTCAGTGATTAGGCCAGGTGTAACCAAAATCTAATATTTTAAACTCGAGCTCCCTTTGCTAGAGAAGTGTCTACGTTTTGTTCCACTGTCTATTCTGTAAGGAAGGTAACTTCTGTGGAAAATAAAACTGATGTTTCTGCCTAGAGACAGTGCAGAAGTAAACAAGTAAACATAGTGTCCTGCTTCTGACTGCAATAGGTTGTGTTCTGTTATAATTTAAATTAAATTTAAAAGTGTAAAGCCTCAGCTATTTGAGAAGAATGAAGTAGGGTGAAATCATACGGCATTCCTAAAAAAAAAGAAAGATTAAAAAAAAAAGCATCTTTCTGAAGTACAGATAAAATATCCACTCATGTGGTGGTTTGTGTAACCATGAGTCTGTTTGAAGCTTTGTAATGCATCACAATGGATGAGCATACCCATGTGATTCAAAGAAGTCTACAAAGGCAGCATTTTCAAATTTTTTCTACTTTATTGTAAGAATGAAACTAACTGACGAAAAGCGTCAAAAAGATCATTTTTCAGAAGTGTAATGTAACAGTAAATAATAGATTACAAGAGAGTACATTGTTGCTATTGACTGGTTTTGATTGTCATCTTTGTATGTTTATGCACCAAGAAAACAACTATTTGATGAATTCTTATAGGAGCATGTATATTAATATATTAGTGTATTAATGTATATTAGAACATAGTTAAAGTTATATCATCACCTTTTTGTTCCACACATTGCATATCATACCATTTCCTAACAAGATACCCTGAAGTGCATCATATCTAAATTGCAACAAAATATTAAAGATTAAATTACTGTTGCAGCTATGACTATAAAAAATAATAATTGCATGCCTTAATTATAATCTGCTGTGTCAAAAGCTGTATATATTGCTTCCATACAAAGTAATGTAATTTCTCAGCAGTCATATGCATGAATTTTAGCAGTAGATTTAGCAGTATTGAGGGACATTACCAAGAGTAAGTTTAATTTTTTTTGTTTTATTTGATTATTCAGATTTTGTGTGTATTCTATGATAAATTTCTTCAGTAGTGCCTTTGTCCAACTGTTCTTTCTTATTCATTAAAGAAAGGCAGATGTAGAAAATTTTGCTGTCTGATAGTTAGCAAAATTTATTTTAATTGTCTTCAGTAGAGTTGTGTTGGTCTTCATCAAATAAAGGCCTGCCCATAAAAAGAGACATTTGCACTGTAACACAAAGAAGTACTTCTCCTGAGAAAGTAACTTAAAATAATTTTTAATCTGGTGTCCTAACACAGTATTTCCTTAGTGTAATATGGGCAAGAAAAATCAAGTCTGATCTTGTTTGTAAATAAATGTATGTTATGTCAGAGTACCTTGGTCCATTGTATCTGTTCTGTGACAGTATCCTGGTTCCAGCCAGGACAGGGTTAGTTTTTCTGCAGAAGCCAGGAGGGGGCATGCCCAGGGCCTGGATGTTATTCTATACCACCTCATGTCTTTGCCAGGGGTGGTAGGAAGGGACTCTGTCCCTTCTGGGGCAGTGGGGTTCCTTCCAGTTGATAAAACCTGGCAGACAGAGTGGTCCGGTATTCTTTTATTGTCAGGGGCTTTCCATGTAAATAGTTTCTTTTTCTTATACATTTTGTTATTAATATTGTTGTTGTTACTGTTTGTTTGTTTGCTTACGTTATTCCTGTTTCCAGTAAATTTTTCTTATCTCAACCTGTAATCTTTGCCCTTCGTGGCTCCAGTAGGAGGGGGTAGGAAGGCAAAGTGGCACATGGCTTTTTTAGGGGGGGTACTAATTGGAGAATACCATTTCTAAACCATGAGAGATAAACCGACATTCCATGATAATTCATATCAGATGCTCAAAATTTACAATGAGTCCAAGAGAAAATTTTGAAACAGTATTTTTTTATTAGCAATGACTGAATATAAATAAAGGAGGCATTTAAATTCAGAAGGTTGGATAAAAAGACAATAGAGATCATTAGGACAAAACCACCTACAAAACAGAAAATATGACAAACAAGCTCAGTGGTCTGAGGTTTTAATGAAGGATCAAAGTCTGGAGGTATCAGTCATTTAGGTATTTTCAAAGAATATCATAAAAGACAGGTCTGTAAAGACACAGCCTAGTCCAACATATAAAAACTAACAAACACCCTGTTGTGGGGAAAAAATGAATAAAGGTTAAACACATTGAATTCTCAAATCCCAGATCCTGTCCCAAGACAAAAGAGAATTTTCAAAGACCTCTTATAATTTCAGACATACCCCTTTTTCAAACATTTTTTTGAAATTAGCTTGCCTAAGAAACAAATAGAAAAAATCTTTTCACATTTATCATTTCATATACCGGTGACACTATGCTGCTCAATACACACCAGTTGTTCTTCTAAATGGAATTAATAATTGTTTAAAAGAGAAATCTTACTTTAATTAGGAAGTGATTAATATGACCTCATTGCACAAGATGTGTCACAGAACACATTTTTGGAAAAAAATAGCTTTGCATTTTGCTGTGTACTCAATCAGGAAAATCACATCACATACTTAATATACATCAGAAAAAACCCTAATTTATTTATTTATTTTAGGAATACTTCAAGTTTGTTGGGTTGTTTTCCCCATAGCCTTGCACCATTCACTTCTGTTAAAAATGAGGATAAACAAGACATTGGGATTTCCTTCTACATGTACATGACTTGAAGTCTAAATTCCATTTTCAAGAATTAAAAGATCCTTTTGCAGGTTATTGTAAGTTAACAAATAACTGCATTTCAGCTACTCAATGTTATTTTCCAAGTGTCTTTCCTCTCCTACAGCATCCCATACAGTATGTGAGATAATGTGATGTAGCTTACCTTGATAAAAGAGCAATGACTCTGAACTTTTAATGGGCAATACAAATCATATTTCCATGGAAACTTACTTTGAAACACATCATGTGTGTTTCATAACTACTTACTCTCTGGGAACTACTTATTTGTCAAAATTCCTAGGTCCTTTAATGCCCACAACCCATGACCCTTTTAAGCTACCTGCAATAAATTCAACAAATATAAGTAATAAATCTAACAAGTCTAGGCTTATTAATTATTTTTTTATAAAAACGGATCAAGAAGTTAAAAGCCTGCCTCTTCCTTACTTCAATGAAATATGACAAAGTGATTGCAATAAAGGGAAATAAAAGCAATAGACTCCAATTAATCATTAATACACCAAGGGGCCATTGCAAGTGATCTTAAACCCATAAGAAACAACACTTCTGTTATTGTGAGGTAGATGTGAATTTAGTTCTAGATTTATGGAATTTGGGTTTCAACATGTCAAACATGTAGAGGGAAATGGAATGAAATGCATTCTGGAGATGGCTAAGCACACCCCAGAAGTTGCCTCCTGCAGGAAGCTATCATTACATTAAAAAAAACCAAAAAAAACCCAACTGGAAAAGAAACAGTCCAAAAGAGCTTCTGTGTTTGGCACACACAATATGGATTTGTCCATCTTGAATAATAATAATCAAAACCCATGCTCTGAACCATGTTTGCATCCTGATTCATGTAGTCCTTACAGTTAATGAAACTCAACTTGAAAAAACAAAGTTATGCATGTGATAAGTGAATATTTCTATAAATCAGTTCAGAATCCTATTAACATTTTTACTGACTTGATAAATCTGTGCCTCAGAAGCCCCTGCCCCACTGAAATTCTTCAACATTTTCAGTGAGTTCCTTGTAACAGGTGTCAGGGCCTGAGTTAAATAGCCTCTGATGTTAAATACCTACATTCAAGAACCTAAACGGCAAGTCTTTGTTAAGGGGAAAAAGGACAAATATCTTTCCAATTTGAGCATCAAGCATTCAGATATGTAAATTACTTCTGGGGGAAAAACAAACAGAAAATTTCTCCTGGAAAGGCTGCATGTGTCCATATCCACTTTTACAATTTGTTTATTGCTGAGAAAAACTGATGACAGTGTTCAAATTCAAATACAAGCAAAACTTGCAACTGATTTCAAAAAAATCTTAAATAAATAATCAATGAAGAGTCTCACTGTATTGTAACACAGAGTGTAGAAATGAAGATAATAATAAAATCCTGCACAAAACATATCGCTGAGTACTGAGAAATGTAAAAAGGGAGGGATCATCAATAAGAGCAATGCAACTACATCTAACTGAAGCATGACACAAGAAAATGTTAAAATGGAAAGTCTTTTATAGCCGGTAGGTCTCTAAACCCAAATATTGAAACTAAAAGGTGAAAATCTGAGGACAGGAAGAGCTCCAACTCAGAAATTGCAACTGAAAAGAGACAACCCAGAGGCAACACTCCTTCAAACCCTGATGATCAGTCTGAAAGAATAGAGCCTGAGGGCAAAAAACATTCAGACCCTTGCAGTAAATTTGAAAGGAGAGAGCTTAAGGGCAGAAATTGCACAAGCCTTAACAATGAGCTGGGATGGAGAGATCTTCAGGACAGCCTCCAGTCAGGACCTGGAACTGGGAAAGTAAGGAGTTAGCAGGGGACTATGTGCATCCTAGAGTGTCTGATAATGAGCTTCACTGAACCTCTGTTAGGTTCTGGCCATTACCAAATACTGAATTTAAATTAATGCATGACACTGCATACTAAAGGAGTAGAGCAAGAGAAAAACCAGGAGTGGCATCACAACTAGTCCAAGACTGAAGCTGCATCCTTCAGTATGCAAATCCAAGCTATAAAGTTACATTAACAAAACTGACTGATCCAAGAGCTTGCTTAATGTGCATTTTGTCTCATCAAATGTCATTTTCATTTTTTCAGGATATTCAAAATTCTACAGTAAAATTTAACAAAGGTGAGGTTCTCTATTTGGTACATGGGCTATATAACTTGATTTGCTTTATTTTGTCTCACTAGTATATAATATGTGGTGTTCTATGCCCGTGAATTTAAAGGAAAAAAATTAAATAAAATATTAACTAGTAATATGAAAAAGAGTATTTTAAAGCTATAGCTTTGCAAAGGGAAAGATTCCTACTTAGTAAATCTTTGCAAGAGTTCTGCCTTTCTAAAAAATAATGAAGCCTATACACGAAGCTTTCCAGGATCATACACAGACTGCCTAAGTTAGATATCCTGATATATAAAAGAGAGATGTTTCTTTCCCATTGCACTATCCTGACTTCCTAAATCAGGATTTATAAGGCAGCTGAGTAAAAGTAGTTCTCCAGAGGTCTCCAGAGGGCAGCTCAGAACCCCGATAGTGGGCAGCTGCTCTGAAGACAGTTTAAGAAAGCAGATTTTAGGGTTGTGCTCCCTGGACTTCCTCTGCGTTCAGCCAAGTGGAATTTAGTGTCATAAATACCCACTGGCAGCTACTGATAACCAAAGCGTAAGTGCTGGAATAACCCTAAAGAACTGAAAAACGAGTGTCTCTTTAAATGCATAATAACTTTCAGTGCGTATGTCCTTCTATGACATACTGAATCAGGTTTCAATTTCTTTGGTGTTTTCTTTCTTTCCTTTCCTAAAAAGTATCCTCAACTAAAAGCATGTCCACTTTTCAGAGGCAAATTGCAACAGTTTTTAAGCTATGCAGGGGTTTGTCATAATATTTTAACCCTTTAAAACATACGCTGAACATGGTATTTCTTCATAGGAAGTAATAAGCTTTCAAACCTTTATCTTTATTCTCATTATCATCAAACTATTTCATGTTTGAATTTAGAAATGGAACAACTTGTAGATTCTTCCCATGACCACAGATTCTTTGGTCCTTTAATAAGGTAGCAGTTGATGCCTCTTAATAGGAATGTCTAACTGTTATGCTTCACTGCAATTCTTATATATTCAAGAATTAGGGAAGTAATCACGTTCTATAGGAATATATCCCACTACAGAGAGTGATATGGTTCTCAGATTTCCAATTTACGTGTTTTAAATTAATAGCTGTTTACTCTGCTGTATAATAAAAAGGGTAGTTATCACTGGAGCTAATTCATTACATAGTACTTTATTTCTGAGATTCACAGTCGTTCCATGTACAGGACACAAAGTAAGCAATTACAATAAGCATATATCTGTCAAGATATAAGATAACATTTAGATTACCTAAGCTACTTTCCGCGAAGACTCATCATCATGCCCCTTAAAAAACTTTAAAAGAATGTATTTGCCATCTGAAATTGATTAGGAAAAAAGCAAAATGGGAGAAACGGAGGACAAGAGCTTTAAGCACCAACAATCTAATTTTTAATATAATGTAGATTGCATTCACTAGTGGTTTAATTTATGCCATTTGTTCAGCACTGCCTTCAGCATTTAAGGGAAAATAAGACTGAATGATATTGCCTGCTCTGTAACATAGCAGTCAAATATCCTTGAACATACATTTCATCAATACTACTTCTTAATACAGGAAAAATTTGAGTATCTTTATTCTTCAGAAAAGTTAAGGTCTGCTTTTTGTTCTTTGGAGTCTTACCACATTGGTTGTAAGCAGAACAGGCAGTATGAACAACCTACCAGAGAAAGCAGATCCATCTAGGAAGGGAAACATCATCTACCTGGTATTAATTCAGGCTTGCAGTGTTTTCTCTGATTTAAGGGAAGAGGGATAACAAGGACTGTTCAGAAACACTGGGCTAAACATTTGAAATATAAAGAATTCCCAGGTGAAGATGGCTATGATTGCCTAGGATGCATAGACAGTACTCGAAACAACAAAAATCTAAATATAGGCAAAAAAGAGATGTTCTTCAAATGTTATTTTCTTTGTTGTTTGTTTTTATCAACATTTGCAGTGATTAAATATGCATAAATACTACAGCTAGACTATAGGAAAAGGTATTATAGCATTTAAAGGGAATTTACTAGTATTGGACAATTGGTAGTACTCATTTGATCTGTGTACAGCTGCAATGTTGAAAGAGAAACACAAGTGGAAAATACTGCACACAGACGAAGACTTCTGAATTACAAAACTGTCAGTATTCTTCAAAATTTTTGGCAGTGCTCACCTTTATAGTATTTGGGTCCTTAGCTGAAGTCAGTGTGGTTTTGTTGCACAGCTTGTGATGGAAGAAGGGTTTAAAATAGACGGCTTTTTGCATACTATACATGTATTTTCATACATATTTCTTTAATTGCTTCTCTCAATTCCTACTCTAAATTTGAAGTAAGTTGCAGAACTCACAGAGTATTACAAGGAAAACGTGATTAACTCATTCCTGAGTGTATATGTATTTCTTTTAGAATTTGTGTTGCTGAACCCTTAGAAATGTTCATCTATTAAGGTAAGTTTGTTATATATTTTAAACATGATTATTTTGATGCTTTTGGTGTAAGTTATGTGATCATCTCTCCCCCTCTTCTTAAAGGCAAATAATGACTGTGTTATATAAATAAAACAGTCTGAAAGGTAAATTTTACTGCAGTCTTAAAATCCTCAGTAACTAAAAAGGCACTGGCATATTATGGAAGTATTGGAAATGGCAGATTATTATTTAACAAAGGAAAAGATGTTTCTGAGCATGAGCAACTTTTTGTTCTGTCATTGAAGAAGTCAATCTACTAAAAGACTTCAGAACTTTAGTATTACTCTTTGAGAAATGTGATGTTTACTTTCTTAGTCAACAAAGCAAAATATTAAAACTCAAATACTTTTATTTGATGCAAAATATTTTCAAGATGCAATAACTCATTTCTCAGTTCAAAATCTGAGAAAAAGTAATTGAAATTGTAATTTATTGAGGTAGTTGAAGATATAAGAGAATAAAGTTACAAAAAATAATGTCTTGTGGTCAATACTATGCAAGATTCAACATTAGCTGAAGAGTTACTCCAATAATGGCTCAGACACTGAACTAGGATTTTGTCCAAATATCAGAGCCACAGCCATGATTCTGAAATCCAGATCTAGCTAATAGATTGGAATGCATATGACTGCAATAGAAATGATATATGTAGAACTCATTGCAGCATTTGGTCCCTCTTGTAGTTTAGGTCATATTCCATTCAATCTCTGAACCGGTATAAACAGTATGACATCTTAGGAAGTACAAGCTGTAGCTGTGCGTTCACTGTAAAATGCTTTGGGCAAAATGAAAGACTTGAAGAGGGTTATTCTGGAAATTACTTTACATGCATGATTTTATTATGCTACTAAATTATATATAGGGCAGCTCATTCCTGTGCCATTCATGAGCCTGCCACTGTAAGCAAAAATAAAGAGTAGGAATTTACATGTGTATGTAAACTAAATCACTATCTGTATATGCATACATATACACAGAATTCAAACCTGTACAGAAATTCTTCCTAAATACACCTTTTAAAAATCTAAATCTGTAATTTTAAGTATAATGTTGATTTCGTTCTGCTCCATATGACAAGTAAATTGGGAATCAAGATCTGCTATTTGAACACTTAAAGGTGATAATTTCATTTTCCTCAACATTTTAATTTACTTTTAAATAATAGACAACTGGGTGCTTATTAGTAAAAACTAAAGAAAATATCTTTAAAGTAAAATAAAGTTTTCACTTTGTTTAGTAAGACATGAAATCTTTCATTTGCCTTTTGTTTGCTTACAGGGATACTTTCTCTGCAAATATCTCAGAACACATTAAATTTCTGTTAGGAAGATTTACACTGTTAAAGTAATCACTCAAAAATATAAAATACAGAATCATGTACAAGAGAAGAGAAAAAAATTCAGTCATATTTTCATTGCAAATAGTGGTTTCAACCCTTTAGAGTCAACACAAATTCATGTAATAAAATTTCAAAAGAAATACAGTGAATAACATATTGAAAAAGGTTTACCACTTCTAACCAGAACATTCTCTTCTTTTGTCAAACACTTTTTACTGCTTTTGAGAAAATTGATCTGTAAACAAAACACTGCACTGCCTTGACAAACAAAGCAACACTCGGCATGAATTAATGAATAGAAAGCAGAGTTACTGCCAATTTTAAAAATGTAGCACATGCTAATATTTTGAGTTAAAGCCTAATTAACACATTGGGAGTGTTGCTACTGATTTCAGTGAGCCCATGGTGTCTATGTTAGTGTGCATCTCGCTAAGCTTGTCAGAGAAAGTACGCAATGTGACTCTACCTGCATTTAAACATCACCAGCTCAGGCTCAGTAATACAAACATTCCTCCAGATGTAATCACTGGAGATTTTAAAGACGGATAACTATCATATCTCTTTCACAGACAGTGAGATTAAGGCTCAGAGGCTTTAGAATTCCTACAGCAACTGCCTTGTAGGCTCTATCTCACCTTGGTCAGTGTAGAGTGTTCCATCTTCCCATGTTACAGCATTTCGACTATAGCTTGGAAAATTAAAAAAAAAAACCAACTATCTATTTGCAAATACAACGAATGGCCACAGAATTCCTAAAAAGTATTTATGATGACCAGCAAAGCATTTCATGTATTTTTCTTTGTTAGCAAAACCTCCTTGGACACAAGGATAAATAGTGAAAAAGACCTGTGCAATTTCCACAGATCATAAAATCATAAAATTGATTAGGTTGGAAAAGACCCTAAGGTCCTTAAGTCCAACTATTATCCCAGCACTGCCAAATCCCTCATTAAATCATATTCCTGAGAACCACATCTTCAAACCTTTTAAATACCTCCAGGGATGATCATTCCACCACTTCCCTGAGCAGCCTGGTTCAATGCTTAATAATCCTTTAAGTGAAGAAATTTTTCCTAATATCCAATCTAAATATGCCCTGGTGCCACTTGAGGCCTTTTTCTCTTGTCCTACCTCTTGCTACCTGAGAGAAGAGACCAACTCCACCTGTCTACATCCTCCGTTCAGGCAATTGTAGAGATAGTTCCCCCTGAACCTCCTTTTCCCCAGGCTAAACACTCCCAGCTCCCTCAGGTGCTCCTCATAAGACCTGTGCTCCAGAACTTTCCCCAGCTCCGTTGCCCTTCTCTGGACACGCTCCAGCCCCTCAATGTCTTTCCTGTAGAACTGAACACAGGATTGGAGGTGTGGCCTCACCAGTGCCCAGTACAGGGGGACGGTCACTGCCCTGGTCCTGCTGGCCACATCATTGCTGATCCAGGCCAGGATGCCATTGGCCTTCTTGGCCACCTGGGCACACACTGGATCGTGTTCAGCTGCTGTTGACCAGCACCCTCAGGACCCCTTCAACTGGGCAGCCTTCCCAGCCCCTGCCCCCAGCCTGTCACACTGCCTGGGGTTGCTGTGACCCCAAGGGCAGGACTCAGCACTTGGCCTTGCTGAACCTCATACAGTTGGCTTTGGTCCATCAATCCAGCCTGTCCAGATCCCTCAGCAGAAGCTCCCTGCCCTCCAGAAGATCAACACTTCCACCCAACTTGGTGTCATCTGCAAACTGAGGGTGCACTAGATCACCTCATTCAAGTTATTGATAAAGGCATTAAACAGGATTGGCTCCATTACTGAGCCCTGTGAAGCACCAGTTGTGACTGGCCCCCAGCTGAATGTAACTCCAGTCACTCTGAGCCTGGCTGTCCAGTCAGTTTTTTACCCAACAAAGAGTACACCTGTCCAAGCTATGCACAGCCAGTTTCTTCAGGGGAACACTGTGAGAAATGGTGTCAAAGGCTTTATTGAAATCCAGGTAGACAATAACCAGAGCCTTCCCTTCATTTACCAAGCAGGTCACCTTGTCATAGAAGGAGATCAGGTTGGTGAAGCAGGACGTGCCTTTCACAAAACTGTGCTGGCTGGGCCTGATCCCCTGATTGTCCCACGTGTCCTATGTGATTGCATTCAGGGTGATCTGCTCCATGTTGTTCCGCAGAACCAAGGTCGGACTGACAGGGCTATAGTTCCCCAATCCTCCTTCTGCCATTCTTACAGATGGGAGTCATACAGGCTAATCTCCCCTCACCTGGGACCTCTCCAATTAGCCAGAGCTGCTGGGAAATGATCTGCTATGCAAGTATAAATTCCAATCCAAATTTATTAATAATTAGCATAAAGAATTAGACCTTTCTGAAGGTGGTATCAAATAAGGGGGTTGATGGAGACCGCTGCAAATACATAGAGATGCTGGGTGTTACTAGGTGTGTATGAAGTGTTAAAGGGAAACTAACAGAAAAGAGATGAAAACAGTACTTCTAGAATGGTCTGCATTCCTTTGAAAGTTACTATAGGTGATGTGCTGAAATATCAAAATTGACATAGTAATTGCCTACATTTGGGTAAGTAAATATTTCCCTGATCCTCCCCAGTGTAATTGACCATTAGCTTTCCTTCAGTATCTTTCCTGCCTGTACTTTTAGAAATAAAATTTAGGGAAAGAACACATGCTGGGACATAGCATCCCCTCTCATGGTGTAGGTCAAATAAAATACTGTAGTAATGATGTAATAAATTAGGTTAGATTTTCAGAAGTGTATTATTTTATGCTGTATCAGCTAATCCTATTTAAAACATAAAGGAGAAAGACATCATCTGCCACTGAAGGAAGACAAAGGAAGCCACTGGCAGCTTAGCCTTTCTGAAAGCCACTTATATTCAGTATCAGAATTTGGGTTTTGGAGCCTAGCTATATGTTCTCACCAAATACCCTTAAACTTTCCAGAATTATCTTTTTTTTTTCTTTTTTCATAAAATAATCCCAAGTAAATTCAATTAAAATATACATGCGTCTCATTTCCTGCAACAATTTATATAATTTACCTTAATGTTACCATATGATTTATAACAAATGGATATTATTACTTTTTTTGCTGTCCTTTCCTCGTCACAATAATTGTGCAAAGCGTGGTGCTATGTCCCATGGTCTACCTAGAGATTTTGTGGAGTCAATGCTGAAGCTAAATCTTTGAAATCACCTACCTAACACAAGGGCATATGCAAACAAGTCTTCTGTCACTCCTCAGGCCTCTTGCCTTTTCCCACTTCTCTCTGACATCATCATTATTAGAGAATCAACATCAACTTTCCCACCCAGTCCAAGTTCCTCCTTTACTCCCACCCCAACATTTCACCATGCATGTGCACATTAAAAAAGAAGGCCCTTAACCTTGATTCAAGGGTAGGGCTGTTGTAATTTTCTCTCCTTCTTCCCTGAAACTTGTCAGTCTTTTTTGAGCAAAAGTCCAAGGGAAATGTTCTCACACTGCTGCAAAGAATGCGTAAATCTCCCAAATCAAACAGTATTACTTAGTGAGTACCTCAGTTAGTGTACCTCATATTTAAAGAGTCATTTATTGCTGTTACTCCTGTTGAGCATCTTTCTTCTTAATCTAAAACTGCAAGTTTATTTGCAGTCCAATTCATGCACTGTGGGATCAGTGCATAATGAATGTATCCAGCACCTCATAAAGATAGTGTTGTGTCCAGCAAGATGTGGTTGTTTATGCCAGTCCAACTCCTGGCAGTGTTTCCATTGATTTATAGGATATTTTTTTTCAGAAATGGCAGAGAGAATTCTAAAGTAGAGTGTTTGAAAATTAAATGGAAAAACCTAAGGAACACTCATCTTCTCTTGAAAAATCCTTGTGTGTAAGGAAATGAAAATTTGCATGAATTCGTGTTCAAAGGAAATGACTGGGCAGAGGATAATATCCCTACATGAATTTTAAAGCTTCCTGACAATTCAGACACAAACATTTCTAACTGTTTTAACAAAAATGTAGATAATGCACCGTGTTTGAATCTTACCTTAACATCTGCTTCATAATGCTCAATCATGACATTAGAAAAATAATTAAAATATATTAAATTCATAATATTCCGTCGTTCTATGTAATGCAACATTTAGTGCTAAAGAGCAGCTATTGAATGACACTTCCAGTGAATGGAGCCAGAATGTCTGGTCATTAGATGATAGCAGCAATATTTTAGGTAGTAAGCAGATGTCAAATGAATTCATCAATACAAATAAAAATCTGCTTAACAGGATCTAAACTCCATCTTTTAAAGCATCAGTAATTTAATTATGCTTTCCATACACAAAGGACAAACTTATATTTTTTACTGGAAATGACTTTTGGTTTGGAGTAATAAAACAATAAAGCAAGGAAGGAAGGAAGGAAAACAAACATTTGGGAAAGTCTGCAAAGGAAGTACAGTTCCTCTTTTATTTGGGATGAGTTGCAGAACCCTCCATCATGAGTTGCAGAACATTTGCCATCATCTTCTGGGCCACTAGTACACAGAAAATGATACTGATACAGTGACACCCAGCACAAACATACATAGAACCCATTTCCCTGTTGATAGTTCTCTTAAAAGAAAATGTTGGATGGCATAAACTAGTATATATCTATAACTGAAGGAACATAAAGTAATTAGATTACTTTGTTGCCTTTTCCATGTTGTTGCTTTTTTCACTTTCATCCTTCCTTTTTAAATGATGCGTTTCCAGAAATTAACATAAAAGTGAAAGTTCATGGGCTTGTTTGAATCTGCATAGTACCATTCCAGATGTTCTGCTTTATCTTTGGCCTTCAGTAAGAATTGGGCAAAACACAGCATTTAATTTGGAGGCTGAATTTTTAAAGAAGAATAGAGAGTCCTGGATTACACAGAATAGAATTCAACAGAATTCAGAACTTGTAGTCTGAAATACCATTCACAATTCCCTTGTACTTCTGTCATAAAAAAATGCCATCTAATCCTTTTGTCTTCCCTTAGTGGTTTTCCTGACATGTATTCCAATCTGTTTAGGTTTTTGGCTATGGTGATACCTTTCCTCAACCTTCTTCCTGGTGCAGAATCCTACAAAAAGATTCAACAAAACAAACAAAATTTCTATCTCTGTATAAATTAAATTTTCTATCCACTACTGATGTATTTTTTCTGCATTATCCTACAAATATAATTCTTTTTGATGCTCTTTGAGGTGAATTGTTCTCTTTGAGGAAAAATATCTACATTGTGACCAGTTTTGCCCTATCATTTCACAGACCTGGATGGGCTTTACCCTTGACTCTCCAATACTCTCAGTGTGACTCGTTGAAAATTTGCCCAGATGAAATTAAACAGATATTTTTTCCTTTTTTTTCTGTCTCTGCCCTCTGGACTCACCTTGCTATAATAATATGCTGGCCTACTTCTTGCTGTTTAACATACTTTCAATAATTTCATCATAGTCAAATAATCCTTGATCTCAAGCTATCATTAAGGTAATAAAATTCTCTTTGGCTCTCATGTAATTATACTTCTTCTGCCTTTGCCTTGTCTGACACTCTTCAGACAATTTAAATATCACCTGCATGATGCAGTTCATAACTTACGTTTGCTTGAGGCTGTACCAGATGACCAACTGTGGTCCCTTCCAACTTCACCATTCTGTGATATGTAAGATCATGTACACTTCATTAGTTTTAGCTTACTGCTATAGTTAGAGTTTATTGTAAAATCTGAACAAATTGCCCATTTTGTCAGGGGGATAGACTGTAGGTCAAAGGAGATGCTTCTAGCTGTAGTTTTCCAGTTATGAATGTGCTACCTACAGTATCGTGGAGGCAGGCTGGCTAGGGATGAGGCAATCTGTGAGAAGCTGATTTGTTGGAGGTATAAACTGCAATTCACATCTTTCCTTATTAGTTCTAAAGTGAATGAAACAGGAATTGGAGATAAACTAAATAAAACCTTGTGAAACTTAAGGTTCAGGTTGGCGTGCTTGGATCTACTGCTGGCTGTTTCATTATAATCTATTTAACAGATAAATTTCTGGCAGCAGAACTGAGGACTCTCTCTCTGTGTTTCAATTCCTAGGAGCAATGAAGCTTCCTCCAGCATTCAGCTGGAAGTTTCCTTTGTCTTCATTCAGCAGAAAGCAGCAAAGTCCTCCCTGCACAATTAGGGACCACTAACTATGCTATGGCAATGTACCTGTACATTTACCCCTTCCCTGGCTCCTCACAAAACTGAACTCAAAACTCAAACTTGGGAAATGGTTCAAACTACACATAGTCCAGTAATGAAATTTTTCCTCTTGCATTTCAACAGAATGAGTGTTGTATTTTTATTTAAAAAAACATAACTCTCCAAAGAACAGTTTCAGTGACATGCACTGTTAATGACTGGGTCATGGCCTCAGGAGGATATGGGTCTTGTCCAGGTCATCACTGCTTGCCTTTGGCATGCTCTAGGCATCTGCACGCTGAACATACAGACTTTAATTGGCTTCTTTCTGGTGTCTAACCCTTCTCCTATTCTACAGTGAGTCTCAGTGATAGAAAAGGTTTCAAGATCCTATTCTAGTATCTGAAAGTGCTGATAATGCTATATGGTATCTTTAATAATCTTACTAATTAGCCTATTCTTCCATAGTTTCATGTTCCAGTGTAGATAACATAAAGTGTGTTAGGAAAGGTAGTGAAAGAAAAAGAGGCTTCATGTGCTCCTTTGTCATACTCGTAGCCTGGACTATCTCTGCAGCAATTATCCTCTGAATTTTCAAATCAATTTTTAATTTTCATCTAGAGAATTACTAAAAAAATGTAGTACCTTAAAAGTTGCATCCACAATATGCTCCCCTATATTTTCATTCCTGTTGATTTCTGAAATGACCATGATAGGAGAATGAAGGATCTGCTAATGAAACTCTCAACCACATTTTAGTGACTGTGTCTAGAGCCAACAGCTGGCTCTCTGATATAGAGTGAGGCTTCCATCGCTTTTCGTATTGCCAGAAGTCTTTTGAATATTAAAAGCTGGTTTTTAGACAAATTCTTTTACTCCTGCAACCGAGTCCAGACTTGCCATTGTCCATTTGAAAAATGGACAAAGTGCCCACAGATTTTGCATGTTCCTCATATATTGCAATTGCTACTGTTCCTCTGCATGGCTCTTGCTGACATGTAGATGTTGGCCTCAACTATTCAGAGCTACTGGCTTAGGCACAATGATTCAGAGACTTCCCTAGTACACATCACTGAAATTCATTTCTGCATGCAGAGGTGTGCATGGGTGTGAACATATGTGAGTGTGTGTAAATAAATCCCTTCCTGGCCCCTGTAGTGATGTAGCGACCCTGTAGCTGATGCTATGAAGCAGGAAATCCAATTATACCACACTTAGCATGCATAACTAAAAATGTTAATATTGGTCATAAAATTATCCAGCCCTTTCAAAAATAAAATCTATGAACTATGTGACTGTACTCCTCAGGCTGACTTCACGCTGTGTGGGGAAGCACTTTAATTTGTTTTAACTCTGCCTGCGTTATTGCAGGCTGCAATACACACTTTGGTGTGAGAGAAGGTGTCGGTGAAGTGGCTAATTTTCCTTCTAAAATGTCTGTAAATTTTTGTCTGGGAGCAAACTCCTGGAAGTGCACAGAGCTTTCGCATTCACTCACTATGGCATTTCCCAAATCAAAGCAAAACAACAACAATCACCACCAACAACAATATCTGTTTTCCAAATGTGCACTAAAATGAAATGCCAACACTTTGATGAACAGCTTCTGTAGCAAAACAGTGTGTATGTGACCAAATGGCAACAGACCACTGTTACACGAAAAATGAGCATATTGAAATAAAATTACTCTGAACAGCAACAGTCCATGCTATTAAAAAAAACCCCAAAACTCTCTATTAGAGCCAATAGCAAGCCACATTATCTTTTAAAACCTTGAGCATATACAGATTCATCATGTTGACAAATGAGATAGATGAGAGTTAAGAAAGATCATCAGTATTTACTGTGCTGTGAATTCCTCTCCGAAAACTTCAGTTCTAAGGGGAACACTCACTCACAGGGCCACAGTGGACAGGCTGAAAACCATGGAGGTTTCAATGACAAGGCACCTATGTTCAGTCCAGTGCTCTGGAGTATCTTCTTTCTCTGGCTGGAGGGATATTTTATCTCCATAAAATAAATTCTTTTCCCCAATTCAGCACCTTGGTAATATGAGCCTTGACATGATTTACTTCAATTTTCCCATAAATATCCTCTGAACATTAACTTCCATAAATGTATTTCAGGACGTGGGTCCTTGAGGATGCCTGCACAAGCTAGTTTATTTGTATTTGGAGAGTAGAAAAAATTGTTGTATTTGTGGATTTCCCCATGCTGCTAGTAAACTAGACAAGCTTAATGGTGCAGTAAAAAACATATTAATCAAAAGTTCAAGTAATATTTTTATATACTGGTAGGAGAGGTTACAAATAAGAGAAACAAAATCCCAGTTGAGACCGAATGCTTGAAAACTGACTGTTTCCTAGCTGATCACTGTCCCTTATTGAGGACAATCATGTCTCTGAAATCACAGGTGACAATCACAATTCAAAACCTTTTGAATTTTATTTGCAATTCTGAAAAAAAACCCAACATTGCCTTTCCCTGTGCACTCACGCATACCTACTTCTGAAAAAATGGCTGGGATGCAGAGGCATTTGTCTTGGCAGTCTTGGGTAATTAAAGATCCCTTTCCCCTCTCTTTGGTTCACGCCTCATCTAGGACAGGCTCTGCAAACTACCCAAAAATTGTAAACTGCTGTTCCAAAAGTTGTACACCTTATCTCCCATGAAAAGCTGTTACCTTTTTTTTCTTAGTCAGCCATGAACATTAAATATCATACAATAAATCTGCTTATTCTGAAAGCTCATGGATATTATTACCTTGGCAACAAAGTGATCTGTTCTAACTGTTTTTTGCTGTCAGTTTTAGAATTTTCTGTGTCACAGAAAAAGCCATGAAGAGAGGGTGAACAGTTAACTGACTCCTTCCCTTATGCTTGCATCATCAGTTTCTACAGATGGGAGAATAGATACAGTGTGAAAATGAGGTCCTTGGTTGTTCAGAACCAGTTGTAGTTAATAGATGGACTGGATTAAAAATAGATTTTCAGTTTTATGACAATCACTAGCAAAATCCCAGTCAGGAATGGAATTTTATTTTCAATATATCAAAAGAACATTTTTTAATAAATAAAAAATTGAATAACTTCATAGGGAAGCTCCTGTAAGTCCCCCTTTTTCTTAGATGACTGTGATAATTTGTTGATTGTTTCCAAAGGGGTAAAAAAAATGGTGTCAGTGATTCAGACATCTAATGCTTCTGTGCTGTTGTATTGGTGTCACTGGGAGATGAAAATCTCCCACACCGTCACGATGAGACGGAGACAGTTTCCCACAGAGGCTGTATCCAAACCCTGTCAAAACCTCCTGCCACTCCAGAGCACACTTCCAGGAAACTTCTCCTACACAAATGGCAAAGGACTTGCAGCACTGTCTTTAAATGTTGAAGGCAGCAGGCCTTACTGAAAAATATAACCAAAGCTTGATCTTTCTCTATAAAGCAACCATACACAAATGGCACACCAGGGAGTCATATTAAACATTGTGCAGTGGTTTTTGTACCAAACGCAATAGGTAAGCAAATATTTTTGTGTTTTCTCTGTCAATCCTGCAAATTCAGTGTGAAATACGAAAAATTGGTAAGACTCTTTTTCTAAGTATGGTCATGATTAACAAAAAGAGTTGGAGGGAAAACTGTTGTGACTTACAGCTCAGAAGCCTCATGGGCTGCAGTAATAGAGCTAATTTATTGAAGTGGGCACAGTAAGAACCTTGCAGATATTTTTTTTAGTTTACACTGACAAGAAAAAAATATTATTCACTAGCTTCACATGGCACTGGTTGCATCTTTATTTACTCTGCTGAAAAAACAAATGGAAACCTGTTTTTCTGAATATTTAATGCCATTGAAAGGGAACTACATTTAACTGAATCAAAAAGATTGTTTAAAATTTTTATGATATGTTTATCAGATATTCAATGTTTTCATTGATTTTTATAATAAGATAAAACGCGATCGAAAAGAGATACTGGGGTCCACAAGACATAATCTACAAAAATAAAGACATTTTTAAGATTAAGGAACATGTTTTTGAATGTTTCTGATAGAAGCACAAAATGGCAATAATTCACAAGTACTATTCCATGCCATGAAGAGAAGATTAAGTGTAATTAGCATCACCTTCTTCAATGTACTCATTCAGAAAAGCAGTCAAGGTTTGTAAAGTGTATGCTTAGTTTAGGATTGTGTATGAAGTTGCTCAGAACACGTGTACATGGTTCCCCAAGTCAAAGCTGCAATCACTACTGGTTCCAGCACACTCAACACATAAGCTCTGACTCTTTTGCTGGCGGGGTTCTTCCCCAGACCATCAAAATTTAGAAGAAAAAGCCAATAAATTTGACTAAGAGAGACATCTTTTCATTGTTCTTGCATAGACTATACAGAGGAATAAATCACTACCTGAGATTTAAATGTGCATGGGACATTTATCTCCTGTAAGATCTCACATGGAGATCTAACTAATCAGTTAGTCATTGAGCTGCATCAAACACCTTTCTCTACTCTCTCCCCCTCCTCTCTGACTTTTTACTATTCCTTTTCTGACAACTCCTACCTTTTCATACCCTCCTTTTTAAGATTCATTTTAACACGTCATTTCTTGCAGTCCTTGCTGGTCAGAAGAAGTACAGGAGCCTACCTTTTCTCACAGCTCAGCTTTCTTGCTTGGATTGTCAGGGTAACCTCACGCTTTTCAAGAATTGATTGGTCACTCATCAAAACGTTAAATATTTAAAGTGGCACTACACCATTCGTAAAGTGAAACCTGAAGTGTTTGTTTACTCTCTGCTAATTATTTTAGTTCAAGCAGGCAGACTCAACTGTCTACATTATTAATTAAACCTGTAAAAACGAGCTAAGGATGGGAAATTTCTTCTCGCTGTTAGCAGTGCTAAGATTAAGCAGCAACTCTCATTAGCTATAACATGAAAACCCCTTTCTCCAAACTGCACCAGTACAAAATTTAAAAAATAATATCAATCCATATTTCTAAATGGTTTGGAAAGAAGATTAGTAATTGTGAAATCACAGATGTTAACCATTTTTAGGAGGTAAAAGTAATATAAGTAATTTACTAGTGCTTGTGGTTATCTTTGGCCTGAAATAGCAAAGATTCATGTTCTCTAAAGTAGCATGTTTTAACACTAAGGAGTTTGAAGGTTTTCTTAAAGGAAAATGGAAGGTTTCCCCAAAGGCCATACAATAGCAATATATAATATTCCACATGCAACTTCTACCAGTGATTTATTTCTTTACAACTCTATATTTGCTATAGGAACATCATCATGGGATTTTGTGATCAGGAACACCGTAACGTAATGGAAACCACAACAAAAATTCCCATTCATGCTGAAAAGAATTGTGTGAAAACCTGTAAGAGTTATATGTTTTTATATAAATTTTGATTGTTTCATTGCACTACCTGAAGTAATGCAAGATTCCTCAGTTTGTATTTTCCATGATGGTCTAAAGCTCCGTTCCATTATGTCAATAGTTTCACACAGTGGTTGGCTGCTGATTTGCAGTTTAGGGCTAGAAACACTCAAAATTCTAATTTTTGTTAGACACAGGGGAACAGATCCAAAGGGAATGGAAAAGTCTACTTATAGCTCGCAAAGAGGTGGGATAGATATAAGCACACAGGTCTGTGAACTGCAACTTTTGAGTGTTGCAGAATATAAACCCTACTACTCTGCTGTATGTCTCCACAGGACTCTGGAGCCTAATTATAGAGCTGTATGAAAAAGTTCTTCTTGTCAGCAGAACCGGGAGGAGGGAAAAAAAATCATATTTTTGCACATTCACAGAAGAATAAAATATTTAGGCAGAAAATCATCATTGCTGCAGATGGACACTTACAGAACAAAAATGGGTAATTTTTGTGCAGTTCTGCTTTTCACTAGCATAGCCAGAATACATTTGGTAGCAGATTTAAAATCCAACCTAGAATTCCTCAGTCACTGCCAGTGGCAAAATGTGCTTCATAGATTAATAGGTGTTGAAGATTGCAGGAAAATTCAAGGTGGGGAAGCTGTCCTAAAATGAACAGTCAGGATTCCACCAAATTTAGCATTGCTGCACTTGCTTATGCGAGCAGAGAATTTGTCTCTTTATGATTTTGAGTCCTTAAGAGTAAAGATTAGCCACAAAAACCTGATCACAATTACAAGGCAAAATGTGAGGATCTGGCCCTATTGAGGCAATGAGGAAAGAGATCTAAAAGAAGTGTGAAAGAGATGCACAAACTGTTAATGAAAACAGCAGGCAGCAGGTGCTAGCCACCAATAGATTTTAACTGCTTACTTTCACTATATTCAAAAAGACATTCTTTAAATGCATGGTTTCAGTGAGACGAAATATATCTATAAAAGAGCTACTCTATACCCAGAACATTTCATATGGGTGGCTAAAGTATTTTTAGGATAAATATAACTTGACAGGATGATAGGCACAATACCTGATTCCCAATGAAGCTCAGGTGAGAACTTCTACCCAGTATATCAAAAAAACTCAATAACCCAGAACAGCGGTTTTTTTGCGTGCTGTGTGACCCTCCACAACACTTACAGAGGGATTATGCATTTGCAGGTGCAGGTCTGTGACACAAAAGGTGTATAATTTATGTGGACTTTTCCCTTCTTCCCCTCACTTAGCACCAAGCAGAGAAAAGGGTATTCATCACTGCATGGTTCTCACAATTTCTGCACTACCTGGCCTGTGTTTGCAGCCACTCAGTGGAAAGCCTTGCTCTTAAACCCAAGCTGTGGTGACCTGTACTTTCAGCTTTGGATAAGTGTTTTTCTATTATGCTTGTTAAATGCAGTGTGAATTTTACATGAAAGTGTTTTTTTCTTATTCCTTTTTTCTTTGTTTTCCCTTGGCATCATCTAATTTGGCAGTTCTTGGAGTGCTAGAGAGTCTCTTTAATGCATCTCAAGACACACGGACTCTACTGCATTAACAGAATACATTTATTTCCTGCCTTTATATGTGGCAATGGGAACTGATGAAAGATTGTGTTCTCAATACTTCCGTCATCTCCTTCTTTGTCTGACATTAGCAATAAAATACAAATTACAGAAAAGGCAAACCAAGCATACAAATTAAGAAAACTAATTTCATGCCAGCCAACATGTAGGAAAATCTCAGGTGATGAGGAAATCAAAAGAAAGTGGCAATAAAATAGACTACACCAAGAAGAAAAAATTATAACTAAAGACACAAATACAATAATAATTTTATACACTAGTAACTAATAAAAGAAAAATAAAAATTAGTAGAAAATAATACAAATCTCCTGCAATACGACCTTCTGTCCATAATCTGCCAAAGTGTCTCTTTTCTTCAACAATGAAAAAGGAATTCATCCTATATGTCTTAGGTGCCTTAAAGTCTGCCCTATATTATGAAGAAGTAAAACAACTCTATGTTTAGTGTGCTTGATGTTGGAAGCTGATTTCGTTCTGCTTAATTTTTATTTTCAGGTTAATGGAGGAAGTTTTTCTAAGCCAATTCAAAGAAAGTTAGGCTCAATTAAAGGTAAACCTTTGTACTTGCTTTGCTGTCACATCATTGTAATTCTATAATTAACCCAGATATAATAACAAAAAGTCCAAAATCAGTGCCTTGCATATAGATATTTACAGTCTGTTTTTTTCCATTGCAAAATATTCCAGATCTTATTATACCACCTACAGGTAGTTTTTAGATAAATTTGTGGGCTCCCCTGAGCTTCTCAGTTACTCTGCTGTAGGTTCCAAAGAGCGAGGGTGTCAATTACAGATTTTGGAGAGGTTTCTCATAACACACCCTGCTTTAAGTTTAAACCAAACCTCAGAAAACAGCCTGCTATTTTTTTGAAACCTTAGATAACACATGAAACTAGCATGTCATTTTTGATGTAGGCATTATCTTCAATAAACATTACAAGTGTTCAACTGACTGTATTTTCTCATATGCCAGCTTTTACTAGATGCAGAATGTGACATATGAAACTACTAATCATTTTTCTGTTGAAGCAAAATACCAAAAAACTATGATAAATTCCTCTTTCTCTCACACATTATTCTCATTCACAAACCCTATAATCCTATATAATCATGCACATATTTTTTATAATTTCAACATATTTTTGTAAGCTTTAAAAGATATCCTTGGCAAATTCCTTTACATTCCTTTACAATTGAAGTTGTGCTGCTTCAAAGGAACAATTTTTCAAAGATTGACAGAGAAGGAATCTTGATAGTAGTTTATGGATACTTAATGAAAAGTTACAGAGATAACAGACATTAAGTAATGACCTTTCAAGTGTAGAATCTTCAGTGCTCCTGTGCATTTAATGCATCCCGATTAGCTCAACTTGTATTTATTTTCTAGGGAAGGACTTTAGGTTTTGTGTGGTTTGAATCAATCAGTCTGTCTTGCTTCTACTTTGCAAAAAATATGCAAGAATTTAATCCAAATTCAACTCAATTGCACTGTTTTGAAGCTGCTTATTTTCTCCAGTTGTTGATTAATATGCTCCTTTTGCAAATATCTTACTCCTACCTGATGCCTTCAGTAATGTCTCAATTCGTTGCTGGTGACATTCAAATTTCCTCCAGAGATACCTTTTGAAGTCACAAACAGAGGATTATGCCCATCAGTGAATGACTCAGGCACAAAGTGATTGATAAGATAAATAAATACTTAGATCTTAGCAATCAGTCGGTTGTGATATGCAAGGGGGAAAACAAGACTGCAGACATTTCAGCTATATATCATTTTTTCTCACTTATCTTATATGCCAATGGCCCTCTTAATAAATTATCTTCCCTGGTTATCTGATCTGAAATATGTTTTCAATTATGCCTCTTCTCACATATGTAACAGTCAGTCTTCCTCAGTCTGAAGCTGTTGCAATGTCCAAGAAATATCTTCCAAAGCCCAGACTGAGGAAATACTACACAACTTCTTTTGAGTTGAAAAGCTGTGCACACACACCTCGGAGAGACTTTATGACATCAGAGAAGCCATGGCTTTATTCCCAGATTCCCTGAGCTCAGTTTTATGTAAGCAGCAACAATACATGACGCTGCATATGTTACAGGGAAGTAAGAACATTTTGAGCATCTTGCACAGCATGAGACTGAGAAATCAGGACCTTGTATCACCTCAGATGTGCAGAAGTCAAAAGCCAAACACAAAATAAGGTTGTGGTACAAGAGTGAGTAAATTATTTATTTTCTTTAATTCATTATTTTTGGATTGACAAAACATATACAAGGTTTTAATAAGGAGAACTTATCTTTTAAAGGAATATAATGTGAAAGCCCATATGCTTGTTTTTAATAAGTTTTGATCTGCGTGAGGTTTTGGTAACCTGAAGAATAAGTTAATTTAGAAAAGGAGTCTAAAAAGTGCACATTTCAAGACATTTTGTACCATATATGTGTGATCATTACACATGTCATAGTGTTGCAGATAGTATCTTGGGCTTTTTTTTCTGGTGTGGGAGGTGATCTTGAAGAAATCTGTACATGATCATGGTAGCATGGTTGTGAAACACAGATGTCTTCCCTTAGCTATAAGCTCTTCAACGGTCAGAAATAACAGCAAAAAAGGAAGTCTTTGAGTTATACCATACGTTCTTTGGTTCAGGGACCATTTTTTGTTTTGTTGCCCTCAGTGCAACACAGTCTTGATTTATGATTATCATGTCTAGTTGCCACAATGATGATAAGGTTTATAATGGAATAAAGGACCTTGCTAATAAAAAATCTCCTATGGCAATCAGAGTTCTAATCTAAATAATATATAGTATAGACTTGTGATGTGAATTAGATGATTGAGGCAACTGCATTTTAAAGTGGCATCTGCACTTTTTAAAATATATGTGTACAGAAGTACCTAAAAGTTAAAGTGAAAAAGAAAAATCTAAAATTTATATAAACAATTGTTAAACTATACATTAAAGTAACCTATACAGTAGGTTATTACAGAAATATACCTGGAGGGGATTTCAGTTTTTATAGTGCCACTATACATACAAAGTTTAATATCATTAATTTGGTCCAGAAAGAGGGCTGGAGTACCATATTCCAGGCAATGAATTATTATAGGAAAAAAATTAGTAAGCACAGGAAAAAAAAAACTGAATGGAATTTTAATTTGTCTCTACGTTCAGAACTGCAAATGCATTTTTGAGCTAGGCATACTAACATTCCCATATAAGAACAAGACAACTCCTGAAGTTGTCAGTATTTTCTATTTCATCCATTATGTATATCTTGCCCCCTATCCAAGCCATCACAAGAATAAATGAAAAGGTAAATAATAATCCTGATTACATTGTAGTCATATGAACATGATGAAGCGCAATGACTTTGTCAGACCAACAGTGCTGAATATCACCCAAGTGTTCCAGCCCGTCCAGAGTAATTTCTTGGAGGATCTATAATACTTAACTTTTGGAAAATATTCTCTGTGAGAATCATCTCTGAAGAAAAGGTAAAACATATACTGTGACTTTGTTGACTCACTTTGGTGTGGTTTTGTTCATTACACTTCAAGTCTATTTGGAGACCTGCAAACAACCAAGAATAAATGTCATATGAAAGTGTGTGGAGTAAGCTAACAGGAATAATGGGTCATCTTTCAGAAAATATGATATATGTTTTCTTAAACAGTTAATAATTAATCGCCTTTCCCAAAAGTAAATTTCTGTTAACCCCCTTGCTAGTTACCATTTTGTTTTGAGGATATATCTGGTGGGGAAAATATTGCAGCAAAAACATCTTCTGGATATGTCTCTTCACGGCTGAGCAAGAATTACAACATTTCAAGTTTAATGCCTGAATGTCTTCTCAAAATAATATTTTAAGGATATTGTGCTGCTAGATCAGCTTCTTCTGTCACTATGACCAAACAATCTTCTTCATTTACCTGCCCATCTCTGCAGCCACTACTCCTGGTTGAATGCATTGCTATAACAGTGTTGCTTACAACCTACAGCAGGAATGTCACAGCCACAGGGCAATGTCCATCATGTACTTAATGAAGATTATAAATCCAACAAAAATAAAATGGTATTCATGAATTCTTGCAAAGTGACGCTATTTTGTAAGGGAAGACACCCAAAAAACTGGCTTGACACTATGCCTACATCAATTACAAAGCCGTATATTTAGCCTTGAGCAAAATGGTTTGAGGGCTAGGAGTCCCACTGAATACATAGTAAATCTTTTAACTATTAAAAACAGAACATTTTTCACTCAAAAGGAGGATGAGGCCAAAGTCCCTGTATGTTGAGCGAAAAGTTGTCATCCTCTACCCCTCTCAGGAACTGCAGTGTGCTACCTGCAAAGTTTACTTTTAGTTGCAGCAGCTGAAGGTTCTCCAAAGATAGCATCGTGTTTTAACACCATTTACAACAAAACCTTTAAGAGCATACTGAAAAAGGAAATTCCCAAAAGAGGTTTTTGAAGGATGAAAAGAGTTTGATGTATTTTCTATTTCTAGGTATGGGACTGGAGAAGAGTCATCAATTTTTCCCAAGACTGATGTGTAAGTTTGGTCCTGAAGGAGATGTAAAGAGGTGAGCTATGGTGGTGTAACTAGTACATGACAGCATACATCATTCTGATATGACCTCACGGCTCTGTAAGCTTAAGAGCTGGCCTGAGTGGATGACTACACAGAATAAGTATGAGCATGTTGTGATCAAGAACATCAGCTGTAGCATGGATGGGAATTCTAATGTTTTATTATATTAACAACATATAGACTCTGGCACAGTATTTCCCTTATTACATATCCACTTGCAACACCTTAGAATCGATTTGTTGCCTTTATGAAATACAGCAAGAAATCATCCTCAACTTTCTTTTAGAAAGCAGCACATAAGCAAAGATCAGATTTTCTTACGGTTCACACACTTTGGGATATATTCATAAATCAACCAAGAAATTAATTATAAAAACAAACAAATAACATTTCCTTCCATTAACTAGAAAATGTTGCTGCTGTTGTTATTCCAGCATCCAAAGACACAGAATCATTGCTCGTCTATATCGATGTGTGTATAAACACATCTATACATACATACACACAGAGTATGAGGCTTTGAAATCTTCAAGCAAAATAAGAATGTATTTATCTTACCAAGTTTTAACAATTTCATAATTTTCAAACCCATTCCCTAATAGACTTTTATTGATCAAAATTGTTCAGGAGATAAGGATCTGTAGGGACTTCATCACTTACAGAAAGAGTATTTTTCCCTTGTAAAGTGCTAAGAAGTTGGTAATTCGGGGTGTAACAAACCCTGAAAAAAGCATCTGAGAAGCCATGCACAGAAGGAAGAAAATATACTGTGAAGCACCTACCAATATAGTATTAGAAAGCAAATATCTATTTCACATTGATTCTCAGAGGATTAAGAGTGCAGTATAAACTGTGGTGGATTTTATTTAGCATTTTAGAGTACAAAAAGTTGTTCAAATGATTGAGGTTGTTCTGCAGCTGAGAGAGAGTGCATTGCAGAAGCTTTAGCAGGAGCATAAGGAGGGTGCAGATCAACAGTGGCAAATTATGCAGTACATTCATAGAAACTAAAATCTGTGTTGCAGGCTACAAGCAGAAAGACAAAATCAGTCAGAAGAACGGGGTTTTTTTTCAATGCCATTGAACCAATTACCTCAGATGGCTCAATACCTTGGTATGCATATTCTTAACACAGCTTTCTATGATGTCTTTTGTAAAGGTTGGCATTAATTCTTTAAAATAAATATTCCTATCATTAACCTAATCAGAAAACCTCCACTGTGTTGAATCTGTTCAGTGGAACAGATTTTTCTATATTTCTAGCAAATCAGATTTAGCTTTTTTGAACATACCAGCTTTGTAACAAGCAGGAAGGAAAATTGAATCTCAGACTGTCACTTAAAGCATCATACTTTTAACCTCCTCTTTCCATACAGAGCTCTTTACCTTTACTGACACCCTCTGGTACCTATGTCTAAGTCAGGTTTGAATTTATTCCAGCACTCCTTCAAAAATTTACTTTCCAAATCAATATTTTGTGGAGCACAGAACTGGGCGTTTTCTGAAACTCCCATAAATCATATCACTGATTCCCCAATAGTTCACCATGTCAGCAACTTATTCAGGGGACTCAAGCAAATTTGCCAGTCATGACCTTCCTGTATTGAATCTGTGCTAACAGTCCTCCAAGTTATGCATTTCTTAAAGTTGCCCTTTACTATTTTCTAACAGCAGAGCTTTTAATCACACTTTTTATCTTAGTTGCTGTGATATTTTTCCTCAAGACCGGTTTTCAAAGCTGCTTTCTTTCAAATTCTCAACTATAATTCAGAGAGTGAGATGTTTTTATCTTTTTATTCTTATTACATCTGCCCTTTTTATGAAATGAAATTAAGATCCTTTCCCCCAGCATTTTTACCTAGAATTCAAAATATGACCTTTAGCTTCACATTGACCAACAAAACTAAACACTTTTTATCCCCCAACTATCCATAGCTGTCTTCACACTTTTATGTCATGCTCTGCAAGTTCTGACATTTTTGCCTGGGCATTTGCTTTGTGAGTGTATGAAACAGAAGCACTGCCTGTTCAACAGTCCTCTTGTAAAATTATTTAGCTGTTAGCACCTTCAGGATTGCTTAACACTTCACCCTCTTTAATGTATTTGTCGTCTTCCAGAATTGTCTTCTTAACCATATCTCTTAAACATTCCCACAGTCAACAGTATATCTGTACTGAAGGCCACTGTACATAAAACATTCCTCAGTTACAATAGTTCACATCTAAGTTTTCTGTCTTCCTTTCAGCATACCTCAAACTAGTAAACAAGCATTTGCATTTTCCCTCACAACAAGATAGAGAAGGGGTTTTGGGGCAGGGCATGGTGGGGAAGAGTTTGGGGGTTGTGTTTTTTTGGTTTTGGGTTTTTTTGGTGGTTGTTGTTGTTGTTGTTTTTTTGTTTGTCTTTTGTGGGTTTTTTTGGCTTTCATTTTACTTGAAACTTTGTAGCTAAGTGTTATAGTAACTGAAGTCAATTTATTAAATATATTTTTAGAAATTCTACTAGAGCATTTTAAGTAATGGCCCAGTTATTGCTAAATCTTTCGATAAATCCTGTATAATATTAATCAGAATGAACTGATCTTGCACTAATATTGATTGCCATAAAGTACTTCTGAAGAAGTGGTACTATAACTCAGCAAGAACTAAAGGCACTTTTATTAATTGGAAAATGTCATTCAAATTTTAATTATCAGGAATCCCCCCTTAGCTTTTGGCTAATAGTGAGTGTGTAATTTATTTGTAGTTTCAAACTTCATAGTCTCATCAACAGCTCACTGAAGTCTAGGGGAATGCTGTAACTCCTCAGAAAAAAAACAAACCCAAAACCAAAAACCAACAAAAACCAAAAACTGGCACCAGGTCCTTCATTTAAAAAAAACAAAAAAAAAATCAAAAAAACCCCACCAAAAACAACTAAAATTGTGTCATTTCAAGGAACGATTACATTTAAAAAAAAATAAAATGAACTTTGCAAAAACTTTAGCTACATTTCTGAAATATTGCAACACATAGAAAACTTAAGTCCTAAGTACTCACATTACTCTATCTTGTCTAACTTCTGTTTTATGAAGTTTCTGAGCATGATAGGAATGCAACTAAACATCTGAAGTACAGATACGGTAATGGACTTTTTTTTCTGATATAAAACTCTTAAAAACACAGTTTTGTACTCTATGTCACAATAACTCTCAGTTTATCTTCTATCCAGTTCACAGACATTACACGTAGTCTTATTAGCTGTCCTTACAGCAGAGAGGAAAAATCGGTGCATCTTTATGTAATTCCATCTCCTCTGCCTGTCAGCAAAGGAGAAGAGTCCTGGCACTGTACTTTTCTAATTGCAGAGATAACTGTTTATCCCAAAGCCAAGTATCATTCAAAACTACAAAACAACACAACTTTCAGTGCATCACTATAAACTCAGAACGCTGGGTTATTTCCTGATTCACCCTCAAGCATTAGCATGGTAGCTCTCCCAAACACAAAAAATTAGCACATTTGAATAGGTATTCATCCTCTGGAGTATGTATTTGTACTAAAAGGCTCACATCTCTCTTCACAACTAATTCACTGCAGTAGTTTACTCCCTAGTTAAATGACAGGAAGCATATAGCAGATCACAGTAATTTCTGCTTCAACTTTTCTGCTCAATTATGACAACAATTTCAACATAAGATTCAAAACAAAAAAGCAAAACACATAAACCTGCAACCCAAAAATGGGATCTCTCACCATTGCCGGCTTCACAGTAGACTGCTCACAGAGACGCTCCGATGGATATTACAACAAATAATCTGCACACACTCCAAAGTCTAACCAGGGAAATCAGTGCCTGGCTGGGGGAACGGCAAAGACACTTACCGCTGCTGTGGCACAGTCTCTCTCGCCCTGACTCTCAGTCTCTCTCTCCCATCCTCCTGACAGCCTCAAATATAGCAGTCCCTTATGGTGCTGAGCCTGGGGGAGCAGAGGATTGCAGAGTTGGTTTTTTCCCCTTTTTTTTATTTTCCTCTCTTTTTTTTTTTTTTTTTTTAAACCATCCAGAGGTAGTTCTCCAGACCCGACCGCCTCTCCTCCTCGGCTCGCTCAGTGATGGAAAGCCGCAGGTGAAGGCATCCGCTCCGGCAGCTCCCGCGAGCCCCTCCCGGCCCCGCCGTGCCCCCTCCCGGCGGGGGAACCGAGGCGCCTCCCCCGGCTGCTCCCGGGGGGGCGGCGGAGGCTCTGCCCGCGCCTGCCTGGACGCGTGTGGATGTACAGATGATGTGGATGTGTGTTCATGTGAGTGCCATCTCACACCGCCGCCCGCCGCTCGCCTCTACCCCTAAGCCCGCAAGGACCCCCTCCTCCCGCTTTCCTCCTCCTCCTGCTCCTCTCCACCTTCCTCTCTGATTTTCTCCTCTTCACTCCTCTGCCCCGGAGCGTGAAGGCAAGAGGGTGCGTTGGCGAGCGCTGTCCCCTGATCTCCTGCTCCCCTAACCTAAGACACCAGCTTTTTCCATCCGCCACTTTCTGACCCCATCCTCTCCTCTCTCCTTCTCATCCCCTTCCCCATCCTCCTTCCAGGTGGATTATTTTTTCAAGAATTTTTTTTTTTTGGAATGCGTTTTATTCCTCTCCAGCGGTTACGACCCTTCCTACCCCCGCGCACTGCGGCCGGAGCCGGGAGCCCGGGAGCCGCGGCTGCTGCCCGCACCACACCGCGCAGCAGCGCAGCGCACCCACTCCTTCTTTACACCGCGGCTGCTCCAGCTGGAGGCACACCCGGGGCAGCCAGCGCACGGCCGGCAGCCGGAACGCCGCGGCTCCGGCAGCCCCTTCCTTCTCTCGCCGTTCGCTTCCCCATCATCCGGCCGCGTTTAGCTGCATCCCGGCTGAGCAGCCGGCAGCGCCCCGCCTCGCCCCGGCCCCGCGGAGCGCCAGCGCCCTTCCCCGCAGCCCCCGCCCCGCGCAGCCCCGGGGCAGCGCTGCCGGCGCCGCTCCGCCGCAGCAGCCTCCTGACGGGCTGTCCTCGGCCGCTTCACATCCATCCACACATCTAGTGGGTTCCCACTCTTTGCCTCTCCCTAATGGCTGTCCTCAGGATCCAGGCTGATTCTAATCCTTCCTTTCTTCTTCTTCTTTTTTTAATTTTTTTTTTTTTTCCCTTTTCCTGTGACAAGGGCAACTTCTGCTGTAAAATTTAATACTTTTCTGGCCTTCCATGCTTTCCTTTCCTTGCCTTTTTTCCCCTTTGCCTTCCCCAGTAGTTAGGACTCTTTTTTAACTTATGCATTAACTGAGTAATTATTGTGTAGTTCCTATTCTCTGAGATTTTTCTCTGCTTCAGTGGTTCCATTTCAATGGTTTATGCTTTCTGAACCTCTGTGGTGTACAAATATGTGTATGTGTGTGCATTTTTCTTTACTAACTTTTCTTTGTATTTATTTATTTTTTTCTATCCAAGGTAGTTTCTGACTAATTTTCAAAAACTGACATTTATTTGGTTTAGATTCAGGAGAAAAAGGATTCTGGATTAATTCTGGAATTTCCTGGGGATTCTTACATAACTCTGGTCTTAAATTGGCAATACTAATACAAGTTTGGGTTTTTTTCTGTGTCTTTTGATTGTGTCTTATATTGAAGCCTCTAGCAAGATAAGATACTAGTGATGAGTGACACAGTTTTATACCCTTTTGTGGTCTTGTATAATATATGGAAGTCTGTCAGCAGATTTAGAGCTCAACATCATGTTCAGTGAATTCTGTCCACTAGTGTCAGTGAGGATGAATTGAAAAAACCTCTCACTTTCAATTCCATTTTTTATTTTTCTAAGATTGAAAATTTCTGTTCCTTCATCACCATCTCCCACTGTCTTAACTATCACAGTGGATGAGCAAGAATGGATCCATCATTAGAAATGGACTTTAGATACACTATCCCTCACAAACACAGAAGAAAATTGTTTCCACAACTCTGGATGGGTGTCCAGACATATTTCTGTTGGGCAAGAAATGTTGCAACTTGACATATCAAAGCTTTCCTTCATTGACTCAATTCACAGAAAATTATCAGCTGGTCATTATTTCCCATGTTACTAGGTTACAAGACAGCATTTAATCAGAAGCCAGGAATAGTGACTGCATTAATTCTGATCTTATGAATAACTTATGAGGCTCCATTTCTCAATATTTCCAAAGTGAACGGTAAAGCCAGAAGCATTTTTGCTATTATTATCTTTTTTTTTGGCACACCTTATCTATTTATGACGATAGTGAGGAATTACTTGTGAGGAGGTGATTTTCATTGGTTACATTTTTTTACATGTAGAGATGGAATTAAAAGAAATGAGGTTTTGTTTGTTTGTTTGTTTGTTTGTTTTAAGTCATAAAGACTTGACTTTATGGTTTTTATCATCCTTTGTGAAGTTTATAGGTTTACTTTGAAAAACTACTTTACGGCACCCATATCATACACACTGGGTTACACACTATTTTTCTTTTAGCTCACTTTTACTCAAAGTTCTTGTCAAAGTACACCTTTCTTATGAATGGCAGCTTTTAATATCTGCCTCCTTATTTTTGACTTCACATCAGCAATATTTCCACAAGGAGGTATTTGTGTCTTTTCCTTTAATATAATCAGGAATTAAGTGGATTTGTATGAGTACAAGTTTTATCTTTCTTTGAAAGGAAAGTGGCACACAGCTTTCAAACAGGCTAAAATTTCATTTGATTGTGTGTATCTTTTGCAAGATCAGTTCCTGTTCTACTCCACCACTGTAAGATTGTGAGCTGTTTTTGTGGCATGTATGTTCAGTGTTTAGTGCATGGACAGTGAGGTATATTCAGTATAAAGAGTACTTTTTTACAGTACTATTGTTCCTATACACTTTAAGTCAACATAGCTGCATTTTGCATATCTGGTCTAGTTGTCTGACTGTCTGTCAATTAACACCTTAATCTCTCTATCTCAGTGTCTGCAATAGACAAGCAAACAGGTGTAGCACATCTGCAGTCTGAGTTGTTACTGAGCTCTTTTCTTATTTGTTTTGTAGCTCTTTTCATTCAGTCTCTCTTAAGCAGAGCATAATGTATTTTTTTTTTTTCTTTCCCACATGGAAAGCTATCTGAGCAGTACCATTACTACTGGGATATTTCACTGTCCTTTCTTGACCAATTGCAGAATATAAGATAGGGAGTGAATTTTGAAGAAAAGAATTAGCTGCACAAATTTCTCCCTGTCATCTGTGTCTGCAGCAGCACTGGAGGTGTATCTTTAGAGATAATAAGAGCCTCTCTTGCTCTTCCCCTGCCATTATGAGAAGTTCTCTCAGGTACCTGGAGGACAGTATTTGAAAATAGTAGTTTTTGAAAGGTATACATTGGCCCTGTTTCAGTACACAGCTGTATAATTTTAGAGTCAACCACTACATTTTGTCCTCCCCTAAAACATCTGGGTAGACTCCTCATGGCTGTATAATTAGAGTTATAAGAAAATTTTCTAGGGGGATAAGCAGAATTGTGTGTAAATTTGGCACATAATTCTTCAGGCCTTCGGCAAACAGCAAGAGATTCAGAGCCTATCATGAAAACTTTCAGTTATAGCAGATAATTAACAAACTGGAGATGTTAGCAATGGAAAGATGTTGCTGAATAAAATTAAAAGTAAAACCCCAAGCTCTGGGGACTTGAGCCTCTTAAATTTTCGGAAGTGCAAACAGATGACATCTGGTCTAACATAAAGACAGGGAGAAAGTTAACCTATTTGAAAAAGTTTTGAAGCAGCAGAATGAAGCATGTTTTGTATCACAGCTTTATAGCATGCCACAACGGTCGTTTTGATTTTGTAAGAGAAACTTGTAAACTGAATGTATTGTTTCATTGAGCAATGGCCTGAGAGGATGACAGAACTGCACTGCAGTTAGTCAAGAACCTTAAAGATGATGAGGCCATTCTGTTACTTGGTGAACAACACCACTGTAAATTTCCGCTGCTGCCTGGTTGAAGAGAAAATGGTCTGGGTCCTATATATTTTGATATATCCAGGTATAGGCAGTATGTTGCTACCGAAATAATGATCATCAAAAAGCTAAATAGCAATGCTGCGGTATTCAATTATTGACAGAAGGGGACAGGCTGAGTGCTCGCTTGCCTCTGCAGAAGCCACAGACTATGGGAGAGACATAGGGAAGGGTCGGATGTGGATATCTTAACCCTATATCAAACCCATTCATACATTGATGCGCCACTGAGTGTTCCTGGTTTTGTGAGGAACTGGCCCAAATTAAACCAGAGGAACAGGTTCTTAAAAATCAGTCTCCTGGCTACTGACAGAAGCAAGGATGAACTGTCCATCAGAGATGGTTCCTCTTTTCTGTGCATGCATGCTTTGTGCAAGTGCAGTAGAGTTTTGTATTTCCAGAGTCAGAATAAAGATGAGAAGGGATTTGTAGATTCATATTTTCTCCTGGCTTTCTTAACATTATGAGGGACAGGTCTAGGTAAGCTGTTATGAACGACAATGCATTGCTTTTGGTGCTATGATACAGCTGCTAGTTAATAAGCTGGGAAAAGCAAAACCGTAATTTTCCTCATTTCTTCCAGTTTGGTCTTCAACATATGCACAGGAAGGATCTACTGTCCCCTGGAGACTGTTTTTACCTTCTACAAGCATGGAACAAAGTTCATACTACACATGGGAGCAAAATGTACAAAAGGAGTAAAAAGTGGATAAAAAATAGATCTGTTTACCACTGCAGCTATCCCATGGTAACACGAGCTGTTGTGATAGGAAAGTAGTTAGGGGATGTTCTGATTCATAATCCTCAAAGTAGAAGAAAAAGAAAAGGGAAATTAGATGTTCTCTGAGCACCACAGAATTAAAAAAAAAAACCAAAACCACACCATAATTATAGTCGAATATTCCAGCGGCAATGAAAACTCAGTAGTAACAAAGATAAACCCCCCTATCTCTCTAACCCATGTCTCCAAAGAGCCATGAGCACAAAGGATGAAAAACTGCCCTGCACTGAATCACAGAATGGTCAGTCCATGACTACTGAATGCAGAACAGGAGTAGACACTAAATTTAGTTTCCCAAATCCTATTTCAATACCTAAATATAAATGGCCTGATTTTTTTTTTTCAAAGATGTTGAAGAGTTCCAGATTCCTCTGATTTATGTTGCTATTTAGAGAAAAAAAAAAGAATTTTTTGTATAAGTATCTAACAATAGTACACAGAATTCTGCCCTTATAGACCAGAGGTTTGCAGTCTACTTTGTCAAATAATTGGATGCCATTGTGCCTTCCAAAGATAGAAGGTGCTGGAAAAAAATATTCAGTGTTTTCCTATTAACGAAGGAAATGAGGAGCAGAATTCCCATGGCCTTAAGTGTGCACTAACAAATATTTGGTGTTTTTCTTTCCCTCCCTCCCTAAGTTCAATGGAAATACACTAGAAGAGAGATTTAATGTGGAAAGCATCCTTGTTACTGAAAACCTTCTTTGGACTATAGTGCAGCTATAACTACATTAGTAGTGAATTAAGCTTTTCATTATTTTGAAATGAGCCTTCAGTCCAAGGTGATTTTTGTGTCGAGGAAAGTAACAGAAATCTAGAACTTATGACATAGGCAACCGATGTATCCGACAGTATATTGCACTATCTTTTGTTCCAGAAGATATGTGACTCTGTGAAAGAAGTACGAGGAAAAACAAAAGTTCCTGTAGTTTTCAGACCTCCAGTGTTTTCTGGAATAGTCACTTGAGAATTTCAGAGTGACACAAGGAAAAAGAGGAAATTAGGATTGTTGCACAATGTACAAGACCATACAATAAATAATGTAATGCATAAGTAAAGCTGAATAACCCTATCCCCAAGAAACCTGAGTGGCACTCTTATCAAGTCTTTATTTGGTGAAGCATGTATAACTGAATTTGTGAACTCATCTGAAAACTCATCTGAAAACAAAAAACCAAACACACCAAACAAGACTTTTTATAAATGAAAACAGAAAAAGGGCAGGAGAGAAATAAACTCTATAGATCACTTCCTTGAGTCTGAGAAAATTTCAGATTATAGCATTAGTGTCAGTCTCCCAGAAGAGCTGACAATTCTACTTTGCTGTCTCTACTTTGTTCGTCAAAGAAGAAAGCATTTGACCAGGAATGTCCAAAACTGAGAGTTTCTAGTAGCTATGATTAAAACAACACAAATCAACATTCCTTAGTTTACATAGTCACCTTACCTGCAACCCCCTTTACCCTCCCTGCACCCCCACTCCAAAAGGATTAGATTAATCATTTGCCTTTGCTTTTGATGTTTTATCCCTTATGTGACAGTTTACAAGGAATAGTGTATCTGGAGCACCGTATATGAAAATAGTACAAAAGAAAGCTTGAAGGAGGTTATTTCTTCAAGTACAACTGGAATAGCCTGTTTGACTCCTGAATTAATATGTTGAGTACTTGATAAATCTAGATACATAAAGATGGCATTAATTTAATAAAATAAATTGATTTCATCTAATAATAAATTTTGTTGATGGTGACTTGGTAGGTGAAAGCACAAATGAAGATGACTTTGAAACCTTTAGATATTTTCTGAAGAAAGTGCAATTATCTGATGATCTTTTATCTTAGGGACAAAAATCTAAATAAATTGAACCAAGGTTATAACATATAATTAATAATATACATATATACAAGTTTTATTGTAACCCACAGAACATTAATTGTAGTACTTTTTTCACAGCTGTTCTATGAAAGCTCAAATAATATGTCTACAATTAAAACTGAATATATACTGACTTCATTAACTTAACAGCTGCACCAATAACCAATACCAAGGAACATACCCTACTTTGTTAATGTCTTGATACCATCTGCAACATTCAAAACTATTGGGTTTTAAAGCAGATGATGTCTTACTAGTACTGTGATCACAGCTACTGCAATATGCTTACACATGCTACTAAAGTGAATTGATCTATTTCAAGGGAATTTCAAGGCTTATGAGCTGATCTGCAAGACAATTTCCTGAGCACAATTGTGGTGCCTAGAAAGTCAAAACCAAGAGGGTCTTGGTGGCATTTTCCCAATCCTTATGTCCTCAAACATGAATTTCTCATGTGTCCAAACAAGCAAAAATTTAACTTTGGAGCAAAAATGGGGGGACTGAATTAATACAGGAAATTTTTATGCTATCACTTTCTTTTCAATATTTTGACATAAAAATTCTGTCATTTTAAACCATATTTCAAAGTGTAACTTCCAGCTTTAAAAAGAAAAAAAGAAACTCACACAAAAAAGATCCCCCCAAAACAAAAAAACTAGAAATCCCATCATATAGAGAATCATAAAGACATTAAAGAAAATGCATTATATTTTTAAATCTGCTTCACAAACTCTCCTAAAACAAGAAACAATAGATGACAGCAGGCATAAAATCTTACCCCAGCAAGATGTGATTCCATTAAACGTGTACAGCAGTGTGTTTTCAACATCTGGGTCCCCTCCAGGCCTTGGTTTGGGATGTGAACTTAATCCTTTTTATCTGCCCCCCTGAATATTGACTAGCACTGTCCGATGTATTACAATCTGTCTGTCACTGCAAATGTTTGAGTTATATCCTTACATATTTGAGACCTCTCTGTCTCTATAATTCTTTCAAATTTTCAGTACAAATCCTACTCTTCCTTTATTACCTCCCTGCCATGTTTCCTCATTTTGTTCTTTTGTACTCTTCTTGCATTTTGGTCAAAATTTATGACTCGTGTAGCTTTCACAGCTCTCATTTCTGTGTTCCTTATGCTCCTCTTCCCAGAGTCCATTTCCTTGCTTATTAATTACACTCTCTTCTCCATCTTCAACCTTCTCGCACTCCCTCAGGTTCCTTATCCCAGTCTGTTCCTCCCCTCAAGAGCTGTCTTTTGCCATCTGTTTTTTGTCCTTGAGCCAGAGGTTGTGATGATTTTTTTCCTATTTCCTGTGCTTCCATGCCACTTGAGCAGCAATGAAGAAGTAACCTACAGCTCTAGGAAAATAAACGATTAATTAGTTCATGGGTTCAGATCCTGTGGACCACATTAACTGGAATTGAAATTCAGGAAGAGTCTGCCTTGATTTTTGTAACTGTGTTCTGGACCATACTCAGTCACTTTCCAGGTGTGAAACTTGCTCAGACAAGTCAAAGTTTTGAGTTGAAAGGCAGAAACTGTGAGGAATGTGCCTGTCAAACCTTTAGAACTTTCCAAGCTGCTGTGAAAGGATATTTTTCAGTTGTTTCCAGAATGGAGAAAAAGCAGTTTTATCACTGGGATGCTATCAGAAACACCTCTGGCTTAAAACCAAATTCTGCTAAAAGATCAGGATTTTGCTTTAAAATGTTCATAAAGTAACTGCTGAATTTGTTATAGTTTAACATCAATGAAAAAGTATTTTTCTGTTAGATTTGTACAGAAATGACTGGATCATTTTTTGCAGAGATTTTGTAAAAATTTAAATAAATATTCTACCTGACAGACACCCAATGGAGAAAATTTTAATCCAAATGTACAATTTTGGCAAAGATAAAAAGAGCTTCAATTAGAAATTTCCAGTAAGATGTATCAGGAAAGAATAACTCCAAAGACATTATGAGCTCCATCTGTAATAAAAAGCTTTTGTATTACGTTATCAGCTATGTTATTAGCAATGAAAGGGAATATTAAGCATCTGCCTGTTTTCCTTTCAAAGTGTTAACATAAATGATGTAATGTAAGGGCTTTAAAATAGCTGTCTTATGTTAGTCTTCTCTGTAAAAGATGTGACAGGCTGTGTAACTATTTAATTTTTTTGTGTACACATTCCTTTAACCAGGAATGTCCACCCAGCCAGAGGGATGGCTGCCTTGCTGCCTGTCCCTAGAGGCTCAGTTAGGTGGGATCATCTGAGGGGGAGAACTGCCAGTCTCCAGGGGCTATCGAAATGCTAGAGAAGAGAAGGTTGTGAAAAGTTTTAATTGTGTCACCAAACCAAAAGTAGAAGGAGGAACAGAGAGAGACCTCTAGCATGGAAACTGCAGTGGTAGAGAGCAAGTCACAAAGGGGCTGAGGGACAGAGAAACCAGTTTTTATAGCCAGATTGGGATTTCTCACTGAAAACACAGCACTCTGTAAGGACATAAAAGGACATGGGGAAATTTTTAGTGTTGTTTTCTTTTATCTTGTTCTCAGTTTTCATTATTTTAAAAAGTCTGTTTTCTAGTTTCCATTCCCATTAAAAAAACCAGCTTCCGAGCTTAAGAGTGCATGCAAGCAACTGAGGAGACAGATCCACCTCAGAACTTTAAAAAAATTATTTAAAATATACTCTTACCCAAAACCAATCAGCATTTGAACAGGGTAAAGGATGTGTTTATTATTTAATAGGATTCCAGTTATTGTTCTGAAACATCAACCAATTAATGTAAAGCACCTTTAACACTGGAAAAATTGGAAATAGTATTATAAAGTCAACTGGAATCTTTTCTATAGAATATTAGCATAGGATAATATTTGGACAAATACATTTCTGGTTTTAATTGAACAGTCTGAAAGCAAAACCATCTGGCAGATGTATACCCCAGTACCTTGCAGTGAAATTTAAAGAGTGATGACAACAAGTAAGAATTTTTTTAGCATACCAATAACATAATTTAAAGGCAGAAGCAATTTGTTAAGGACTAGATAGCATACTCTGCATGTGCAGTAAAAATGTTTTGTGCCCCTCAAAAGGTTTTCTTTTCTTAGGCTGAATATACATGCCAATTGAATAATAAACTTAAAAATAACATTTTTGAAAGCATTGTATTCTACTGTCTGCATTACAAATTCAGAACACTGACAGACTAATCCTGCTCATATTAGGTATATAATACATGTTATGGCATAATTATGTTTTAAATGTACTTGATAGATTTTAGTATGCACTTTAAATGTCATGATACTATGAGAAGCAGCTGTAAAAGATGTCATCTTGATGCTTCATATTTATGCTATGACTTCCACAGGAGTTTTGAAAGTCTGAAGGAATGTTAACTGCCACTATTGCCATCTCAGGATGGTGTATCTGTATCTTTCTTCCTGACATCCTTCTTCTCTACCAGTGCCAATTATGATAGAGATGGTCTCCAGGGATTACTGACAATTTCCTTGATGATGTGTGAGAGCTGCCATTGCCCACTTGGAATGACTGCAATGCTGACAGTGACTGAAAGGCATGTGTCTTGGCTGTTAAGTGTATTTAATAGCAGCATGCCATTTTCTGTCATCTCTTGTACCTTAAGAAGAGTCACATTGTCTCCATATGTCTGTTCATGACAACTTTCTGAGTGTCAGTGTGGCTGAAGCTTCCACATGTGCACGCATGTCCGCACACGTGCAGCAGGAGCAGTGAAATGTGTGGAATTGTGTAATTGTGTTTGCTGTGTGCATGCCAGGAGTTAAATGGCATTGATCAGGATTACTAAGGTGCCAATAAAAGCAAATCTGTGCAAGACAGTGAGAAATTAGTCACACCTGACGCTTGTAGTTCTTTTTTAAGTAGGGGTGTTGAATCTAGTTATATTATATTGTGAAATGAATCCCAAGAAATGTAGTCTCATATATAATATCACTAGTGATTCAGATCAGGAGAGGATTAATTTTAGGCTTTTACACTGGGTTTTGAAAAATACCTAGATCTTCCAAAGATGTTTTGCTCCAGAACCTGCAAAGAAGAGTGTGCATAGTTCTGAAAAATTTCTGAAATCTTGTAAGGTATGGTGGAAATCAGCCAAGTACACAGCCATGGCTGATCCACCTATCAAGAGCCTTATCAGAGTTTCCTCAGAGTCAAAAAAGACTCACATTCATTTTATTAGCTTTTGAAACAAAAACTGTAATCTTCCTATAAGTCAGTTAGTAAAATTCAGATATATTGTCAAATGTTTATACTTGCAGCATGGTCAAAGGAATAATTCATTTTATATTCATATCCTTATATCATTATCAGTCATATCCACATAGTGGTGAGAGGATTAAAACAAGTAAGAGGAACTGCAGATTTTCAGGATAGTTTGAATTCCCCAAATTCCATGAAACACTTTCTCCAACTTCTGTGGTTTTATGCAAGGAAGAAACTGAAATTGCACTCTGAAATTGTTTTGCATTTCAAGACTATAAAATCTCAATGACTGATCAATTGTATCTCTAACATCTTGTAGTTAAAGCACTGAACTAATTTCCATGATATCTGGATTCAATTTCTTGCCTTGATGTAAACCCCTTGCGTGGGGGTGATTAGGTTTTTCAGCTCTTCATACTTGCTTTTCCTGAATTTATAAAAATATACAGTATATTTTCTGAGCTGGAAGACTATGTACTAATAATTCCTATTATATATTCATAGTAGTGTTTAATGTAACAGTGATTTTGCATATTAGTTAGGGATAGAGTCTCTAGATATCTGTTTCATGATCAGATTTTTTTAACTTTCTTTCACAGTGATCTGCAGATCTCTTGGTTAATTGATACCTAGGAATAATGCTTTAGTTCTGGAAGTAACTATGCAATTAATTTAATAAAATAAACTTATTGGAATATGTTTGGTTTGAATTAAATTTCTACACATGAATGTTAATTAAAATTCACTCCTACTGATAATAACATTATTAACATGTATACTGTATACAGTTAATAGAAACAGAAATAGAGGTAATTTGTGAAATTAGGTGTTTTCTCTACCAGGAAGGAGTATCACAAACAATAATTGCTTATATTCATATATTCACTGCAGATATTACTAATAGCATCATTAAAGAAATATAACACCACTTTAGAAATACTGAATAGATTTAATGACTGGGGACTTGATAGGAACGACATAATTTTATTTTCTTTTTAATTGTGTATGACTGTCAATAGAATTGGGCATTTTTGTGTGGCAGTTGTGACCTGACTGTGTTTTACATCACAGAAACTAAGTTAATTTATGTGGAAGTGTGTTGCTGTCAAGTTGTTTCTTCTCAGGTTTTTTTGAAGCATTTATTATCTTAATAAGTGACAGCAGTGTAAGTATGTATGCTCATCTAAATGTTCTCAACTATTTTCTCAGAAATTTAATTTTGGCAGTGTGAATGATTATGTTAGATATTGCTAATAGAATATCTATATATTGTCAATGTAGTACATAATATAAGCAGGTTCGTCTAGAAATGTACAAGTTCACAGATTTTGGCCTTGCAGGATGTGAGGTGACAAAGCAACAGCACCCATGTAGCTGCTAATTTAGGATTTTATCTCCATATGGGACCAGATCTCAGCGATTTTACTCACCTGTGCAGAAGTGAGTGTTCCTGTCTTCAGGCTGGATATATTCTGCAGGCATTCCTGCCAGTGGAAGATTCACGTGGGGACAGCCTACAACCTTCGGAGAACAGTTTGGCCTGTTGGCCCAGTCCTCAGCAGCACTTAAGACCCTTTTGCAGACTGGTGTGTACCAAAGTCAATTGCAGTCATCACAGCTCCTCCTTCTTTGAGATGTAGTCATTGCATGAGCACCCAGACAGCTCCCCCTGCAATTCCCACCTAGCATTCTTGTCTAAGGACAAACCAAATTGTCCATCAGAGACAGCAAAGGAGAGGGGGTATGTGTGGGGAGGTCTCTGAGGAAGACCTGACTATCTTTTGCTGCCTTCACAGACACCTGTTGAATTATTGTGAACAATTTACCATTTTAATGTTCTGTCTGGGTTCTAGAAATGATGGCACGAATAGGCAAGTGGGGAAAAAGACTTTTTTGCTTTTCAGAAGATCAAGTAAAGCCAATAATAAATGAATTTAATTTTATAGCCCTTCTTTTCTGCCTCTTCTGTATTGGGGAAGGAATGAGGGACTTTGGTGTTGAGTGCTCCTAAGGTGCCTTGGTTTCACTTTGTTGTGTACATTGGGAGATAGTGTAACCCACCCTCCTATCCATCCAGAGTACAGTGCAATCACACCAAAACCCTTGGAATTCCAAATTTTTCTCTTTTAGTAATTTTCCGACTGCAGTTTTACAAGGATTTATTCTCCCGACATTTCTGTGAGACAAGTACAGTAAATAAATTTACAGGGGGAAATGTCATGACAGAAGAGCTAAAAGGTTTCCCCAGAAGTGTTACACTCCATGTGAGAGAATTTACAATTCAGCAAGCCTGACTGCCAATTCCTGCATTCAGACCTCAAATCCAAGAGACTCCTTGAAATTTAGATACTTCTTTTTATTAATATAAATAGTGTACTATTATTTCAATTAATTTAAACTATCTTTGTTATCATCTCTTGGGCAGGAAGATGTAGGAGATATGTGCTGTATAAATCCATCCATGGATAAAATCGTAGTAAAAATCAATGTCAGGAAAATTAGGTGTGTGTGATTAAGGAAGCTAAACATGGCATTACATTACACAAATGGTCACCTTGTACTGATAGAGCAGGTTGACTGATTAAAGTCAATGTTATGCAGGGTCTGTGCTAACACAAAGAGAAAAGTAGAATTAATATTGAAATTACTGATATTTATATAATATCACTGTGCCTGTATATGCCTGACTCTTTTACTCCTGGAAGGACAATGAAGGATGCTGACAAGTCTTTACATTTAATTTTAAAAGGCGAAACTTGACAAGCATGCACTTAGGACAGCTGAGTGTTATGGAATGTAGGGTCTGGGAGGAGAAAAAGAAAGGAGACGAGCCCTGTGGTGTAAGTAGCAAAAGAAGGAACTCAACTGGTTTATTGAGACTGCAAGTTTCTTTTAAAGGGGGATTGATTCAAAGTTCCCAGCTTGTTTCCTGATTGGCTTGAGTTATCACCTGGGTTGTCCTTGATCACTGACATGAGATGTATTCTATTGGTAGAGACATTTGACAGTTTGCCTGGTACCAGGGTGAACTGTGCACTGTAACAAAGCTACACAGGTTGATGGTGGTTGGAGAAGCATCTGCCAATCCTGGGGCTTGCAGAAGATGCTGCTCTGTATATATGTTATAAAAATGTTCTGCAGGAGCATCCAGCTCTCACTGGTAACATAAGATTCCAACCCCACAACAAAACATGCAGAGAATGGAAGAAAACATGCTAAGCAGAGAACATGAAGTGAACTAAGAGTTTAAACTTTACACAATGTACAGACAGATGGAAAAATGTGGAAAATGATGGGTAAATATCCCAAAGGTTTATGTGCAGTGTACAGACTTTCAGTTATTTCCTTTACACACCTTCACATGCCATCTTCATGACTTATTGTCAATGGATGCCATGGACATCCAGTAAATGTAATTGCAAAAATCTGTTAGCTGGGGAAGAATTGCTTAGGCACATGCTTCCTTTTAAGAGCCAATTTCTTGCCTAGAGGCCAGTGCCTGGAATAATAGAATCGTTTAGTTTGGAAAAGACATTTAAACTCATTGAGTTCAACCATTAACCCAGCTCTGCCAAGTCCACCATTAAACCATGTTCCCAAGTACCACATCTACACGTCTTTTAAATTCTCTGGGAACAGTGACTCCACCACTTCCCTGGGCAAATTGTTCCAGTTTTTAACAACTCCTTAAGGAAAGAAATTCCTCATAATATCCAATCTGAACCTCCCCTGGTGCAGCTTGAAGTTGTTTTCTCTTGCTCTGTCTCTTGTTACTTGGGAGAAGAGACTGACCACCTCCTGTCTATAACCTTCCTTAAGGCATTTGTAAAGAATGATAAGGTCTCCCCTGAGCCTCCTTTTCTCCAGACTAAGCAACCCCAAATGTTCAAAAATCCTCACCTCTACAACCAGGAAAGATAAAAATAACCTGGGGATAGCAGGAATGTTTAGCTTCAACTGAGGCACAAGGTTTGTCACAGAGTGTCTGAGAAGATGAGAAAATACAACAGAAATGGTCCTTTATAGACAACCCACAACGAGTATATTGTACAGAGCATCATGGGGACCAGTAAACATATTAATTGGGTATGGAAGATTAAATTTTCCTTCTTTTGGGGAATCTGAATATATTTTGCTTCCTTTCCCCAATTCCTTTGTGAGAAGTGAGGGGGTTAGTCATTATATTGCCTATAAGTCTGAGGTTTAGAACAGTGCTACCTGTGCGATGCCTGCTGTCAATGGTCTGCAGACCATGTTGAGGGATACTTACTGTCACTCTCATTCACATTGACCCACAGTTTATTTTATTACTGCTCCCACAGATTAGTAACACAAACCACACGGTGTAGTGGGCATTTCTAGAGGACGTTTCAATTAAATTACTACTGAATATACAAATGTTATGAAATCATAAAGCATTATGGACCCTAATTTGTAGCCTACAAGAAAGTTGAAACAGGGTATTTAAAGTCACCTTGGAGTCAATTGAAAAATAAAACAAACATAGCAGATTAAAAGAACAACTTCACTAACCTATCACTATTTTTGGAGAGAAGGGCTCAAAATAATTACTGCTTGTCTAAAATCTGCTTTTATTTTTTTTATTTCTGAAGAATAAATACAACTTTTAAAATTAAGTAATTGTATTCTTGCAAGTGGAAATTACGGAAAAAAAAAGTAGAATGATAAAATATTTTTATTACTTTGAAAGCATAATTATGTAAATGGATAATTAATGATTCATTTCTAACAAGCAAAGTAGTGGCTTTACATGACAAAGTCTAAAATATGTTACCTTGAGTTCTACATAGCTGCAATCTGTTCTGGTATCCAAAAACATTATGGTGTAATAAAATGTGAAATTTTACAATATCTACTGCTGGGGTTCTTTAAATAGAAAAAGAATACTAAATACAACCATAAAACAAATCAAATCATAAATCCAGTTTTCATATCATGTATGATTACTAGTAAGGATATATACTAAAATATAAGAACACATTTAATAAAGAGTGAGAACATATATAATAGAGTAAGAACTCTTTATAATCAATGTTTTTGTGTTCATATATTAATATATTTGAAGACAACATTTAGGTGTCAATGCATCTCTGTTCTCTTCAGTCTCATTCCTGCCACCATAGGTCTGTCACATAACAGGTGGCATATGGGCAAGCAGCTGAGTTGTAACTGGGTGCACCAGACTGTCCCAGGGCTGCCAACTGCAGGATGGGGATGGTGATTTATATTAGTTCAGTAAGTTGGGAGTGCATATAGTGTGCTGGCACTGAGCCTGCTTCCTTGGCAGGTGTGATCCAAGCACCCTGCCATGTATACGCTGTTCTGGGAATATCCTGTCAGCACTGCCATATTTCTCAATCATAGGAAAATATCCATATTCTTCAAAATGTACAACTATGTGTGGAAGCTAACACCCTTGTAAGAGTGTCTCTGATGCCAACAAATTGCTAGATAGCAAGCCATGTATGCATTATTTATGGTACAAAGCAAGATGAATGAGTGAGGAAAAAATAGAGTAAAACCATGGAAGCTGAATGCCAGGAAAAGTACACTGACTAAAAATGAAGAATTTGTACTCTCCTAGTCCTCCAAAGGCAGACAATACAAAGGCATAGTGCTAATCTCTTTTCTGCTTGCACAAATATTGGGTGTCTGTCTGTCAAAATCTATTTAGCATGTAAACAATTTTTAAAAATCATGCTTTAGTCTAACATTTTGTATTCATCTTCTTTACCATGTTTTAATTCTCTATTGTTTCCCTTCTCTGTAAAAACACAGTCTTCTAAAACCAGCATTTCTTTCCCTGGCTTTCATTCCCAGAGAATACCAGTACTTCTATCTTCTACAGTCAAATCACCAAACAGTCCTTGTATATTATTGTGTAACTGGATGGGAACTGGCTTTTCCAGGCCCTCTTCTTGTCCCTTTCTTCTCTGAATTTATGTCATCTGCCTGGAACCTGGAACTCAGCACTGGGGACGGCTCCTGAGTCACATCGATATCCCTGATGCTGATTTGTCTTGTGATCTTCAGAGATGGCAGACCAACGCAAAAATTTTACTTCCAATAAGTAATTCAAACATCCAAACTGGAATTCTAGCACTTACGGACCTGCTGAAAAGTACCATACATTGTTCCACCAAAAAATGGGAAAGTACTGGATATGGCAAAAGTAACAGAGACCGCTTTTGTATTCTTGTCCTGGTATGTACTGGCAGTCTCATCTCTCATCCTCCAGCTGCTGTGAATAGGAAACTGCCCCTGTTCCTAGAAGAGTCCTATTAGAGTACTTTTTTATGTCTGGGTTTTTTCCTTTTGCAAAATGAATTTACCTATTCCACAAGGTCATGAAATTTAGTTACTACATAAATATAATAGATGCAAGTTTTTTATATGAGGAGAAACTTTCTTATCCTTGTCTTCATCCCCATTGCTATCATTGTGCTCAACCTCATCCTCATATATACGATTATTATTCATCTGTTGTTTCTGTTATACTGCGTAAGGATAATACTTTTCTCCTCCTTTAAATATGCATCCTTTTTTTTCCCTGGACAAGTCTGTTTCTGCACAATTTCCTTCATTTTCTGTCTATGAGAGAATTACAATAACCTCTTCTGTAACAAGTTATCTTGTCATTTTATCTTTTACTATAAAATGTTTTGAGAGTTTGAAAGATGTTGTATGAAAATGAATTAAATTTTACTGGTTTAGCCTGAAGCAAATGTTGCACTGAGTTGATTCCCATTCTTTCTCCCTTCTAGACTTGACTTGTCATCTTTTTAAATAGATTTTTTCCTACTGTTTCAGTTGAGTGTTTTTTTGTTCATTCGGTTCTTTGTGCATGTGATTTGTTTGTTTGTTTAGTTTGTTTTGTTTTGTTTTGTTTTAATGTTGTTTATCATTTCAGTACGCAAAACAACTTGCACTTAGCAGTTTTCAAAAGCATTGGTTTTGGTAGTGTCCTACTCTCACAAAATAAAATAAAAAACTAAACCAGAACAAAACCCTGAGAATAATGGACCTGCAGAATGCAGTTGCCTCAGCAAAGACCTCACGATGAGCCTGTGAGTCACAAAATTGAAAAGACACACATGAAAAGGTCCAGATGATGCAAAGTACCTAACACAGGACCATTCTCTTTGGTACATTGATCTATACAGTTAAGTTTTTTTTAAATTTTCAGCTCTGAGGCTTTATGCCAACTGGTAAAAATATCTGTCATTTATTAAATAAATTGAGGATTTGTTCCTCCCTCTAGATTTATATTAATGAGGCAGGAATGGTAGCAGAATGTTATGCGGGACCAGCTGAGTAATCAAATTAATATGTATGCAAGGACCTCTATATATAATATTATGATTTTAAAGCTCTGTGCTGGCCTACACAAAATGGACAGAAATGCTTCAGATAAGTGCACACAGTAGAATTGTGGATGGACAGCCATGGCTCTTTAAGTCACTCAACCAAAAAAGGTCTGAGAGGACATTGCTCACCCCTCTCTTCACATCAATAAGTTGGATTCCAACATAGGGAAAGATAAGGTTTGATGCTAACGTGGTGATCACTCAGACTAACCTTTCTGCATGGATGAAAGACTGTAATCCACAGTTAGGAACATATGCCTTCACTGAAGTCAGTGGGAGTTTTACCAGTTACTTAGTGGAAACTCTCTTTGATGCCTGATGCTCTGTTTGGTTATTAATGTTCTCAGAAGTAAAAGTATTCACAAAATAAAGAATCCTATACAAACAACATCAAACAAACAGTTCTGCAGGAGCTTATTTTTTCCGTCAAACTATCTGCCCTCACTTGCACTTCAGTGGAAAAGAGGTAAAACTGGAAAATCTGTAGGACTCAGCCTTTTGTGAGATTAAGCCAAAGAAAAACAGGTAAATTCCAGAGAACTGTACAGGGAAAATGAATCAGTGACAATCGGGGGAAAAAAGGTGACAATTCTAACTACACTCTCTCAGCCCTGTTACGTACCTCTTCTTCCTTGTCACTGGTGTTTAAAGACTGTTTTCTCCCCTTAAAAAATCCCATCTCTTGCCACTTATTTCTCACTTAGATTTGTAATACACTGTAATAATAAGATTTGCTACCATGTTAAATAATTGTGCAATCACAAATGAAGGATTATGGCTTTCGGTAGGGGATGTGATGACTAACTCTTATAATAATTGGATATATGGACATGAGGCAACATGTACTGACAGATTTCTGCAGAACCATGCAAGGTATCAATTTTCAAACAAAGCTATCACAGGGATTTACTTATCCCTTTGAAATTACTGTGAATGCTTTTAATTTGTTTTTGTATTTCTGTATATTTGGCAAGATTGAAATCTTCAGAATGATGGAAATACTTGAAAATACCCAGTTTACTGGGTAGCTATCATATGGATAGATTTTCCCATTATTACCCATGGCATCTTGGTTCCACTCATTCTCTCATAGGAAAAATAGAGTGGTGTGGCTGTGACATTGTTTTGCTGTTGGAAATGGGCTGCTTTTGCTAAAGATTTTCTTCTGTCCGTCAGGACTCTGATTACTATTCATTATTGCTTATTCAAGCTGGCAGCGATGAAATAACAAAGAGAAGTCCAAGGGCAATTAAAAGAGAATTCAGGGCCCTGGAACGATTGGTAGAGGGATCAAGAGCATAGGAAATGATTTCTTTGATTCTTCCAGTAACAAGAAATAGTATTGATAGGAATAGGCAGGTCCATCAATCAGGTCAATGCATGACTTTAAGGTTCTTGTCAGCAGAAAAATTTTGGGTTTGTTGACCGTGGGATGATCTACTCAACACGTGGTCTACTGACACTGATGGGTTGCACTTAGAGAGGAATAAAGGGTTCTAGCACAAGAGTGCTAGTGGGGCTTGTTGACAGAGCTTTAAACTAGCTTGGAAGGGGGAAAGGGGCAAAACCAGGCTGGCCAGAGATCATCAAGGGGACATTGCGTCAAAACTTGAAGAAACGAGTACTAATTGGATTCCTTGATATATCTCAGGAGGTGTTGGCCACAATGTACTACACCTGAAATGTTTCTACACTAATGCACGCAGCATGAGGAACAAACAAGAGGTGCCCAAAGCTGTGGCCCAGTCCCAGAGATTTGACATCATTGGCATAAGTGAAACCTGGGGGGATGATTCCTGTGACTGGAGCACCCCATTGGATGATTATAGGCTCTTCAGGAGGGATAGGTGGGGCAGAAGAGGTGGAGGGGTGACACTGTATGGAATAGAAGGGTTAGAATGTATGGAGCTCACACTTGGCGATGGCACAGTTGAGAGCATCTGGATAAGACTCAAGGGACAAACAAATAATGTGGATATCACCGTGGGAATCTTCTATAGACCTCCTAGCCAGGACAATGATCCTGACAAATTATTCTTTGAGGATCTAAGGGACACTTCCAAGTTAATTGCCCTTGTCCTTATGGGGGACTTCAACTTGCCAGAAATTAACTGGGAGCATCACACTGCTGGCACAACCTGTGAACATTCCTAAAATATCTGGATAACAATTTTATGGAACAGATCCTAAGGGTGTTGACTCAGAAAGATGCCCACCTTGATCTGCTTCTTGTCAACACAGAGAGGATCTTGTGGGCAAAGTGGAGATTGGTGGCCATCTTGGCCACAGAGATGGTGAAGAACTTGAGTTTAAAATCTCTTTTGACAAAAGTGATAGGAAAACCTCAGCTCTGGACATGAGGAGAACTGACTTCAGCCTGCTTGGGGAATTATTGAGTAAGGTCCCCTTGGAAAATAATTTTTCAGGTAGCAGGATCTATCAGTGCTGGTCACTTCTAATCACCTCCTAAGGGCACAGGAGCAGGAAATTCCCAAATGTTGGAAGCACCATGGAAAGGGACCTGGGGATTCTGGTCCATGACAAGTTGAATCTGAGTCAGCAGTGCCCTGGAAGCCAGGAGGGCCAACCCTGCCCTGGGGGGCATCAGGCACAGCATCACCAGCCAGGCAAGGGAAGGGATTGTCCTGCTCTGCTCTGAGCTGGGGTGGCCTTACCTCAGGTGCTGGGGGCAGTTCTGGGTGCCACAATATAAGAAGGAAATCAAGCTATTGAAGAGCATCCAAAGGAGGGCAATGAAGATGATGAAGGGCCTTGAGGGGAAATCTTATGAGGAGCAGCTGAGGTCACTTGGTGTGTTTAGCCTGGAGAAGAGGAGACTGAGAGGAAACCTCATTGCAGTTATAACTTCATTGTGAGGGGAAGCGGAGGGGCAGGCACTGATCTCTCCGGTGACCAATGACAGGAACAGGGATAATGGCCTGAAGCTGTGTCAGGGAGGTTTGGTTGCATATTAGGAAAAGGTTCTTCACACAGAGGGTGGCTGGGCACTGGAACAGGCTCCCCAGGGAAGCAGTCACAGCACCAGCCTGACAGAGTTCAAGAAGCGATTTGACAACATGGTGTGACTCCTGTGGACGGTCCTATGCAGGGCTAGGAATTGGGCTTGATGATCCTTGCGGATGATCCAACTCTGCTTATTCTGTGAACGCATGTTTCTGTGACTCCACACCTTGGAGCTTTACTGGTGTACATATTTTAGCTGGTCTTTGATTACTCACAGAGTATATATAAATGTGTAGAGAGGCATCTATTTCAATAAATTTTCCAAATTTGTCTAATTAAATTTTATATTTTCTTGGGCTCTCTACATAGTGGATAGGTAGTGAGAAATTCCATCATATGGCAAAATGTCCTGGACACCTCCTTCTTTCTCCAGTAATTGTAGAGACAGATTATGAACATCATCCGCCACTGTTTTCTGAGGCAAAAGGAACTTCTTACAAAGTTGATATGCACAATAAAGCAAGAATAAATCTGTCACCACTGTGAGGCATGCATAATATCTGACTTATTAAACCTGTGAAATGGTACCTCTTGGGTGTTATCATCTCTTCTGAAACACTCAAAGTATCTGTTACTTGGTTGAAAAAGGCAGGAATTATTCAGCTATTCATCTTTTATTTTCAGTTAAAAGGTCAGCATAGCAACTGGAAATTTCTGGAATGAGTCTTGTTCTTTCTCTCTTTTATTTCCCACCAATAAGACAAAATCCTTCAGGGCAGAATTGTCCCCTCTGAGAAAAATGGTTTTTCAGACTCAACACATCCAAACACTTTAAATTAAGTCTGTGGAGAAGCTAAAAGTCTGTGTTTCAGCTGGAACTGATCTTGCTACTTACCTTAAGTCTTTAAATCATTACAGAACTGTTTGCATGGTTTGTCTGAAACACTGCTGATTTCAGCACCAGTGGCTGTTGCCAAGGGATTTGTCCTACTGTTAACAAGTAAAAAGATCTGGGAAATCTATATCAGATTAGTTTTCCTTATTTTTCCCTTGACTTTAGTTGCAGATAATTTCTATAGCACTTCCAAGAAAGAGCTTTATCTTTCTACAGGATTTAATATCCCTTCAGGTTTCATTCATGTAGCAGAAAGGTGTCCAGCATTATAGGGGTAAGGAGAGACAGATCCTATTACTTGCTCAACGATCAAAGATATGAAAAGGACTGAAGGTAACTGGATTCTCCATTGTACCTATCAAGGAGGTAAAACATGTAATTATTACTAGAATCATTTTGCATCTTCTCAGATTAAGGTACTTCATGCAGTTTTTAAGGAACTATCTGGAAAACTGAAAGGGTAACAAGCCCTTCACTGTTCCAAATTAGAAAAAGAACTGTGGAAGAGACTAAGATTGTAAGGAATTATCTGAAATGTAGTGAAAGCAAGTGGATTTTTAAAATGACATGAGGAAAACATTGCAGAGACAGAACGCATCTGTAGGTACTTGTATGAGTGCCCAGTGTCTTTCCAACAGTAGCATGTTTGTATGGGAAAACTTGGAATGTGCATTACAGAAAGGAGCTTGATCCTCACATGTCAGTACCACTCTTCCTCTGGAATAAACTGCAGAAAGTACATTTGGCACGTTCTGTTTTCTCTGGTTTAGTTTTATCAAATATTTGGTGAAAAATCAACAACATCATTCAGGAGGGATATCTGGAAGGAGGATTGATCACTGTCCTAACGAGTAAGAGAATAACAAAGCAGAAAAAAACCCCAAAAAATCAAAGAAAGAAATCAAGCACAAAGACTATTAAATTAATCCTAATCAGGTAGGTGGAGTTAGTCATAAGTGGTCCCCTAATAATGCACTTTGGGTTAGTCTGTCTTTTAACTCCATTCTCTTTTTCGACTCCTGCTTTTATGAAAGACAGTCATGGGTACCAAAGATTGCTTAAAACCAGACTCCTTTAGTCTGGTTTAATCTGTTAGAATATTTTGCTTTTCCCCCCCTACTTCACCAAAGGAAACTGTTATTGGTTCTCAAATTATCCTGTTTTCTGCTAAAAAATATGTTTGGTTTACTGATAATAATTTCTTGCGCACACCATGTATATTTTCCATTCAAGTTTGTCAGAAGGGTTCCTTTCTAAGAAGTTACTGTGATCAGCAAAGAAAATAGAAGAAGAAAATGAGTCTGTCCATCTTCTGCATTTATTTTAAGAAGCACAATTGTAAAATAAAAATCAGAAGGCCCAATCCTACAAGACAAGGAGTAAATGAAGCATCTGCTCCAGGTAATGGATGCATACCAATCCTTTCTGCAAAGCAGGGTCTTCTAGCACAGGCTGCCAAGGCCTATATCCAGCTAGGTTTTGAAAAAGTCCAAGGATGAAGGCTTCACACAACATCCCTGGACACCTGTCCTATTGCATGACTACCCTCACAGTAAAATAGGATTTGTTTGCTTTTTTGTTTTGTTGGTTTGGGGATTTTTCCTTATATGATTCCTGCTAAATTAAAGACTTAATACTTCAATTTAGTATCGACCTTCGGACCAAAGGTATGAGATAAGATTTAGGAGAAAAATCCTATTTTTCTTTGTGTGTATGTGTATATGCACCCACTGCCTGCATTTATGGCACCAGATATAAAGAGTTCTTTCCAGGAATACAGAAATAGGACTTCAGGTGTGCCCTATCAATAGCTGGCCTCTTCTTCCTTCCTCCTATAACATGATGTTCATAGAAAGGAAAATTCAGGTATATAGATCAGATAGGCTTTTATCAAATCTTGTACCTCTATGCTTTGGGAAAGAAAAAAAAGTCTCCACCCTGCAGCTGCAGGTCAGTTTGGAAGTGGCCAAACAGAGGGCTGACTGAGAGGACTGCAGGTGCTGGCTTGTCCTTGCTGTGTTGAGTGTTCTGGTGCTGACTAAGACTCCAGAGGTCACCTACAGTTTGCCCTCAAAATATGAATTGGTAGAAAATTGTTTCACCCGCAATATAAGCCTTTTTCAGAAAGATTTATGCTCTAAATCAACTCTGTTCCTGCAGGGTTTCTTTTGTTAGGAGAGCTTAAAGCATTAAGAGTACATTTTGTGTCTCAGATTTTAAACAAAGAAAACCTGCTTGCTTTACAATGCAGCCCTTTTTGCCCTGATTTGGTTTTGAGTTTGAGTTTGGTTTTGTTTATTTGTTTAGGATCTTTTGGCTGATTTCAATCTGGTGGCTTTCAACATTATCACAAAAACAAACAAAATTGGATTGGAAAGAAACAATTATTCCAATATTCTTCTCTTTCACCTCAACAGTTCTGTAGAATTAATATCTGAATATATGCTTATGTACATCTAGATAAGCCATATTCTGGACTTGTAGATGTATTTTGAGATTTCATTTTTCATGAAAACTTTGTGAAGTCTGTCGGTCACACTACTTAAGGTTTTGAAATTTCAGAATTCTCCAGGGGATGGAAAACCTTTACTTACTCCTGCTTAACTTGATAGCATAGTGTCAGATGTTCTTTAGTACCCCCAGCATTAAAAGAACATGTGACATTTTATCATCTCTATGTGCCAAATGAGTAAGGACAGAGACTTTAATTAAGATAGGCTTTGATTTATTTTGTTAAAAATACAACATTGCATACACACAAAATATCTCAAAACATGTCTCAATAAAAAAGAGATTGCAGATAGGTGGATCAGTCCAAGAGCCAAACCAGGAGTCTGTGGGTCTTCTCATTGGAAGGAAGGTCAGGTAAAAATGTTTCCAAGCCCTCATGGTTGCACAAAATATTAGTCTAGGACTATTCTCAGTGAACCAGACAACCAGACAAATGTAATATATAATATTTATTTATCAATCTGAGTTAAAAATCAGATATTAAATAATATTTGCTCTGTTCCAGTCCCCAGTTAGTGCAGAATTTGAGGTTCTGATATATAGTAAAGAAGGGAAAAATACAAAGATGTACGGCAGAAGAGGACCCAGATGCATTATGACTTGGAGAATACTTGAAACTAGAAATTTGATAGTGCAAACTTGATTCAATCATCCAAAACAGAGAATCCAGGGAATATCAGACAGTCATGGTGTTTTAATTTACCACCATGACATGGAGAAAATTCCACCATGACACACTAAAAAATATTAGAAAAAACCTTCACATTTCTTATGAGACAATCATATTTAAAGGATGACATTTCTGGAAAAAATGATCAAGATTTCCTTTCTTTCTCCCCATGTTTCTCTCTCAGACTGATAATGACCATAAAGAAGTTCTCAGATAAATCTGAACAGAATGGTCACAAAGCAGCTATTTAAAATATTCACAATCCAGAAGTTTGCTCTCTTTCCCAAATGTACGTGGAAGCTAGCCTTAGGAGACACTTGGGAAATAGGCCTGTACCTTTTTCATGGTGTTTTTTCCTGCAGTGCATTTTTATCAGATGGAAACATCCCTTTCCTGTGAGTTGCTTTCAAGGCCATCATATAATCTCCACCTATCAGTGAAATATGCAATGTGTGGTCTTAAGGGTGTGTGCTCATGTACAGAGGTATGGCTGTTCTCAACATATGCTGTATATCCAAAGGACATCTGTGATAAATATCTCCCAGGTGATAATAGTACAGAGGACCCTCTCGTCTGAAAAGAACAGCTCCATCACTGAAGTCAAAGAATATTAAACGTTAATAGTGACACTTTATGCTGACAACGGGCCTTTTTTCTAAACGTATCGGGTATTGCATTTATGTCAATTAGCTTCTCTGAACATCCTTTCCTTGGAAAACTTATTAGTCAAAAGTCTAAACAGAGGTTTAGCAGGATTCCTCTAGCTGTCAAAATGCCCAGCAGGTTTTGCATCCTTGCAGAATGGACCGGTGCTTTTATTAACAGGCTTTTGGACCATGTCTCTGATTTTGGTTTTCTAAAATCATGCTTTTAAGGACCTGATAATGTACACGTTTTTTACTCTAAAAGACATAAGATTATATCCAGAGGAAAGTATATACTGAGAAACAACAGTGGAGCTTTAGAGAGATTCTTCACATGATGCTTGAATAAAGCAATAGTTTACTAGGCCTAAGCCTGCATTAAAGACATCACTGGAAACTCTCCACAGGATGACAGAAAATTAAAGCAAGTTTGAAAATGATGGTCTGATGTGGACATTGTTGACCACTTCACTTGCTCACATGACTGGGTGTCACAAAATACATATGTCCCTTTTTTTTTTGGAATTATGGATTTACCTTTGGAGATACAATCTAATAATCTATTGTCTTTCTAGAAAACATTCAGAATTGGTTCTTTCCTAACATAGGATGTTGGGCTGATCCTTGATCTGGTATGTAAATGCCACATCCCTGCAGTGTTCACTGCAGAAAGGACTCCACTGAGGTTCCAGAAAAGACAGATGAAGACATTTTTTTTCCTTCCTTTTTTCCTTCCTTCCTCCCTCCCACACTATCCCCATTTCCTTTCATTTCCAGTCAGTGCCCTTAATTGATTGCTGGAGTGAAAGTTTAGGAAGATATTTGGGTTGTGTTCAACAATTGCTACCTCACACTCAGCTGCTCTGGCTCGGTACCATTCCACTCCTCAGCCCACTCCTGCTTCTTGCATCTCTCTTTTGTTCCCTTCCATCTGCAGCTGTGCCACAGCTGGGACCAAAGTTTCATTTTCAACTCAGCACAAACCAGTTGTGCCTAAGCAGAGAAGTACTACATTAACTGTTGTCTTTAGCTGAGACAACTTGTCTGTATCAATGATTTCTACCCATTGTAATTAGCTCAAGCAGTTAAGCTTAATTTTTTCCTAGCTTATGACTTCCTTTTCTCCAGTGGGTACTTGGGGCTTTATGGAGTTTCTTTATTCACCTTCTTGGCAGAGAAGTGGCTTTGCTCTACGTTTGTAAAATCAAATTAAAAAAGCAAGAAAACTCACCCCCACTCCCAAATCCAACCAGCGTTGTTTTACAGTATTTCCAGACTTGGAGTCTTAGAATGTGTAGAGACTGGAGGCCATTTGGAAAAGACAAGCTGGCTTTACAATTGCAGGTATTTGAGTGCTTGAGCTATGAAGTTAGGATGTGGAAAACTCTTGAGTCCTTTTCTGTTCTGAAGTAGGCCATCCCATGTTACAGGTGATTCTTGGATCATAGGACGGTGTCATTCTCCTTCTCCCCTTCTCACCTATCTGTCATTCTCTATCCTCCCCTGCCCTGCACCTTACCCACTGCAAAATGGCCAAGGGAATGTAAATGAAGGGAAAAACATACCGTATCTAATTCTCATATAGATTTTTTTATACCTTACTTGTGTGGTCACTGCACGTTAACGTGGATTATATGCCAAAATTTTTTGGGATTTACCATTTTTTAGTTTTGTTTGGTTTTTTTTTCCTTTTTTCTCTTAGGCAATATTGAAGAAGTTCACAGAGCCATTCTATGAATTCTTCATCAAAAATTTTATAGAAGTTTTCCTCTGGTTATTTTAGGATTGACAGATTTAACTGCTCAACAGATAATAATTTTTGGACCGTTGTCTTGTCTTCCAGACTGAGTATCCTTGATACACAGTAGAGTGTTGAGGTTTACTATAAACGGCATTCTTTTTCTCCTTGCAATTTTTCAACCTCGGCAGTTCTCAGACACAGCCTTTCAAGACAGAAAAAAAAAGCTCATTCAGTGTTTAAAATATAAATAAAATAACAGACATTTTCTACAAAACCTGTTAAAGGAAACAACTATTAAATTATCCTGTGACTTCCTTCCAAGGCTTCTGTTAAACTGTCATACTCTCTTTAGGCTTTCTACCATCCTTTTTCAACTCAATGTTCTTTGTGTGAGAAAGGAAGAGATGATCAACATTTTTGGAAAAAGAAAAAATCTTTCTAGAGCACAATGCAAACTTATTTGTGTAATAGCAGGATCTCAAATTATAACCTTGCCAAAGCCCACTATTTGAAAATCTCACTGACAGTGCCAAATTCTACACTCTTGGAGATCTCTGGGTAACACCTGAATAGAGCCATATCAAGTATTGCTCCACTTGTGAAACTTTTCTGCCAGGTGTTACCCATCTTGCAGGAGGGAATGAGACTGTTTCTACAGTTTATTAAAACTTCTGCACCACCAAGTGTGTTGATACTCTAAGTTTGTTACACAGGTTTTTTAATAAATCAGTTCTCTTCAATCCTCATATGTCTCTCTCCTGCTGTGTTGAATTTGGCTAATGTTCTAGGCTCTCCAGGAGCTGAAATCCCATAATTCAGGAGAAAGGGAGCAAAGGAGAAAGTGTTAATGGGAGCTGGGACCTGGGACTGCAATGGGAGAGTCCGGAAAACTACCTGATCTGAGGTGGGTACTGTAAACCTTGTTTTATCAGGGTGCAAAATGTACTTCATCTGGGAGTCTAGTTTTCAGTTTTCAAACAGTAAAATGGATGCTTTTGACAATAGTATTAAAATCCAAGTAGTATGGGGGTAAATATATTTTTACTTCCATTAAAATATTAATCACAGGGTATATTTAATAAAGATTTAGTATGAAAACACACTAAGACAAGCAGGAAAAGAAACAGAAGGAGAAGTTGGTTAAGGAAAAATTGTGCATCCTGGTAAACTAAACAGAACAGTTTTGGAGATGAAGAAAAACTCTAGTGAAAATCAATGATTTGTCAACAAAAACAACATTACAAATATGTCTATTTACAGGACTGATTAAATTAAAGGGAAGAAACTGTCAAAAACTTGAAAAAGTAAAAAAAGTTGCAAAATATCAAAGAGATTGATTCAATTTTTCCTTCAATTTTTATAAAAAAGCAAAAAAGTATTTGGAAAAATAGAATATTTTGTTTTGGTTTGACCTGAATGATTTACTTGCTCAAGGCATGTTTTCACAGGCCTGCCTGTGCAGAGCATAGGGCATTATTCCTAACCCAGTACTGGGGATTGTACTTGAAACAGTTCTGCATTGAGATTTCCCAAGATCTGCTCAAAAAATATCAAACAAATTGAGGAGGATTTTTTTTTAAAAAACAACACAGCAGTTGGCAGGATGACCTCTGGGGTCACACAGTTCATTTTCTGACAGCAATTCAGATACTCAGGATGTCTGGTTCAGGATGACAAGGTACAGCACAAAAACTATGAACCCTGCTTAAATCTCAACAGAGGCTTTAGCAGAATGAGTACTATAGTAATATATTTTTCTTCAGACAAGAAGATGTGAAAATTAATTAACTTTTCAGTGCTTTATGATTTGTATTTCTTTCTCCTGCAAGTGCTGTTCATGTGTTTATTCATACAGATCTGAACAGTCTGAACTTGATATGAAAGGGCATTTTCATGTACCATGTTAAGCATATAGGTCACCGTTCAAAACATGAGGGTATTATCAGCTGCATTCATTGAAGGAAATAACCAAATTTGATCAAATTTACAACTGGAAACTGCAAACTTAGTCCCAACACTAGAGCTGACTTCTGATTAGAAGAAATAGTTGGGATTTCTCTGTGTTCAGTCTCAGGTCTACCTCAGATATATTCTTGAGCTTCCTAAAATCAGAAAAAGTATTAGAAAAAGAAGAAAGCTAAATGGACAATTAAAAAATTGCTGCCAAATCAACATTTATTTTATTAATAGGGTAATTCCTTTACTACCAAATATTGTATAACAGAAAAACAAAGTTTAAAAGCACTTTTCATATGAAAGTTTCATGTTTCTGAGTCAGCAAGTTTAACATGGAATTAAATTTTTAACAGATTACTTTTATAAGAGCTAATTTATTTTTATGTTGAAATTACCTTGTAGGTACCTTACAAAATTTAAAGGCAGCTGTAGCCATATAAAACTTAAACTTTATTAACCCTATGCTTCCCATGAATATGCCCTCATCAAGCTGCCTATTGAATAACAATTTGTCATGCAGCAGTACTGTGCTGGCATATTTTCTCCTTTTCTAGAAGGCCTGGATAATTTGTTTCTGTCTTTTAGCTTTTATCAGCTATAAAGGAAGGCAGCATTTGGCATTTTTCAAGCTACTCCTAATGCACCTTTTCTTTCTTTTATAATGAGTCAGTCTAAAGCTCTGTCCCACTGAAATTATTTAACAGACCTCAAAATTAAAGCTCAAATGCAGTTATGAATTTGTTGACCTTCCAACAAATTCAGCAACTGCAGGCAGACTATTCAGATCAACCACTTTAATCCCATCACACCTAATGTGTCCTCATTAAGAAATTAAAAGGAAATGCCTCTTGTTCTAGACAGAAACATACTTCAGTGTTAAATATGAATGTAGATACACCATGTATATATGATATGAATTTGTTTGTATGTATCTATGCATATATATACACACACAGGTATATATAGGAAAAGGAAAACCAGAAACTTGGAAATATGAAGCACATCACATAACTACAATGAAAATGCAAGTCATTAACCACTGACATTCAGGCTTAGGAAATAAAATCAGAAATATGTAACAGCTGTAAGATCTTTCTATCACTTTCTCTGTTTTAAAGCTTCAAAAGATAAGTGGTTACAGTTGTGTTGATTCTCTCTTCAGTTGCCCATTTAAATTCAGTGATATTATACCTGTCTGTACTTGATACTTGAAGTAAGAACATCTTTATTCTGCTGTGCCTGTTACTGCTTTGCAGTATTCTGCTAGAGCTGAGAATTCTCAGCTGACAAGTCTCTTTGTGCTCAGTTCCACATAAACCTCCAGTAAGACACATCTCTCCCCCCCCATAAAAGTTCATAGACTAAATGACAAACTGATTTAAAAAAAAAAAGTTGGAATAAATTATTATCACTCTTTTATGGGTAAGGAGAAAGATTAACAGAAGGAAATGAGACTTGCTTTTCAGTGCACACACAGCAAAATCAAGAGCAGACTTTAGATCTCCTGTTTTCCTAGTGCATCACTACAAGACCCTCAATCCTATCTTTGATTTAACTTTCTTTTATACATTCCTCCTGCACCTGCTGTTCAATATCAGGGGTTCAGATTCTACAGAATGACAAGGTGAACATACAAATGTGCAAGGTTGTAGATATAACCAAGATAATTAACATGGAGAGGCATGCTCAGCATATTTTTACTTTTTCTCTTCACAGATAATGACTTTCTAGCCTTTGAATTTAAGAACAGGTACTATATAGTATTCCTAATGCAATTAATTGATGAATAAATTTTCCCCCTTGAGTTTCTTCTTTGCCTGGAAACCTGCCACTATGCAACCTAAATATGTATATTCTACATAAGGAAAAGAATAAAGAGAAAGATAGAAGGGTGGGGGTGGGGGAGGTGGAAGGAGAAAAAGCGAAGAAATAGCTGATAGGTGTCAGTTACAGTATTTGTATTCTGAATTTAATCTTCTAACCTCACTTGAAATTCTACAGAATTTCGTGCTTCAGTTAGAACTGACCTTAGGCACTTTCAACTCACATGATGATTATTTGCTCAGAATTCGCTAAAGGTCTGACTGTGACAGTATTACAGGAGGTCATATTTTTTTCAAAGAGGAACAGTTCTTGAACATTTTTTACAATTCATTGTGCAGAAATAAGCTTTCCATCAATATCAACCACATTTTCCCCATATACTTCTCCTGCTGTTTTTTTTCATTGCTGTTTCTTGAAGGTTTTACAAGAAAATGCCACACTTTTTTCAACAATAGAATTCTTCATGCCTTGTTACAGTATAGAAAAGTTGTGATAGATTATAATATTTTATTACATTCTAGGATTTTTAATTTTATAGTAGGAGGATCTGGGACCAATCCCAGCAACAGGTAATTAATATTTTCAGAATATTTGAGAACTTTAGGGAGTTATAGGCCCATTGTGCTAGAACCTGAATATGTATTGGTAAGTTTCTGATTTAGTTACATTTGAAAATGTGAGATAATCTTCCAAAGAATGAAACTATACAAGAAATTTATAAATTTATACACATATATACATACACATACATATATAAAACAATAATGAGGATGTGTTTTAGAATAATACTGTAGTTATTTTTTATCAAAAGCTGAGATATTGTTCTAATCAAACATATTTTATCCCATAAAATATGCTTTCCCCAATGTTTTGTTTGTGAAGAATGTAGGATTGTAGACAGGTACCAAAAATGTTGAAATATAAGGATTAAAAGTTGAAATCTAAAGACTTTTCATAGCTAGCTTACTGAGGCTAGTCCATTGAGCATCAATAAGTGAGGCAGATATGTGAAGCAATACACTGTCAAAGAAATATACTACACTACAGACCAGAAATGAGGAGGCAGACAACAAAAGCAAAAAAAAATTTCAAATGGAACAAAGTATTTTCAACAAACTAAGACATGGCTGTGGAGATCATTACCACAGGATATAGACAGGACAAGAGACAGATGGAAATCAAAAGAAGGTGGGGAATGTATGTGAATTAGAAGAAGAATTCTATCAGTAATTAATGCTTTTGAGAGGAGGAGAATCATAATTCTGCAGAAGTTAAAATGGAACAGGAGTTAGAAAGGACACTCTTTCTGGTGGTGATCAACCTCTAATTGTCTGTAAAAGGCATTTTCTGAAATTGCTTAGTAGCATAGGAATATAATGGACAACATAAAACCACAGATCTTATCTAGAATTGTGTCTAGTGTTATCATATCTGGAAAATTTAATTTTTTCCTGATTCTTGTCTGTTACCCGTATCTGGTGGAAATTATGATTTGTAAATAATTTATAAACATGAAGATTTTAGTTTTTGTTGTTGCTACAAACATCTCTGCATGGCAGGAACTATCCTTCCTGTTAATTGTAGGCTGGATTAAGATGGAGGAAAACCCAAGAGGACTGTACTAAGTGTAATGTTTCTTTCTTTTTCATCTGCTGAAAGAGTAAATAAAAATATTTGTACCACTTTTGCTAGCCTACCTGTAGTTTTTCATACCTGCATCATATCCTCGCTCATGTTTTGCCTTCCTTGAATAAAATAGTCCAAGACCCTTCCCTGCAGAAGCTCTAATGCTTTTCTCACATTCCTCTGTTTGAAGTAGAATGGAATAACAGAAAATGGTAATCCTCATGTATCATTCTTCTGTGTAAAAACAAAATGCAATATTTTTGGTATAATTTCCTAGCCTTATTCCTTTCTTATTATAGTGTTTTGTTTGTCTTTCAGCTGTTAACAAAAGCTAGATCTGTGAAGTGGGGAAAAATAAAATCAGTGGGATGAGCTGTTGAAAAGGGAGCTGAGTGAGATCTGTTTTCTAAAAGAAAGCTTTTAATGGAACAGATAAAACCTCTAGTATGTGTGCTGTTTTGGGCTCCACAATATGATATAAAAGTATTAGTTTGTGCCCAAAAGAGGGAAAGGAAATGGAGAAAGGACTAGAAGGTGTGGCTTAGGAGTAGAGGCTGAGGATACAGGTTTGTTCAGCTTAGAGGAAACTGAGGGGTCACCTCTTTGCTGCCTACAACTTGCTAATGAGGGGGAGCTAAGAGGGAGGTGGTTCTCTGCTGTCCCATGATAGGAAGTGAGGGATGGAAAATATCTTCATTGAGAAATTGGTCTAACACAGGAACAAATTCCCCAGAGAAGTGGTCGACGGCCCTGTCCCCACTTGTCAGTGTTTTAGAAGAATTTGGACAATGTTCTTAGATATATAGCTTAACTTTTAGGTTGTCGTAAGTGGAATCGGCAATTCAACCCCATGATTCTGGTTGGTCCCAGTATATTCAATGATATGATGAAGTGCTTTCTGAACTAAATTCATTAGGGTGAAAGATGAATGGGAAAAAAAAGGTAGAGACCCTGGAGTCTAAATAGGTGTCTGAGTAACATGTTTAAAACATTTATTAAACCATTTCTATTCATGATAAAGAGGAGACTAGAAATGTTTATATTTGAACACTGTTGAGACTAATTAACATTCTTGTATCAAACTTCACCTCCTGTCCCCTCTTCCAAATAATGCCTGTTATTCATGGTGAGCTTTACAGAAGTCATTGCTTTCAGATAGCAGCAGCATAAATTCATCTGCTCTTCCTCAGGCACCATTTCAAACTTTATTGAATAAGAATAGGAGAGAGGTTTTTTGTTTGTTTTTTTTTTTTTTAGATTCCCACATAATTCTTTCTTCTGCAGAAGAGATCAGTCAACTGGCATTACATTACTCTTGATACTGGTACCATCATTGTGTGAGAAAAACATAAATTCAACTTTGAAGAAAGCCATAAGTCAAGTCTTCTTGTTTGATTAGTTCCATAGACGTAATAGTTAATGAGATCAGGAAGCGCTTGTGCAAAGAGAGAGAGAGGTATTAATTTGAATACAGGAAGGGTCATGTCTAGGCCTATTGCATTCTCCTTTGAAAGGAACCACTTCTTCTTTCTTATTGAAGATGGGAACACTCCTTGCTTTGAAATCTGTTAAGAAAAATATCTTTCAGAGGCTGTGGACTTGATCAAGAAAGGCAGGAAGTACCTACATAACTTATTTGTATTTTGTTGCAAGAATTGCTCTTACTGATTTAATTTATGCTATCTTTCCTGCACTTCTGGGTACTTTATAATTTGAAAAGATACTTGTTTGCTCAGTAAGCTTACTGTATACTTGAGGCTGGAAGGATTCTAGGGAAGTCTCTGGTCTAAGCTTCTGCTCACAGCAGGGTCTGCTGTGGGCTTGGACCAGCTGGAATTCACTTGTGTCCTGAAAACTTTGAAGGATGGAGACGCTGCACTACCCCTCTTGGCAATCTGTGCCATGCCTTGGCACTTCTCACGGGGAACAATCTTCTCTGCACAGCTGCTCTGAACCACTCATGTGTACGCTTATATCCATTGTCTTCTATGAAGAGCATGGATCTGACATCTTGGTTGCTCACCATAGATTACTGGGGGCTGTTATTATGTTGTCTGAAGACATCCTGCTCCTGGCTGACAAAGCCCAGCTCCCCTACCCTCTCCTCAGTGAAAAAGTGGTCCAGCCCTCACAGTCTCCATGGTGTCCCCTGAACTCCCTTCACTTCATCAGTGTTTTTCCTACACTGGGTACCCACCACTGGATATATTGATACCTTGTCCTCATAACCTTTAATGGAAAATCTCAAATTTGTGGCCAAGGTTTCTTCTCTTATTTATTAATTTCTAGTTTTGTTTTTGTTGTTTTAGTTTGTTTTAAAATAAAATTTATTGTATTTAATTTATATCTCTGCCGTAATCCACTTGATCCTCTTCTAAGCCACTTTAAAAACTCAGTTCTACATAAATAAGTGGAGACACAGGAATGAAGTTATGGCTAGTGTTCTCCAGAGAACCTAACACAATATTTACTTTCAGCAGGATCAGGGATTTAAAGTTGTCATATCTTGAAAATTTTCCAGCCTATTTCCTGACTTTTTTGTCATATCAAGGTCCATGTGTTTGAAATTAATTATAATTTTCAAAAGGGATAGCTATTCATTACCACCCTTTAAAGTCCATGAAACAGAAACTTAAAGAAAGGGGATATTATTGTCTTCTTAAGAGAAAATAAAATAATTATATACATTATGGGCTGAATTTTGTTTCCATTTGATCCTTACATTGCAATTAGATGTATACTGGAAGTTATCATGACTTGAGGGCAGTTACTGTCTCCACAAAATATGGTTTTACCTGCAATAATGCATGAAGGAAAAATATCATTTTAATCATCTAATGTGTCCTGAAGTTATCTAGTCCTCATTGTTCGATTTCATGCTTACTCTAAGCTATCCCACAAAAAAAATCAAAGGGAATGATGTAAACAAAATTTAAGTTCATGAAAAGCACTTTAGTCTCGAGATTATCAACATTTTGTAATTTTTGTTATTGTTCAGAAAAGCTGATTTTCAAACCCTCATATAAAAATAAATTGTAAATGCTAGGGTTGTTCTTCTTTTCTTTTTAGAACACTAAGAGATAGACTTGGCAGATATAGCAAGAAAAGAGAAGGTTTTTTTACCTCCATGAATGTGTGAAATGTAAACAATGGGACTGTGATTTCAGTTTCACGTTGCATCATTTTTACATTAACATTAATCTAATGATTTGCTCTTGAGTTGGCATTCAGTAGGGAGATTGCTACCATGGTCAGACTAATTCTGCGAGGGCACTACCTGTATTCTGTAATGGGTAATTTGCAGCAAGGAAAACGAGCGGAAATAATAATAATTTGACAGACAGACAATATATATACAGATTTTTTCTTCTTCAAAACCAATATATTTAATCTATTTTTTTGTTCATTACATATTATAAAGCGCAAATTCCACTTCTTTGAAATAAAACACTAAGAAAGTTTTGTATTTACTGTTTAGTAGCTTCAAAAATAACCCAACAAGTTGGGTTTCTGAGAAAATTTCTTTGGTCCATGCTTTTAAATACTGGCAAAAACAAGGCTTGTTTTTAGGAAAAAACCCCTAAAACCAATATAATCCAAATGGCCAACAAATTTATATTGAATGCAGCATTTTAGAATAAACACTCTTATACATTGTTTAAGGTTTTTTAATATCCACAAGGCACCTAAAATCAATACTTTTTACCTTTGCCCATAACAAAAATAATAAAGAGATCCATGCTTTGTGGTTTAGTCAAGTCAGACTAATGCAAGACTAATGCAGACATTCATTTCAGCTGTTCTGTGCTCCCTGTCCAGGCAGGCAGAGTACAAAGCAGCTGGGAAGTGTTTGAACTGATCTTATCATGACAGCTGCTTAGGAGTACAAGGTACAGTGGTGACATTAGGTATAATAGACACAGAATAATCACAAAAAGTCTTGCAAAGCCTTTACCAACATGCACAGCAAATGTTAGTTCCTTTAAAACAATGCTTTTTAAAAAAATTTAAAGCAATGCTTGTCTATTAACTGGTTGTCATAAACATAATTGTGATTTTTTTTCTTATGCTTAATACAGGAGGCAGCATTATGAAAATTCTTTTCAAGAATGTTGTGTTTTGTTGTGTCTTTTAAAACCTTTGACATCCAAAAAATAAATATCAGTATTTTAAAACCCAGGTTGGTCACCAGGACACTATTTTTAGAGCCAAACAATCACATTTTACTTTCAGCTAACTGGTGAACCTTACGACTCCTGAACTCGCTGTAGTGTATAATGTTACGGCTTCCAAGAAGACTAAATATTCTAAGGTCTTACTGGCTTGTTTCTATTAAAAAAAGAACACCACACTTCTCTTAATGGAATCAGTATTCTGATACTATTTTGTTAATTAATCACTGTCCTGATTTGAAGGACAGGTGTCTGCTAAGGAAGGCAGGAGCCTCCCTTGGAATGGAAAATGTAAACCCTTTCCCTTCGAATTATTGTAATTTTGAAATTAAGGGGCTCTCAGGCAAAGATATGGGAATAGGAATAACAGTTCTTTACTAGTATTTATAATAAAGCAAACAAACAACAGCTCCTATGGCACTAACAACAAACAGAAGCAGGAACCCGGTCCCAGCCCTCTGGGCCTGCAGGCACTGTCCCCTTGGGTGCAGTGATGGTCACAGCCGGCAGGGGGCGCTGGTGGCGCTGGGTGGGCAGGGCAGGTGCGATGATTCCCCCGCGGCTGCAGGGGGCGCTGTGGCACGAGCTTCAGCAGCGCGTGGCAATGGCGGCTCGGCCGGGATGGGGAGGGGTGGGAGAGAGAGAGGCTTTGCTTCACAAACCCCCTGGGGCAGTCGGTCCCGGTGCCCCAGCAGGACTCTCGGAAACAGCAAGCTGGGACAGCAGGACGTCTCGGCAGGCAGGGGGAGTGGGGCTGCAGCGCAGTGAAACCCAGAGCAGTGCCGAAGGAGCGGCGGGGGCAGGACAGAGGCAGCCCGGCTCCCAGCAGGGCAGGGAGAGGCGAGCTCAGGATCCTGGGTACCCGAGGAGATGGCAATGGGTCCCCTCTTTAGTGAGGTAGGAGTTAATAAGGTCCCAGATCAGTGGCTGCTCTCACAAGCAGAGGCTCACCCCACGGCAGAAGAAGCAGCTCTGGGCAGGGGCCCAGCGGCAGCAATGAATTCCTTTCCCCAAGCGACACCTCCAAGTGTCTTCCTCGGAAGCTGAGAGCGAGAAAGAGGGAGCAGCTGCTCCAGCCCCGCCTTTTACCAGCCCAATTCTCAAGATATCTACGTCCCCCTGAGAGAAACTCCCAGATAAGAGAACTGCAACCAGATGCCCCTCTCCCCTGAGCTTGGCCACTTCTTTTGTTCCTCTTAAGTGCCCAGTCATTAGTGTTTCCTAGCAACTTATGGGAAAAAATTGTATATGTAAAAAGAAACAAAAGGAAAGAAAACCTAACCCCCAACAATCACTAAAAAAGAAGTGACACCATTAATTTTGATGACATCTTATCACGAGAATTTTTCCTCTTAGATCATGAAAACCTTTAGAATATGGTTTTCTCTTCACTGACAAAAAAGAAGTCTGAAATATCCCCTACCAATGGAAGCTTACAACTGTTCTCCTGAGTGATCTACTAGACATAATTGCTCCAAAATAGGAATTATTGCAGAGATTTTTCCCAATTATTTATTTTCAACTAGACATCTTGCTGTTTCTGTTCAGAAATACAGTAGATGTGGTTTTGATTAGGCGGGTGTTAGAGATAGTTCACTCATCTGGAATTTGTACAATGTTTCTAGGACATATTCATATATTCTAATTTTCTTCAACTTTATTTACATCTCCACAGATTGCCCCAAATAATTATGATTTATTTTATTTCTATAGTGCTATTAAAACCATACTTTCAGATTTCACGAATTACAATTCATTCTGGTTCTGTGACAGCAGCTGCTTTTTTACCATGTTTTTCTGCTTTCTAATATTTTTCATACCTCCTGGCCTCCATTGGTAGCATTTGTGTACAAGTAAAGGTCAATGCCTTTTAAAATTGGTCAGCATAATTTGTGATATTTTTCAGTGAAAAGTGTTCTTAAGAGGTGGAACCTCCCTACATTTCCAGTATGATAATTTTGGGAAGAGGTAAAGGAGTAACACTCTGATAATACGTTACTATTTAATGTCCTATGCCTAAATTCTCATTTCTCAAATACTGAAAGAAAAAATAATTAAAAAAAAAAAGAAGAATGGGAAGAAAGGAGTAGTCTTCCGTTATTTACTAAAAATATTATTACTGAACAATAAATATCCCTTTGTGATAGCTCAAGTGGATCAAATTTTTGGAACTGCCAACCTTTTAAAAATGTGTCTTCTTTTGGCATAGGGAAATTCATATCATCTTGGACCAAAAGTTTTGAGCAACAGACCAATTGTTTTGGAGACCAAGCTCACTGAAGACACTCTCAAGAGTGCTCAATTTTTCATTAATTGCCTTCTAGAACCACAGATGGCTGCAGATAGTGTGATTCAGAGTTTAATTATTTGATCACCATAAAGTGAAAAAGATTTTAAAATCCAAGAGATGGTCAAAGACTGAGAAAATCAACCATTTTCCTGTGCGACACCACAAGAGAAGTAGAGATTTACCCAAAGAAATAAGCAACTTTCTGTTATTAAATATCACTTACAACTGAAAAGGCTGGCAGGCTTTCTTTGTCCAATTTATCCCAATTTTAAATAAGTTTTGTTAGATGAACCCTTACATGAAACAGCTATCGTAAAAATTTTTATTTGTGCAGTTCTTCACAAGCTGGAATAATGCTGTTACCATGCAAGGACGGCCTCGTCCCACAGTTCTAGCTGGGTCCTATCCATCTCATGTTGGATGCTGCCATAAAAACACCACAGCTGTCATAGCTTGCTGCTGGCTGCACTCTGTCTTTCCTTCACAGAAATTTTTCTGCCTTTCTTTGCAAAGAGTCTGAGAATTTGGATTCCACTCATAGCAAGATCATTACGGTTTCCTCCCAAGTAAATATATCAGAAAAAGCAGTTTTTGGTGTATTTTTTTTTTTCTGGGAAGTTTTCTTCCAGTTATCAAGCACCATTCTTTCTCTTTGTGAGACCAAACGCAACAAGTCAAAATTCTTGTATCATACAGTACAACGTATATCCAGATACTGAGTGAGGTGTAAGCTATGTAAGCAGTTACAACAGACATTTTTGTAAACCGTCAGAATTAAATGCTTTAACTGAGGTAAACATATCCCATAATTATTATAATCTGCTTAGTGTCAAGAACAATGCCTTATCTGGAATCAGCCTGGCTAGTTGCTTACATGGTTATATTCCCCTGGCTAGACCATCCTTTTATGCCAGAATATTCTGAGAGTTATCACTGAATCTTTTCTCAGCACATGTAAATTCTGAAATGTGCTAAAAATATAGACTTAATCTATAATTTCCTAGACTGAAACTGGATGTAGGTATCTTACCAAAAGTGGTACTTTTTATAACAAACAGATTTGGAAACCATTTTTGGGAATAGAAAATTCTGTGCTCTGGATTCTGAAGAGTCCCGCATTACATAAAAACCTTTAAATATACCATAGTAAAACATACTATCTTTGGAAAATAACTGCATCTCTTTGGATGCTTGAAGCTTTTGTGATATGGAAACTGATGCATAGAATTACTGCAGAGTAAAATCTGGAATGTACATTGGAACATTATGGGTCCTAATACTGAAACAAAAAGTGTGAAATAAAAAGTAAAACAGATTTAATACAAAGCAGAACAAAAGAGACAGTGCCTGTAATTATTTGAAAAACTTCAGGGGTTTAGTTTGCAATTTTTCACGTTCACAAAATACATCTTTATGTGTGAACTGACAGATTGACACACTGAACAAAATCCTGAGATTGGAAAAAAGGCACAAAAATGAAAGAGAAATGGAACACTAGAACTTCGAAACTTCTTAATATGGTGAAAAATTAAAAGCCTTGCAGAGGTAGGTGTAAATTTAATGTACAATATCACCATATTTTGAAACACAAAGTTATTAATATTATTTGTATAAACATAGTATACACATAGAGTTCAGGTATTTGCTTTAAGAAAAGACTTCCGGTGTGCCCCTGTATTATAGAATCATACAATATCCTGAGCTGGGAAAGGACTTACCAGGATCATCAAAGCCCAACTCCTGACCCTTCACATTATAGCCTGAAGAACCACACCACGTGCCTGAGAGCATTGTCCAAACACTTCTTGAACTCTGTCAGGTTTGGTGCTGTGACCAGTGCCCTGGGTAGCCTGTTCCAGTGCCCAATCACCCTCTGGGTAAAGAACCTAAAGGGAGCCTAAACCTCCCTTGACACAGCTTCAGGCCATTCCCTTGGGTCCTGTCCTGGTCACCAGAGAAAAGAGATCTGTACCTGCCCCTCAGCTTTCTCCTGTGAGGAAGTTCTAGACTGTATCAGTTTAACATGTAAAATTTGCAATGTTGGAATTAAAACATGTGCACATGAATGAGTCTAGAATATAGTTCCACAACTGGATAGCACTAAATTTGAACTTTACTTCATATACAGTTGTTACAGAAAGTTACTGCCCATGCCATTACCAGGAAAGAAATTACCAGGAAAATTGTGTGTAAAAACTGGTTTTAAGTGTTCCTTTATTACAGTCATTTTCAAGATGTTACTTGCTTTGAAGAGCCCAGAAATTCACCAAGACAATCACTGTCAATTGAGATCATAAAAACTCTTGATGATGGCTACACAGAAATTTCAGGTAGTGAGTGAGACAAAAAAGGATGTTAATCCAGTAATTAATATAATAAATAGCAATACATATTTTCCCATGGATCTCAGGAGTAGGCCTACTGGAAAGAAAAAAAAAAAGCAGGACACCAAAAAAAAACCCCACAAAAAATCGTGGAAAAAACCCTATTTGTTTTATTTGTTTGTACACCCACATTTTTACTGGGTACAGCAAAGGAAAAATATATAGGACACATAAGGTTTGAAGGCCCTCAGGGCAAAAATATGATAAAACTGAATTGTAAACATCATGAGGTCTAAGTGATAGTTTGGACTTAAGTAGGCTCAATGTATGAATGTAATATGTTTTCAGTTTCTATCTGGTTCTAAGCAGGTGTGTGAAATGTGGAAAAGAGTCCGCAGGCAAAGGGAAAGACTAACCCCAGGTCTACCTGTCTCACACCCAAAATTGCATATCTTCCCTCCATCTCCTTTTTAAAACAAGTGTTTTAACTTCTAGAATCATCTACATAATAAATGTTGGCTTCTCACTAGTATAACAAGACTGCTAGGTAAGGCACTCAGCTCAGAGTCAGAACATCCCTTTGTGAAGGTAAGAGGCATGAAATTGGACTTCTGATCGCCAGGGAGACAGTGAACGTGATGGTGCTGGTGTTCTGGAGTGGGTGGACACAGAGGTGGAAGAACACAAGAAATGTAGCTGTGATAATTATTAGCGTTTATACATATGAAGGCCAAATGGGCAAAAGGTTTGAAAATCTGCTGCTACAAAGACATGCTGAACTTTTTCTAAGGATTCAGGCAGCATTATGGACATCCAGTAAGAGAAATGTGGATACTGCTAGTTTTATATGCAGGCTCCATATTTTTGTAGCTAAACATGTCTGTCTCAAGAATCTAACCCTTATATTTGACCTGATGATGCAGAAAACTTGTGATTGAGCACAGAACTGTGATCAGATATATCAAACTTAGTACCTTCCCTATTGAATCATTCTTTTTCTTTTCCAGGCATACTCAACTTTGAAAGTTTTCCTCTAGAGCATCTCTGGGGCATGCTTTGTTTTGCAATTCACAACTCTACTTGTGAAGTAAATACCAATAAGTCTCACGCCGAGCTTATAAAGCCTTTGCCTTGCAGCACGTACAACAGCTTTGTTGCTCTCCTGCACTGCTCTGTCTACATTTTCTAACCTTCACCCAGCACTTCTAGAGATGTGAGGCTGGTTTGATCTTCATCTGCATTCAATCTGTTCCCATTCTTAGCCGAACAGGAATCACTGAGGAATGCCAGCTATTGCGTGCCTTTTTTGGAAGAGACATATGCCTACTAAACTTGCTTAAAATGATTAAACACTTTTTCACACGGTCCTGTGTTTTAATCTGAGCATGGGATTTTGTATATATACCTTGAAAAGTTGCAAATTTTTTTCATGTCTTTTTCTAACCAGGCAAAAGAGTGACTGTTTAATATTTAATAATTGATATCATTTACTTTGAGACTTTCTATCATTATACCCTTTGGTTGCTAAGTGATTCCTTTAAACCTTAAAGGAAAATGATTTCTTTTTCTGTTTCATATTGAGAATAAAAGGAAAAGGATATAGAGTTTGCCTCTCTTCATCAAACTCTTTTTCTTTTGTACCTTTCTTTCTCTAGTGATTGATCTTTCTTTTGCCATCAGACAGTTGTCTGATTAATTGCTTTGGCTTCTCTCCACCAATTGTATATATTACTTGCATAAAAATGAGAAAAACTAAAATGACAATTAGGATAAAGGCAGGTTTCTAAGGTTATCTTGTTTTTCTTACATATGTAAAAGGGAACATAAAATTGTGAGTTGCTTTGTGTTATTGTTCCATAATAGTCTGCAACGCTTGTTGTTATTTTTAAATAGATTCTTTAAATAATCACTTGCTTGAGGAAACACACAAGAAAAATTAGTGTGTAGGTGCTAGGATGGTGTAGTGCATTAAAGAAGTGAAAATCTTATTGTATAACCTGCCCATTGTCTGCTCTGCTGTTATTCTCCAGAGAGAATTCTCCTTCAGTGTTTTCCATTTTACTATAATGAGATTATATAGCAATTCAGGGTACAGACTTCTTCAGTCTCTTTGTTATTTTCCCTCTGGGGTTTTCACTCATGTCAGTATTTTTAGATCACTGCAGACATGATATTTGTTTATAAGTGTATTTGGATATGTATGCATGGATATGTGTTTATATGCAGAGAGACAATCTTGAGAAGTACAGATATTAGAGACTGAAGAAATCATAAACATTAAAATGATACATTCTTCCTGTTTTAATCTCACAAAGACTATCTTAAATGATGAATGCTTACAATTCTTCCTGAAAGTCATCTTGCTTACAGTTACCTCCACGCTGTCTGCCGGAAGTCACATCCTCAGCAGGCTAAATTGGCATCTCTCCGTCAGTAACCAGAGGGTTACACCAGAGGACAATCTGTCCCTGTACAAGCATAAATCATACAAGGACTAATTTTCCCTTGTCTTGAACCCAATATATAGCATGTAGGAAAAAAATGATAAAGAATGAGTGAAACTCTCACTCCTAATGGGCAATGTTTGCAGGTAGAAATGAGTAGTCCCCGTGCATGGTTCTGCAGAATTAGGTTCAAGTTAAATAGAATCAGAGAAGACTAAAAATAGAGAGAACCATAAAATAAAATCAACAAAAAACCCCACAAAAACCCCAAGATCTTATCTCCAGTAATTTGTTTTTAGACAAAGCTCTGGACAGAATTACCAGAAAAAGTTATTACCTGGTTGCTTTCCTACTGCATATCTAGGGGTCTCTTTGGTGCCTGAATAAAGCTTTAACCTTACTGATGCCGACTCTACTAAAAAGCCCCAGTGAATAAATCGTATGTGTGAGGTCATGGGGTGACAGTAGCAAAAATGTTTTAGAAAAGTGGTGGATTGGTTACTAATCTTTATATCTAGCTAGGGATTTGTAGCACTAACTACCTTTTGTTTCCAAAGTTGTTCCATCTGGAAGAAGGGCAAGCTAGTAAAGTGGAGGACTGATTTAAACAGAGCCTTTCAAGTGACTTGACCCCCACACCAAATGTCAAAAAGTATATCTTGGTTGAGTTTCATACTGAAGCAAAACAAACAAACAAACAATCAAACAAACAAAAAGTCCTCCCCCATGAAAAAGCAGTTGATGACCAGAAACAAATCTGAATCAGTGTCAGAGTCAAGTTCTGCACAAAGTTGCACACGTAAAGCTCTATTTGCAGTTCTGGAATGTAATTATGATTAAGACTTCAAAACATCTTTTTCATTAAATTCAGAGCCTAAATTGTGCAATTTATTTGCACTTGAGATAAAAAGAGATGCATATTTTTTACGTTGGAATTAGATTTGTAGAAGCAAAAGCTCATTCCCAATGGCAAATATTACTAAATCAAATTCCAGTTATGAAACACTAAATTGTTTTTTAAGTGTGAGCCAGCTCTCTTAATAGGCTTTCTATATTAATCCTCTAATGTTTATTGTTTCCTTACTTTCTAGAGGGTGTGATAGAATGGACGAACCAGGAAAGTCTGAATTAGGTTTAAACTAGAATTTAGTGTTAAGAATTAGAATTACCTGGCATGAGATTTTCAGTTTAGATTTAATAGGGTTAAAATTGTTGCTGTAATTTTAGACATATTTATTCCTAGACAGTATAAGAATTAGATGAGTTTAGAGGTCTTAGACTACCTTTAATATTAGACTTGTCAATATCAAACTATTTTTGAAAGTTTTTAGTATTGTAATATTCAGAAAATACCTGCACTCACACATTCTTGCACAGAAACTTGCTGAATAGAACAAAAAATTTTTACATTTTTAAATTTTACCTTTGACAGGGCAAATAAAATTGTAGATAAACCATCAGAAACCTCAATTCTGCCCTTAGTTTACACAACAATGACAGACTCAGGAATGTCTGAGTGGATCAATAGCATCCAAAAAATGTAATGCCCCAGACCATGCTGTGTGGTTTAAATGGCAAGAAGTGGAGAAAAAAAATTCCCTTTACCCTACAAGTTCTGCAAACGTGTGGCAATATGAACCAGGTTCTTTTTGGAATGTGAATATCAATTTTAAGAAAATAAGCTAGATACCATTGCAGTCAAGAAAGCAGAGATTTTAAGGTGTGTATCCGCCCTACTTTCTAATAATAATTAAAAGAAAAAGATAACAGACATGAGGCTTAACTCATGAGGATAACACTCATGAGGCTTTTTCTGCAGGGGTATATGGCTTATTAGGATGTAAATATAGTTCTTTTTTGAGAGAGAAGCCTCTGAAATCTCTAAGTTTTCCAGGTTCCTCAGGCTACTAGTAATCTTTCTCTGATCCAGAAAACTTCTCCTTGTACAGATGTTGACTCATATATAGGATTAAAATCATGGTGGTTAAAATTAAGCATATATGTAAATACTCAGTTACCCCAGTCTCATGTACGAATCAGCTGTCTCTGGCTTCTCCATTGATGAGTAGTGCCAACAATGATGCTAATTAGGAGGAGAACTGCTTCACAAACTGTAGGAGGGTGTATTGAAACCCTTCAAAATTTAACACAACAACTTGAAAAACTTAATTCAGTAAAATTAACAACTATTTGCCACTGAAATTACATGAAAACTGAAAAGACTCAATAAAAATGCAACTCTCCAATGCAGACTTTTCCCTGGTGATACTGAGTATCCTGCCTTTTTCATGGGGCAGATATAATGAACCTACGGCAGGTAGGCCTGCTCCACTCTGGGTTACTCCAGCATTTCCAGAGGCACTTTCAGAAACATGGTCAGACAAACCTCCATAAACCATGAATCAGGAATGTGGAATAGCCTTTCTGTTATGCTACTGTGGCCAGGCACCTACCCTTAAATTTGTCCACTTTTTGCAACATACTGTTGGGACTTCTGTTACACATTTTTCATAGGTCTACGCACACCCGGTCTGTGCAGAGCAGAGGAAGAAATACATCCTACGCACTGACCTCCACTTCCATATCCAGTCATCACATTTTGTGGAACTACAGATACATGACCCAGTAAGAGAATTATTGTGTTGTCTTTTTCACTTCAATGTCTAGTTGTGTCTGATTAACTGGTTTGGATTTTGCTCCAAATTTAGAGAAAACATTAAAGAACATGGATTGAAACAGCAGCTGGCAATGAGTTTTTCAAATTCAAGCTACCACTCAACCCATAGTAGCTACAAAGAGAGGAAAACTAGAAAATTCAATGGTAAAATGCCCAGGTTCTGCTTCTCCTTTCTCAATAGACTGTCTTTCCTGGAAAAGAAATAGCTTAGAAAGACCTTTCTGCAGCTAGGAGTACCTCCGATCTTTGAGGTTATATTGTCTTAGTGCCAGTTTCACTGCGTTTCTTCTAATTTTTTTGGTAAATATCATCCAGTTCTGCTGGTATATTGCTGCTGAATTCCCAAATTGCTCTATAATTTCTTCTTTATGGACTTCAATGTCTGTAAAGGCTACACAAGAAAAAGGCCATTGGAAATTGAATTTTCTTGCTATCCAGATTAATTAATGCCTTAATAACTTCTTCTTGAAATGCCAATTCAATTGTTGTTTATCTTTACACATATAAACAATTAAAAAATGATAGAATCTACAATAGTCCAGCTTCCATGCTGTTGTAATTTCACTTTTTCCTCACGGTAAAAAGAGAAGCAAGCACACAGTCCACATGATTTTTTAATTCTCAAATTACTAATATTATAATAACAAAATCTAATCTCCTTCATTTTTGTTGTAATTTTCACAGCTTCATTTTAGGCAGACTCACACATTAAATCCTGAATATATGTGATCTAAATCAGGGTAAAGGACAAGGAATTCACCAAGAAGATTTACAGAAGTAAAAGACTAGATAGGCAGATGCAGCCATTGAAAGATTAGGGTGAAATAATCTGTGTTACTTCTTGAAATCATTCGAAACCTGCTTTGATCTACAGTTGCTGCAGCAGCTCCTTGCTGCCAGGACTCAAGCTAGCTAGGTTTAAAATGTGCTGAATATATAAAAAATGCTATAGTAATGCATTTATATACCTGCAAGTGATTAGAGGCAATTGCTTTTCTGTACCATGTCTCCTCTGTGGTACAAAATCTCTTGCTCTGTTTCTAGAGCAGAACAAGGTTTATAGTTTTTGTGGGTCAGACAGCAAGGGTATCATGAGATGGACACATATAATACACAAATAAAAGGCAAATAAATACCTCCAAATGTGAATGGCTAAGCATAAATATACCTAGGAAATACACCATGTTGAATTTGAGATTAAGTAGTAACTTTTTACTTTTTAACTCTTAGAAAAATGAATGTTTATTTGAAACTTGACTTGGGAAGGGGAGCAAATGAAAGCACATCTGTAGACATTAAAGTGTATTTGCATTTGTTTAGGAAAAAGGCATCTGGTTTATATGAAAAACAGCAATCTGGCCTATAGGGAAATATTTCAGAAGTCCATAATATGTTTAAGAGTAAACCCCTACAAAAAAGAGGACTAAGCCTAGACATTCGTAGACCAAGAATACAGTGATTTTTACTTTGTTACTAGCTCTCCTTCTTAGCAAATTTTATTCTGAGAGTATCAGTATTTAGTTTGGTGCTGGGCCCAGGACAGATACTTTGATAGAGAAAGGAAAGCATAGAAAAATGTTACCAGTCCTTTTTCTTTTTCTTTCTCTCTTTCTTGCCTGTCCACTTCCTTCTGTCTTTTCTCTCTGACAATAATGTGAAGAGCAGAATATTTTTTGACAACACGAAAGGCTGTTTATCCACCTGGTTTGTGCTTGCCCCTTATGTTTGGGAGGAATTTGCTTCTTGTCTTCTCCCTTGAGTTCTACCTCGTAAAAGGGAGTATAGAGCTAATTCAGAAGGATGTAGGGAAACAGCTGTAAAAACAGCATTTTCTCTCTCTGGGGGAGACCAGGCTCATTTTCTGGAACAAGGTAAGCTCTTAAAAGTTTAGGTCACAGGTAATTTTCCTGACAGTTCTTTGCACACGTGCAGAGGGGAGGAAAGAGGTCAGAGGAATGATGGGAAGGTCCTGGAAATCAGCAGAGAAAAGAAAGGAGAGAGTGACTAAAACATATAAAAATATCTGTCCTAGAACATTTCATTATTCCCCCCTAGCGCAAATATTACTATATTTTTAAAGGAATGATTGTATAAATCTATTGGGTAGAAACAGATACCAAGCAGCATGTGATTAGACAAAGACATTCCAAGAACATCAAATGGACTGGCAATTAGAAATAATGACAAAGACTGTCTAACTTGTAAACTTGAGCTGTATAAAGTGATCTGATGGGGAGTGAGTGATTTTCACTGGCAATTACCTAGTCGTAGGGTCAGCCGAAAGGTGATAGAACCTTTTTGTATTTCTGAAAAATACAATTCATTGAAACATAGAAAGCACTCTCCAAATAATAAACACTGTCCAGAAAAATGCAAAAAATATCCTAGTCTCTGAAGAACTGACTTCATGAAATTAAAATTTCTTTAAGATTACTGCCAGATATAAATAATATTTAAGTTCTTATTTTTCAATTAAGCAAGTAATTGAAAGTGAATTTCTTATTAGGAAAAAGAACATCTAAGATTTAGGTTCTTCCAAGGATCTAACTGAAAGACCATTCTTCTGAGTTTTATATGCATGAAAAACATTGGAAGGAATTAGTATTGCAACAATGGATGATAAAGAACTTCTTAGTAGGAAGGATAACAAAGTCAATGCGGGATACAGGTATGGCTGTCCTACAGATCATGTAAAGATAAGATTTGATGATGTTTAGGATGTTCTGTATATTCCCTTTATTCAGTATTAAAATACTCTTTGAAATACCCTCTTCTTTGATCTGTGAGTTGCTTGTTGCATTATGCTGATTCTATGTGCTCTTACTGCTTTTAGCAAAATCTTTGACAGTTTTACAACAGTTTTGATAAACTCTTCTTAGGTGGTAGCTGCTACTGAAATAGCCCGACAAAGTGATATGCACTGAAAACCAAACTCATGAACTAAACAAAAAGTTCTGTTATCAACTAAGGAAGTCTTGCATTCCATGAACCTGTAGCTTCTGTCTGACTCCATTTATAAATGAATGAAATTAAAGATTCCACTGGAATATACATATTCTTAACCATCAGGACATGGTGGGGCAGAGAAGGAAGCAATGACTTTATAAAATTTCAGGAGTACTGAAAGGTAGGAGATTTTTTTGTGTGTGTGCATGCGTTTTGTTTGTTTGGGGTTTTTTTTTGTTGTTATTGTTTTGGTTTGGTTTTAGTTTTCGGTTTGGTTTGGTTTGGTTTTTTCTTTGTCTTTTTTTTTTGACAGTAAGGATTGCTTATGGCAGAAAAACTTGGACTGAGGAATAGATTTCCTCTTTTAATAACGTGTGAAGTCTACCTGAATTTTTCTCTAAACCTAGGTAATTTGTAATTGAGCTTTCCCATATTGATTCTCCAATGTCTTACATGGGAAGTGGTCATGCCAGACATTTTCTTTCCATGGAAACTTGTGTATTTGGGTATCCATTTTCAAGAGGTGTGTAGATACCAACATATTTGAATGTTGATGTATATGAAATTGACAATAAATTTGAAAATTGTTAAGAACTCACAGACTTAACCCCAATACATACTGGAAAAGCATGATCATATATGATCCTTATTCCCACAGGAATCAAAATCACAAAATACTTATTTTATTTAGTGCAATAGCAATTGTCTCTGGAAGATACAAGGTTATATGTGTTAGAAATTAAAACACGTGGATCATGGATCTACTAACTAATTTTCTTAAAATAGAAGTTTTATGGCTCTGCTTCTACTTGGATCATTCATGCTCTTCATGGACTAAATAATACATGCATTTTGGCAACCATCTGAACATACAGTATGCTGCAAAGTAATATATGTACATAATTTTACATATCCGTCATCCCAAATTAATTGTCATAACAGAAATCTTGAAAACTATGTACAAATATATGACAAATAAGCATACTCTTTGGAGGATTTGAAACAATTCCCTAGAGACTTTTATTTCTTCATTAGGACTGAATACATAAAATCCCTTGGTGTACTTGCATTAAAACATCTTTACACTTTAATGATGATTATTTTTCACACAGAATTTGAGACTCCCAGAATGAAGGAAGATCTAGATTTTCCTGAGTCAGCTATACAACTTGTATCTTTTGGTCTTTCTCTAATAATAAAAGGTCTCTGACATATTTTCTCTGCTCAAAAATATGAGAAGGAAAATAAACACAGTGAAGAGTAAAGGACAGGCTCATAGTGTTTTCTTTGAAGAACTGTTATATTTCTAAAACTAGAAGTCATTTTCTTACAAGGTCTTTGCGGTCTCCATTAATCATTTCTTTAGCTAAATCTGCCTGTTAGCATATTTCTAGCTGCCATTGCATGCTCCGAGCGGTTTCTTTAAGCAGACCATGCATTTGTTTTTGACAGAGGTTGGCCTTAAGACAAAATCATCCATTCAAATCAATAACCATCATGTAACAATTGTTGACTAAGCCAATGCCTTCTCCTTCAGAAAGAAAATCCAGTGGGAATGCAGTATCATTTTAAATTTGCTTTTGTATCAGGATTTACCTATGTCATTCTGCTCTCTCTCCACCTCGTGGTTGTTTGGTATCGTTGCAGTCAATTATTTCAGGGCTTAAGCTGAGTGTTGTTTCCTTGTGTAGAAATAAAACATTTAAGGATGTTATCCTTTTCCATTTAATTATGTATCTGCTAGCTTTTATAGTTGAAATTTATATTTGACAAATTAATTTTAGTGGATTAACTTTTTCTATCTTGTCCTGAAGAGGACAACTCTGGGCTGCAACATGCTTAGAACTTTCCATATCATGTCAGATATACTTTCTTTGTGACTCTTTTTCTTGAGGCCTCAGCTAAGGCACCTTAAAAACCTGATGGATGATCATAAAGTAGACTTCAGCGGATTTTCTATAAATTAAGTTCTGTCATATTTAAAAATACAAGAAAAAAAGATTTTGTAATCAAATAGAGAAGACTGTTCCCACTCCCCTTTTCTCAAAGTTTAAAGTGGATTGGATCAACAAAAGGTCAGTTCTGATTATAGATGTGCTTAATTTTAAAGCCAAGTGTCTAGTGACAGCATAGTTTGAGGTATTTTGGCTGACTCTGTACCTCAGAGAGAGCTCATACTGTAAGTTAGTCATCTGAATGCTGGGGAAGCCAACTGATTCATGACCTAGATCACAGCTAACACTGGAAACAGCAGCATGTCCTTAATCCCACCTGCAAATGCAAGTGCTATATCTTCATCTGGAAGCAGGACTTTGTCTTCAGTTGGGATGACATTTATTTCTGGGCTCTCTCATGTACTTAAATCATGTTTACTCCTTAGACTAGATAAACAAAGTAAATATTCTTCATTTCATTCAGTATATGAATAACTAGCTGAAAAGAGTTGGGAGACAAGCATGTGTCATTCACAAGACTCTTTTGATTTTAGATGGACAAAGCAGCTGTCATCTCAATCGGTGTGGTTAACGTGCTTTAATTTTTTCACTTATAAACTGGAAGTTTGAACCTCACTCTAGAGCCTAATAGTTTTAGCCTTTGGGATGGCAATGAGAGACCTGAAGGCCCTTCATTATTCTCATCAATACTGAATATTAAAGTATTCACAAAGTGGAGCACCTGGTCATTTTTGTCTCCCAGATGAATCCATCAACCATTATAATCACACTCATTCTGTCTTCTGTGCCAAATGAATGTGCATTGATCCCATGTAAAGTGGAATGATTGGAGCTTAAGGGGAAAAAAAAAGGCAAAAGCACTTCCTTTCCCTAGACCTCACCTCTGTGTGGCCGTTAGGGAACACACATCCACAGGATGCATGCATTCCAGGACCAGAAGAGCTAACTAACATAAAACAC
>WEKY01036645.1:0-17240 GCA_013390045.1 Picathartes gymnocephalus
ATGTTTTTCAAAGACACAATGTAAGTTATCATCTTTTGTAACTGAGACAACACTAACAAAGGAGTTAATGAACCTGAAGTGCTATAAAGCCTGAAGGGGAACATAAGGCATGCCAGATATCTTCAGAATAACACTCTTGAGCCACGGGCCACATATAATTTGCGACACTTGATCAAGCAGTAACTTGATCAACTGTTTTCCTTTCTTTTCCATAGCACAGTATTTAGATCTGTTCAATCACACCTGCACATTCCATCAGCCAGCTCCATGCCTACTTACAAGTTAGGAGTGAGAACTCTGTAATGCTCAGATGATTAATTCACTGATTTTGAAGATTTTAGAGCAAAAGAGAAGAGCTGCATGGCCTGAAGTCTTAGTTTGAGACAAATGTGTTCATTTCACTTTTGAGAAAATACTCTTATGACATCATCTGTTAGCATAAAGCACTAAAATTTTGGCTGTATTTCTAGGATGATGCAGGCCTAAGAATTTGTGATGCAAGTGTGTTAAATTGTTCTGTTTTGGAGATATGGATTAAAGGCATTTTTGAGCTTCTGTTTCTAGTTTATCTTCTGTGATTCCGTGAGTGTTCTGATGAAGGTAGGGAGCACAAGATTTGTTTCTAGGTGGAGGGAGTGAACCTGGAAGGAGAAAAATTTCTGAAGTACCTAAGAGACTTTTTCGCTTTCAATTTGAGATAGAAGTGGGGGATAGGATCCCCCCAAAATACCATTAAAATGAGCAATGTTTTCAGAGGGCAGCAGAGTGAAAGAAAACAAGCTCTTCTGATCTGACAAGAAACCAAGGCTAATGTCAGAAACTATAGATTAGGCTCTGGTCCACTAAAAGCAGTCAAACAGAACAAGGGTTGGATCTTAGCATAGATAAAGTAGCTGTGCCTCTTAGCTGTGCCTCCTTAAATCAGTAGTTTAAGTTTGGAATCTTTTTAAAGACACTGTTGCATTTAAATCTTTTCTTTGTGTTTGTATGTGAGCTCAGACTATGAAGTGTGGAAAAGGCATAATGAAGGTTAATGGAGCTCTTGGGTTCATGCAACTCATATGAATTAGAAATAATTTACTAAGAGGAGGCTCACTAAAATCAAATCTAAAAATACTTCGTGCAGAGTTCATAACAGACTAAATACCACTTCCAGACAGCTGCAATGTAATTTTGCCAAAATGAGATAAAATAAATGCCAAGTAAGTGTCAGAGTGAACAAAGGAAGGGCCCCTCCTGTGTCCCTTTACAAGTACTTTTTCTTCTACATTATTCCTTTTGTAAATGGGGAAGGAATAAGAATGGAAAGAACAAGAAACACTAAAAACCAAACTGAGCCCTGGACCAGTCTTTCCCTCTTCTCATTGGTACAGGAGTATATATTCCTGAAATCTCATAATCTGAAGTCAAACACAACAAACATCATTCTTGCTCTTATTTTGGTAAACATTTGGAAGCGTTATGAACTCAGCATCATATTGTGAGATCAGCTGTGTGACTGCTGAGGAAGAATGAGCCCTGTTCTTTTGTTCTTCCCACAGGGAGCTATAGAGAATTTCAGAATAGGGAGGAATACAAAAGCAATTCTCTTCTCAAGATAATCTGCCATTGCAAATGAGGCATTGTGACAAGAATAGTAAATACTTTCTTTTATTAATAACAATAATTAACATCTTTGGGATTAAAGGGGGAAACAATTCCTTCTTTGTCCTGTTCATATAATAGTAAACCAATCTAATGATCATTGAGAATTGTATCCCCAGGGCATAATTTGGAGGTAGATGACCTATATAGTTTCCAAAGGCTTTCTCTACAATTTTATAAAGAGACAAAGTCTTGCTTCATCTGGAAATGAGCTGTACTCTACATGCTAGAAAAGCTTGCAGGTTTTGGAACACAACTTTCATTAAGGACAAGGGATCAACTCGTGTCACTTGGCAAATAATTCTAATGCACTTTCATCTTTTCAGGTGCAGTCAGTAAAGAGCAGACTTATAGTACAGTGAGGATATCCTGATAGGCACGCTGTGGAAACTCCATGGAGGGGGAAGCTGCCCCAGCAGTGCAGTTAATCTGCCATCTCCTGAGTGCCACGGGAGCTCTTCAGAGGGACTCCACAAAACTGCTTCAAAAAGGGTTAATCTCAGGTTATCCAGCCTTGGGTTCTTTGATCAACCAAATCTGAATTCACAGAAAGACATTAAGTATTTAAATCTGGAACAAGTCTGACTGAACTATTTTCCTTTTTGTTGTGTTTCAAATTTCTCCTTAATTTCTCTTTGATAATAATACTGATTTTAATTTAGATAGAGAATTTAACCTAAGGATGTCATAATATTTTAATGTGTTCAGTCTAGCCTAGCAACAAAGAGGAGTTCTAAAATCCTGTTACTTTCCATGTGATAAAGAAGAATGTGTGTTCTTGTCATAGATATGAACCTACAGTTAAATTGCTAAAACCCTGGACTCACAGCAAGGGAGGCAGAATTGGAAGTGGTACCTATTGACTGTAATTGAATACACCGGTGCTGAAATCTAGCCCGTGAGCTGCATATTTGGTATAATTAAAATGTAACTTTTGCATGAGGAAGTGGCACATTTATATGCTATTTCAATGTATGGAGAATAAAAATGCATGTGTAAGACAACATCACATAAATGCACTTTGTTTCTAGATTGAGTACAATAAATACTAAACACTGGGTAACAACATATTCTCCTAGCATTACACAGGGTAAAGGTAATCATATATCAATAATGTGAAGCAATTGTTATGCAGAGCTAAATCCCTAAACTCTTACTCAGTTAGACAGGATAAGGATTGAGAACTGTCCTCCATACTGCCTCTCTACCAAACACAATTACTTGGTTACAAGTGTGCATGGTAAAAGAAATTGTCTGTCACTGTGCACAGAAAGAAAGGAACCATTCTCTTTTTCACACTCTGCTATTGCACAGTTCTCAAATTAGTCCCTGAAAATCGAGCTGAAAAAACCCCCCCAGAAGCGTGAATTCAAACCACCATACTGTGTTTTGTAGATATCCAGTCCTGGTGTTAGCAAGAAATGAAACAGCGACTGCATGATAACTAATAGAAAAATGATGAGCAAAATCCATACTGAATATAAATGATGTTTAGTTCCATAAACATTTCTGTGTATGGAATGCAACTCTGAGCATACCTTAAAGTGGTTGCTAGTGATGACTCTAAGCATTTAATGTCACTGTATTATGCAAGTGTATCTGTCTTCTCAAAAATCAGAGACGCATTGTGTCTTCTGATATCTAGGACCAACTCTGAAGTGACTGTCTTCAGTATGGTACGTAGTTTACACCAGTAAGAATGTCACAATTTTGTTCTCTGGAAATTGCTTTTGCTCATTGGTTCACCAGATAAATAAAATGAACACACTGAGGATGATTTTCTTCTCTTTCCAAACATAAAAAACAAATAACTATTGTTTAGGGGAGAAAAATCTTTGTATGTGCCCAATCAACTCGGAGTAATCTGTAATAATGGATATGTTTGCTGGAGTATGTTGGTTTATCTGAATATTAAGGTTTTACCAGAATGAAATATTTATGGAGTTTTATTTAGCCAATTATGAACAGCGAGTAAATAGCAGCATGACTTTGTTAAAAAGCTTTCAAGGAGAGGAGAAAAGGCAATTGAAAATTCCACTACACAGAAAACAGACTTCTTTTCCAGCACTAGAATGGGTCCTCACTCAGCCTGACTTCTCTGAGAACCTCTGGTGACAGAAATGATGCAAAAAATGTCTTGTTATTTCAGCTTAGGATTCCTTTAGTGAGGAGGAGGGAAGAAAGAAAATGGTGGCAAGGATATTAAATAATGGTGGCCAGATTTTGTCTTATCTCTCTGACTTTTAAGTGCTGAGCTGATGTCAGGCCCAGGCATGGACAGTAATTACTGGCTTGGGGATGGCAGGATCACTCTAGACTCAGTAACACCACAAAACTACAACTGGGAATTTAGTTAGGGTCAGATCCTCAACTGGTATAACTTGTTTGACTTCTGACAGTGCCCAGGGGCTGCAGCATCTCTTAATTAGAAAAAGAGACCAGAGATAAGGCCAAAAGTCAATCCTCAGCCTTTGCCAGTGTTCCCTGCTGCAGTGCAGATAGTGTTTGCAACTCCACTGGTCCTTCTGCAGAAACACTGGCCTAGGGGTCCTAACGCATTCAAACTGTACCTCACACTCCAACACATTCTCTTTCTAGCTACAGAATAGGGAAACTATTGTCTTGAGCCTGTACTATATAAATTCCGTGTGAATCCCATTAAAACAATCATGTTGTTTGCTGTGCTTACTCTTTCTCATGTGGAAGATTTGTGTTATTTCTTCTGCAGCAGTGTATGATATCCTCAAAAGACAAAACTCTGGACAGAAACAGAAGAGGATGGCTTAGCAGTTCCCAGAAACACAATAAACGACAGTACAGTTCAAAGCAAATACACACACTGAATCCATTCAAAATTGCATATTCACAGCAGGCATCCAGAAGAGCAGCAGTGGAATGTGTTAGGCTCTATCTCACTCTTCTGACAAGTGCCGAGAGCCCCACTGCGTAGCTAAAAATAGACTGCAATGTATTCTCAATAATAAGGCAAAGCAGATAATTTGATCTAAACAATTTAACAAAATTGGCTTCCTCTTTTACTAGAATCAGTCTACAAAGAGTGCTATTTTCAGCAACATTTCTATAAATAATTCCTAGTGCACAGCTATTTTATGAATAATTCACAAATCTGAACGCTAAAATTTGAGCAACTTTGGACTGATAAGCCATAAATATATTGGTATTTCTTAAGTGAGTACACAAAATTCGTTATCTTATACAAATGCAAGTACAAATTATAAATGTGTATTCAAAATTATAGTATTCACCTAACATTCTGCTTCAGCATTGATTTTGCTTGATAGGAAGGTAGTACAAATAATTTTTAACCTATGTTTGTTTAAAAGTCGGAGTAACCATTTGTGGAAGATTTTGCTTCTATTTTCTTTCCTATCTACTGAGGGCAGCGTGTTAGGAAATATAAATATTGAATCATTTGCTTTTTCATCCTCATTTTCTACACAGGCATCTTGCACTGATGTACTTGTCCACAATAATCTTGTGTCCATGTGATCTTTGATGGGCATGGGCCTGCTGACACAGCCAAAGGTATGGGAACATTCTAACTCACAACTGATGGGTGAGCAGAGGGAGGTACAGCCATAGGGCTTTCTTTAGCCACTCAGCAGTGTATTGTTTAATGAAATATATCCCAGTCCCAATCTACTTGGGTACTATTAGTCTTATTTTTAATAGATCAGTGCCTTTATGAAAGGCAAAATAGTCTTCAGATATTAGCGAGTTTTTCAGATATTTCCATTTCCAGTGTTTCCAGGCTGTTCCTAGTAGAATTATTTATTTTAACCTCACATTGTATAATTTGGATTTCTTATTATCTTACCTTTCTACCTAGTACATTTTTCACAATGTGTCCACTATTTAACTTACTACTTTCATCCTTCTCTTCATCACAAACTCTCAGTTTCACAGCCTGTTTATTTGAGATAGATTTTATGTTTTCTTCTGTAAGGCTCATATTTAATGCATTTATACCATGTATGTATTGTTCCAAATGACACAATTCAAACAATTTTGGTGCCATGTGACAACAAAAGTTGTTGTCTCAAGGCACACAGTGCAGGTGGTCTTGCATACAGCTTTGAGCTGGATTTAGAGCTCACTTTTTGGAGTCAGCAGTGGCATAGCCTGCATCCACAGGCAGGCATTTCAGGGTGTGTTCTGAAGTTCCCAATACCTCCAGTGTTATCTCTGGTCCTTCAGCCAGTTACTTTGCAAGAAGTTGATCTCCAAGTAGAGTCTTGTAATGAACAGACACTATGGCACTCACTCATACTGTGGAATCAGCCTTGTCACTTTGCCAGGAAAGAACTCCCCCAGCATCAGCGCCTGTGGGGCTGAGCACACTGCCCTAATGAAAATGGAAGTGCAAAGCCCTTTTGACTGGAAATGGGGAAGACATGCTCTGTTTGATGTGAAGATGTCTCTATAACAGAATGTTGCCAATTTTGAAATGTTCTGAATTCATACAGTTCAGTGGAAAATGCAGAGACTCTGAAGTAATATGACGGATTGCCAAATGTGAATTGTATGACTGGATATTATTTAAAAAATAATAATTAAAATAACCAAGTAGATTATTTAAAATATTTATTCACCTAATATTTAAGCTGATGGTGGTAGGTGTGTGCTGATCATTACTTCCTCACGTTACAGTCAATACTTTGTTCAAAGAGGCCCTCTCAAAACAAGAAATATATAAAAAACAGCTCCTTTAGGCTGTGGTAGGTTCTTTACGCTCCCTGCCTCCATTCCGTGCCCTGACCAATGCCTGACATAAAGCACTGTAATTAAACTGATACTAATTGGAGTAACTGATGCAGAATTTGGATATATGCCCTTGGAAGGATAGCTGAAAGTCTTCATTCCAATGAACAAGTTAGGTTTGTCTGTTACATGTTTTAAGTAATATCAAACATATATGAGGCATGAACCACAATCAATTGTTTTAAGTCTGGGATATTTTTCTTAGGTAAAAAATGCATTTGGCATGATGTGCTCTTATTTGTAGCTCAGAGGAATTAATTTCAATTTTTATTAAAGAAAATATTGTTAAACAAAATTCAGCACCTGAAATAATCCAGAAGGAATTGGTTAAAACTTAGCAAAACTCTTCATCTCTCAAAACCAAAAAGTATCCAAACGCTCCTGGAAAAAGCAGCCATCTTCTAAAGAAAAGTGAATGGCAAACACAAATCCCTAGCGCTCAGGATGGTCACTAAGGGACGTGGCTAGTCAGAAAGCATTCCAAGATTGCAAACAAGTGTATGGGTGCAGAATAACAATTAGCATTTTGGAGAGAGAAGAAAGGAGAAGCCTAAGGACCCTGCTGTGAAATTAGCTAATGATAGCAGATTTTTTTGCAGAGGAAGCAGAAATACCAGAAAAGAAAAATATCCCATTTATTAGTTTCATAAAATCTGCCTCGGTTTGTGAAACTAATGATGACATGATACAGCAAGTCATTAGAACTGTAAAAAATTTATGACGATGGATAAAAAGAGAGTGATAATTCAACACAAAAATATTTGCTCAAAAGAATAGTTTCTGAATGTAGGGGCCCAGAGGGACTAAAAAGTGAAAAGGTAACATTGGTCATTCTTGAGTATTTGAGGCTACTAAAACCAGAAAATCACAAAATACAAATGGCATATATCCAAGAATGCTAATGGGAATGTGAGTGTTGGAAAATATCTAGTTGCATGTGGTTTCGGAAAATTCTGAAGGAGGAAAGATGCAATCTTGTGTCTATTTAACTGAAGAACTGGGCAGTTAGGGCTTATCAGGCATATTTTTCAGTAACCAGCATCACTCTTACCATCCATTTACAAAGTGATTTGGGGAGCCATATGAGAAAACATGAACTGGCCATGTCCCTTGTACAACATGGACCCACTGGCCAAACTAGTCTTGACCTTATTTAATTTCTGTGCTGTTTCTAAATGGGAGAGTGCTATTAGCAAGAGCAATTAATTTTATTCCTGAAAGACACTGGTGAATGTCATACCAATGCCAATAGCATCTGGGTAAACTTTTCTTCTGTATAAACAATAGTGGTGACCTTAGCCATTAGTGCAGATTGCACACTTGACAAATATAGAACTGGGCACATTTGAATACTTCAACTACTGCCAGTATTGCAGTGAAAATCCCTTTTCCTTCATTTTCTCAAAAAATTAAAATTTGAGGCTCTCCATATTGCCTGGTGGCTTCTTGTACAGTGGCCTTACCAGAGACATCAAGAAAGCCTGATGTCATTCTGTCTTCTTTTGGTTTTGAAATCTCCAAAGGAAGAATGTTTCTTCACTTCTCATTCAGGCTGGAAGAAACTCAGACTGAGCCAATACATTCTTTCTTCTTGTGCACCATATCCACCAGGATAATATTGTTGTGCAGTCTGACAAGTAGAGGAACAGATCTGCCTGTACATGCCTCCTCACGCAGATGATGTTGAAGGAGTTGGAAGAACAGATGGGTGGCATTTGTGGTCACCCTCATGTGCTGCTCTCTGAAGCTCAGAGTGGGAGGAGGAAGAGGGGGAAAGTTAGCACTGACTGAAGTATAAATAAAGGTGTTTTGGGGACAAGAAACTACTTCTCTGCCTGTTCTAAAATTCCACAATCTAGTCCCTGGTGGCACGCACAAAATCAAGTTATTTCGTCATGAAATACTTTTAATGATGATTGAGTGTTTTAGCCAATACAGTTTTCCTTCTGAGTGCTTGGGATGAGAAAGACCACCTCAGAGAGGGAGAACTTTGTCTCTAAAAAAGACAAACACCATGGTCTAAATAAATGGGGCATTCTGAGAACACTGATTCAGCAAATATTTCCATTCAGAACTTTCTTCAAATACATGCTCTTTTTCATTGAGAAATAAGAGGGGAAATATATATATATATATATGTATGTCTGTAGGCTAAAGTTGTATTTTGCTGTTTTATGAAAACGACAGAACATTGCTGATGTTGGGAGATCTCACGGAATGCTAACAGCAATATCCAGTCCAGATAAGGCTAACAGCAACCACTTAAAGCAGGGTACCATATGTAAATGCAAGGTCCGTACCCAGAACTTTGGATACACTTATTTTACTCTATCACCACAGTGAAGATATTCACATTCATTGACTTGAACTTGAGCAGCAGATGTCTGTGGCTTTATGAGAAAGCAAGTCCAGAGGGCAAAGATCAGCAAAAGACAACAACTACAGCACAGAAATCTGAGCTTCTTGAATTGTGCTGGACAGACTGCTGATCATAGCAAGATGCATGGAAAGGAAACAAGGTAGAAATATATATCTGTATCATCTGCTAATATGGAAGTATTTATTTTAGCAGTGTCTGCAGAACTAATATAGCAGAAGGTCACTAGAATTATTTTAATAAACTTCCTACTGAAAAGGATTAGAATGCAAATCAGCTATTAGACCTTGTATGAGCCACAGCTGACAGATTTTTTGATGTCATAAGTGAACCTGTAACATCAAAGAACATAGGATTATGTCATGTATATATAACTTCAGGGGTTTTAAATGAAAATTCAGTAGAAGGGTGAACACATAGCCATTCCTATTATTTACATGCCCTCCCACCTCAGAGGAACTTCTTTAATTCTTTTCATCTGGTTTCAGTGTATTTTTCAGGGCCAGGAGACTTCTGTAAGACTGAAAACTCTGATTTTTGTGTGACATAGTATGGAATATAACTTCCAGTTTACTCATTTGCCTTTCAGCTACACTTCTGCCTATCTAGCTTAATTGCACATGTTACTACACATATATACTGTTGAGTGTGTTGAATAGTGAAGTCCATATGATTTTTATATCAACATATTAATCACAAAGAAAAGCAAGAGCACTTGTGAAATTTTTGCTGAATACTGAGGAGGTATCTGGAAGTCAGTAAATTCCTGCCTGTTATGTGGCAGGCAGCGGTGGCAGTAGGATTAGCCTCCTCTAGGTTAAAGAGTCAGAAGGGAACTTGAGGCTTTAAAAAGTCAGAAATCCAGGAGACCATCCTCTTTGCTTGTGGCTAAAGCTGGTTCTCATGGGAGATTGTTAACATACATTTTTATTGTTTTGATAATTGTGCATGTATTCAGAGACAGGATGGAAAACAGGTCAGCAGCAATCTTTGTATTTAGGCTACTCTGCCTGACATGCATCTCTATATTCTTTATGCAGGTGCCGAGAAAGACCTGTGATATCAGCAAACAATACTGATCTGAGATCTCATTATAAATTCAAACCTATCACACACCTGCCCTCAGAACTGAGAATTGCGTGCTTGTATCTAGAGCTGGATCTAAGTTTTTTGTGCCATCATCTATTCTGTGTACTGTTGGTTACTCAGTATAATACCTTGTTACAACTACACTGCCTTCTACGTATTTTCTTGGGAAAAATATCCCAATATCATGTATTGAAAATGCAGTCTTATTATAAGAAGGTAGAACAATTTGAATAATATGTAGGAGGTTATACAAAAAGAACAGGAAAAAAATAATTACAGTACAGAGGCTGAACATCTCCATTTAATATGAATAAGGGAGGGTGTGACAGGTTTGTGTTTATAATGAGATCTCAGATCAATACCATTTGCTGTCACCACAGGCATTAATGTATTCTTAATGCTGGAGTTCATATTTGTGTAAATCTAATTTTAAATTTGAAGTCCAAACTCAAATAGTTCTACAATTTCATACATGGAAAACTACTTACATGCTTAGTTGCCTCCTTGAAAGGGACACACCGAAACACATTTTGAAGTGAATATCTATAGCTGTGGTTCTAAGAAAGGACGTCCATGAAAATCTCTATACTCTTTTTTAAGAACATGCCCCAACAATTTAAGAATAATATTCATCACATTATGACTGGCACTTAATAAGAGAGTTCCCTCAGTTCTCACTCAGAACGGAGTTAGTTTTTTTCAGGTGTTCTGGCTGCCCCCTCAAGGGTTACTTTACAGCTTGAGAAGGGTGCAAACGCTATTTCCCAAAACCATGGCAGCTTTCAGAATTTGCTCAGGATGCTGTTATGCTGACTGATATATGCTTCTCAGTGAAACAAGTAAACAGAATCATTAAATCTCAGTTACAAGGATTTGCTTGGTTAGAAGGCAGTGCAGCAGACAGATGACTGCTCTTCAGGGGAATGCAGGATGAAAAACATTGCATTTGTGTTATCTGGAGGTGCTTTAGGTTAGTTACTTAAGCGATTTAAAAGTCTGAAAAAGCTCAGAAGAGGTCAGAATATTAAAGTTTCTTTAATTCCTCCTGAGGAAAAAATGTTTTAAATAAAGAGGGCTGCATATTTTATGAGTAATTACGTAAAATGTTTTTCTTTCTTCTGAAAAGACATAGCTACAGAAGCAGCTGGGTAAGAATTTACAAAATGCTATATCCATAGGCCTGGTATTCAATCTACTTTTAGTTATAACTCAAATTCCAATTTAAGACTGTTTACTGACTTATGAAAAATATACCTGGTTCTGATGTGTAACTCTCTGTCATGAAGCTGAAGGCACCATAGCACAGCATGAAAGGAAAGTATTCCACCATGAACTTTTCAGCAAGCAAATTATTGTGTACCCTCCTGTATCCATTGATACAGTTACTTCTCAATGTCAACTGCTTGTATCACCAATATTTTGTGCTCTGTTTCCTTCGCTAAGCAGGCATACATTTTGTGGTGTATTCAGTTAATTGGTATGAATCAGTCCCGGTGTCAGAAAAAGTAGTTATTAGGAAACCATCTGTAGAAGCTGGCCAGTAAAGAAGAAGACTAGAGATCATCTTGTTTTAAACAACATATGCCTAATTAGACAAACTGTACCAATTTTTTTTTAATCTGATAGAGCAGTTATTTCCCTATTTATTAAAAATTTTTTAAGTTCTATTCCAAACGGGATGGAATGGAGATAAACTAATCCATATGGCAGGCCTTGTTATTTTGCATTTTAGTGTCTTGATGTCTTTTTAAGACAGAAATGTGAATTCCTAAATTCCAGATAAAACCAAGTCTAGACTTTAAAGCCGCCTAACGTCAGGAATTAAAACAAAGACAATAAAAACAGTAATGTTTTTGAAATACTTTCAAGTGTTCCAGCAAATTATGCTGCTGATAGAAGGTCAGTTTCTTTGAGTCACTAAGGAAAAAATTGGAAGCTGCAGTCCATGCTTACAGTGAAGTGTCACTGAATCTTGGAAGTAATGCTGTGACACAGGAGGTCCTGTGCAAGGTACATTTCAAAGTATTTTTAAGAATAATATGTATTGCTATTGTATTTCTGGTTTTGTACTGACTTAAAGGACTAAGAACTCTGCTGGCTAGGTTCTTAGGTGGAATTATTAATGTGGACAGAACCATGTGCTTGGGTTACATATCATGGTTTAAAAACATGTGAATAATAGATCTGGTCTGGAACTCTGAGGTAAATCCAAGAATTTCTGAAACTCTGAAAGTAAGGTAACTTTTTCACTGTTCCTGAATTCTCACTCATGAAAAGAATTCTGTACTCAAACCCAGGCACACAAAGTCCTTGCTTTCTCTAGGTTTGGTCCTAGACAAGAAATCTACTGCCTTGTGGAGAGATCAGTAGGACAGATTGCTGTTCTTGTGAAAGATGGTCCTTAGGAGGACTTCTCCCAGACTCCTTCTGCAAAGATTTACAGAATGCTTTTGAATTTTCCCTCGCTTTCAGTCAAGATTCACTAAGAATGCCTAAGTGATGCCCTGAAGCACTTTTGTCATACTGCAGTTTTGAAGAGCGGGATTTCAATGCCCCAAGTAGACTGGGCTCTCTCTGAGGACTCCCCGTTCCTTTCTTAATAGGCCCCTTATGAATTTCATGTATTTGAATTTGCAATTTTAACACAACTGTGTTAAATCTGCAGACAACTAGAAACACCATTTTTAGAGCTATAGCTTGATGTTGTTATAATAGCTTCAATACTGCATTTCCTGTTCCTGACAGTTGCCTTCTCTGCTTCAGCTTTTCCTTCTTTGCAGACTTAGTAAATTGATTCTCTTTCACTGACTTATGACTTGGCCAAACATACAAGAAAGCTGGAAGACTGGTTACCTGAAGGCAATTTGCCTCTACTGGAAAAATAATTGTTTCCTGTGTTCAAATGAGTAGAAGTAATAATAGTCATGAGCAACAGAGGAATCATTCTTTAACCAGAGGGAAAAAATAAGACCTCTTCCCATAGGATCAAGTTTTAAAAAGCCCTTAAAGACCATGTGATATCTGATAGCAACAGGGGAGTTAGCATTCTTGCAGCTGTCACTCACATGTGCTTTTGCATACTCTCATCCAATATCTTAATATATGTTACTTAAAATGATGTAGTGAAAACCTTTCTGTTATTTTATATAATGTAGTGGTGGATGTATGTCATTGAGTTTAGATAAAGAGGAACTATATGAAGCATCCTTTTTTCCCAGGACTGAAAGGTTAGAAGGCACTGTATTGATCACTGCAGGAAGAACGAGTAGTGTTAACTACAACCTTAGGTCTTAATATATTGACTGAAGTTACTAGAGTGAGAGTAAAATATCTGGAGTGACACCTGGGAGAGAGCCCAGGGCATATTGATAGTAATAGGATGTTCTTCAGTAGCTTCTGAGTCATGTTCCTCAGAAATGGCAGAGCAAACACCAAGTGAGAGCTGACCACAGTCAGCAATTAATGATTTAGAACATTCTTAAATCTTGGAGGTTAAATAATTATGAATGATTTTCGTATTGACTAATTACTAATACTGTGGGAAACAGAGTAAATTAATTTCCAAGTAGGTAACCAGATTTAATTTTGCAGTGTCTTGTAGTCCTATGAGTCATACTTTCAGTAAAATAGGGTATTGTGGTAACCCTTTGCTGTACATAGTATTCTTATAAATTCTTCCAATAGGGAAAAATGGATTTTTATTGCTAACCAGCACTAAAGCAGTGCGCTCTTCCTGCTGACAAGTTCTTGAAATCTGGGAAAAATAAAGATTTTAGTGGCTATTTGTATAGTCTGATTATGTGTGAAAATCATAAATTTTTAAAATCTAGAAACACAGCCATTCCAAAGATGCCAAGTTTAAGCATTCAAAAATGGATGACTGATTTCACACCAGCTTCTATTTTTAAATGTTAATATTCCCAACCATCCTATTATCCTATGCAATGAATACAAATCACAGTTCTTTTCTGTAACTGTCCTTAACAATACTGCACTTAGTTTCCATCTGGGATTGTACTTGGCAGTCATTTTCTGAAATATTTTTTTGCAAAATTCAAACAATGGAAAATAAATAGATGTAGGATATAAAGCCATTATAAAATTTAAAGGTCTAAAGGTCATTAACTGCACTGAAACATGAACATATTTATCAGATCTATTTAGATTTCCAAAATTAAACTTACAAAATGCCATCTAGACTGCAAAAAATGCTGAGCTTGATTTCTATGTGGAGCAACTTTATCACAGTACAAAATGCTTACTTGGTTATACCACTGTGATCATCAAAGATGGTCAGCAAAGCAGCCCTTATAAAAGAAGTCCACTTTACATACTGTGAAGGTCATTACAGAAAACTCCAGGTGGAGAAAAGCAGCACAGAGATGCCATCTAGCAGTAACTCTTAGAAATTTCCTAATATTGGATACTTCCTTCTTTCAAGATACTGCACTTATGAGTAGGAGAAAGGAAGATCTTCTATCCAAATCCTTTCACTGTAGCTGACTTCCTGCTGAATGTCTACCCACCCTGTTGGAAATAAATCTTTAATGAAATATATTATCATGGATAATTTTTTTAAAAATTTCCTATGTAAATACAGAGAAAATAATAGAATAAAGTCAACAAATATAACATTTAATAAGTATCTTAAATTGATATTCACTAATTAGCACTCTATTAAAATTTATCATTAGTGAGCTGCCTTCCAGTTGTTAAAGAAGAATTTTTACAGTTGCTCAATATTTTATATCAAGTTTAAGAAAAAAAATTCAAAATAAAATTGCTACGGTTGAAATAAAATCTCAATGTTTCAGAGATTGGGGAATAAACTATATATAAATTTTTGTTACATATTTTACCATAAGATGGCGATACTTAGCACTTTACTATCAATAAATAACTGAGTAAGTTGAGCACAACATCTCTGTCATAATAAGAGTGTCTGGGGACAGCAGTTTTGACTCAGTGATGGCCTGGTACTACATTAAAGATTTTTTTTACTCCCCAAGATATTATTTTAAAACAGTTGATCAATAAAATAAAATATTACTTGAAAATTATGTAGGACATGACTAGAAATAAATTGTGTATACTTGAAATATCTGCTGTGATTCATCTCCATAAGCTAAATAGTTTGTGAGTGTCAAGGGCACATAGAAAGTTATCTTTCTAAGCACAAGCATACACCACAGTGCTTTCTGGAAAAGAAAGAATTTACCATCCCCTTGTTTCCTACAATTAGGTTTACATCACAGATTTTCTTCCCAACCTGAAGGGCAGAAAAATATTATTCTATGTCAATTTAGCATAAAACAAGATAAATAATTGAGTACTAGTTCCATTTCTGAAGTGTATTTTTTTGCTAGAAAAATGTTGTAAAACTTCTTACATTTATAATTTTCCAAGAAATATGAATTATATTATTCATAGTCAACAAAATTAAATTACTATTTGCCATGTGGCACCTTTTTATGTTTAATGTGGTGTAGGATCTGCTTGATCTCACCTTTTTTTAAATTTATGAAAACCCAATTAGCTGTGATAAAAATCAGATTTCTAATTTTAATCTAATCTTAAGGACTTTTGAGTTTTTTTATTCCTGACCCTTGACAAAGTCAAATGAGCCTGGAAAGAACATCTGAATATCTCTGCAAATGTCACCCAGAGTGATGAATAAAAGGCCATTTTCATGCCCTCTGTACAGCATGCCATAGCAAAAAGGGCTAGAAGCAAAGTTTCCAAAGTTCCTTTGTGGCATTTCATTCCAGTGCCTCGTCCTGTTTTTCAGTGCTGGATGGTGACAGAGACATAAGAGGGAACATTTTTTCCCAGTGTTATTTTAGGGTCTGAACTAAAAAGAATTATTCTGCCAGATCTGTTTTGCTTCATTAGTGGTTTTACTCTTCTGTGGACAGAGAATGATACAAATTTGCTTTTCCTGTTTTTATGCAGTCTCTTTAATAGGTCTTTCTAAGGGTAACAGAAGACAGAAAAATAAAGAAAATGAGTATGTGGAAACCTGTAGTTATAATGAGACCATTGCTGCTATTCACACAGACGTGAAACTCCCGTGTGTGCATTGGCTCATGAGTCTCCTTACAGGCACAGCAATACCTGATACTTTCAGATAGCTCTTATTTAATACAACTGATGTAACTAATTTCTTAGGTAATGTTACTAATCCTCTATCACCTCCTGCTTTTTTAAGTTGTCACTGTATCTTACTGATTGAAAAGCAGTCAGAATACTGCAGCCGTAAATCAGATTTCCACCGAATTGCTTTTTAGGTTCTGTTTTTGTTATTAAAGAGGAGCATCCCTTCCATATTGTTGGACATTCAGTACATATTTTATATGATTAATACCTTTATTTTAACTGAAAAACCTGCCAGAAGAGCTGTACATTGCCTCACACGGTTGTCTGGTACCTAACTGGTATCATTAAAATGACATTCACCACCATGCAATGTAAACTGTGGCAACACGGCACGGACTGCTGCTGGTAATGGACACCAATACTATAGCAATGTCTTCTCTTGTCACGTTTTTATAATGCTCACAGTTACAAGACTGTATGCCAGAAAAAACCGACAAATGAGACAAGTTCTACATCTATCAAATACAGCACTACAGACATCTGCAGACCTGGGGGCTTTCAGTCATTATTGCTAGTAAGTGGTAGAGTGCAATTCCGATTTTCTAAATGACTTAATGTGAAATCACCTTCAAAAGCCAGGCTGCACGGCTAAAACCTATTGTTTACTTTTATCATTATTTCAGTTTCAGCTGCGATCTCTTGGTGACCTGAACACGTTGTAAATAACACAACTCTGCAGCAGCCTGGAGCGTGCCTATAGTACGAAATTCAGTGTCTTCACGTGACGCCTCCAGTTTCACTCTAAACAAATTTATTTCCAGTCGGAGGCCGCCGATCCCTGCTTCCAGCGCCTCGCTGCTTCCCCAGAGCTGGTGCAGTCACCCAGCGCTGTAAACGCCTCCTTGCCTGGAGCGGGATGGAGCGCCGCTGGTCTGCGCTGGACAGCGACCGGCCTTGGACGACTACCGGCCCGGCAGCCCCGTCTGTCTGCGGCGGACACGGCTCAGCTCCTGCGAGCGAGGGCTGCTGCCGGGGCCGTGGGCAGCTCCGGGGGTGCCGTGCCCTGCCCTGCGCGCAGGGCCCAGGGCCCCGCTGCATGGCGCCCGCACCCCGCTGAGGGCAGGCACCGCGCCCCCCGCCCGAGCGCCACGCCGGGAACCGCGGCCGGCCGCTCCCCACATGAGCTCTCCCGCCTGGCCGCTCGGAGAGCCAAGGACACGCACCCGCCTCTACCCCGAGCCATCCGGCGCAC
>WEKY01036645.1:17704-29403 GCA_013390045.1 Picathartes gymnocephalus
GCTCGGGGCAGCGGCCGCGGGCTGAGGGGGGGCGTGGCCGGGCCGCTGCGGGGCGCGGTGCCGCCGTGAGGGGCGGCCCCACCCATCCCGCACCCGGGCGGGGGTCAGCGCCCCACCGATCCTCTACCCGGCCGGGGGTTATTGCCCCATCCCGCACCCGGCCAGGGCACAGCGCCCCACCGGTCCTCTACCCGACCGGGGGTTATTGCCCCATCCTGCACCCGGGCGGGGCACAGCGCCCCACCCAGTCCGCACCCGGCCGGGGGTTATCGCTCCACCGACCCCGCACCGGGCCGGGCGTTATCGCCCCGGCAGTGGCCGGCGGAGGTCCGCTCCTCTGTGGAGCGCAGCTGTAGGCGGGGAGGAACCGCTCTCCCGAAAGGAGTACCTGGCACCATGGCCAGGGTGGGTTGCTGTGAGGAGCTCCGGTTTTCCTCAGGGGAATCTCTTTCGCGCTTCCATCTATAAAGTTAAGTCAGGACTTGATTGAGCGCTGGTGAGGGTAAAGCTACCTGTGCTCTCCAGCTGGCTCACGGGCAGCAGGGACCATCTTGTCTTCTTGGTTTGGCCTATGAACTGAGGTGGGAAAACCTATGGTGGTGTAGGCGGGTGGAAGTAATTTGCTGAGAGGCACCCTTGAGATCCTTCCCAAGGGCAATCAGAAGTTTCCTGTTGCCTACATCAACCAGCATCTTTGCAGGCAGACAACACTGCTTTGCCAGCCCGGGCTCTGGCTTGACTCCTGTCCACCTCTGCAGATCAGTTTCACAGGACAGGTGGAGATGGGATTTGGCTTCCTGAGGGATGTGTGTTCAGCACAGCTGAGCATGGCCCAAGTGTAAATAACGGCACTATCCTGTTAACATGGGCAAAGCATCTTAATGGTTTAATTATTTTCCCTTAGAAGACTCAAACTCGGTATCTATGGTCAGGTAATCTTATTTATGACAAAGTCAAGATTTTTATAAATCTGTGGTAAAAATATATTAGCTTTTTAGTAGGCAATTTTTTGGTGCTATATAATCTTAACGAAGAGAAAAATGGGCTAGAAATATCCTTAAAACCCCAAAACTTAAGTGTAAAAATACCAGACTCCAGACAAAACAAAACCCCAATCTTGGGAGGATGTTAGGATGAGTGTGAACACAACATGACTTTCTAACTGTCTACAAGTCTACAAGATTGGTGTCGTTTGCCTTCAAGAGCTATGAAAGACCATTGCTGAAAGACAAATGGAGCTTTGTGCTTACAGGCTATCTGGAAAGATTGCATGTCCTTGGCATAGTGTTCCCAGATCAAAAATGCTGACTTTTCCTGTGATTTCCAGTGTTTTATTACATTTTTGATTTCTTTTAGGATTACAATAACTAGATTTTGTTTTGTGAGTGAATTAAAATTTATGCTAAGATGTCTTAGACATCCCCTTTTCATCAGCGGTATCTTTTACAGAGATACAGTCTTTCATTTCCTTGGAAGGTAGATCTACAAAATATGTTTCCTTATGGCATGGAAAGGAAATTATGAATGAGCTTTTATTGACATTCCAGGGTGAACAATGGAAAGAGAATCCCCTCTGATGCAGATGCTATTGCATTACCTTCTAAAAGGAAAATTTAAAAGATACAGAAAGGACCTTAGTAATTTTTTTCCCTCCTGTAAAAAGTATGAAGAAGCCCTATTTTCTATTAAATAGCACAAAAAAAAAAAAAAAAAAAAAAAAAAAAAAAGAAAAAGAAGGGGACAGCCACATATATTAATAAGAACGGTATGAAGTAATGATACCAGAGCACTGAAAACCTCAGTTCTCCAAAGGACAAAGTGAATGGTGCTTTCAGCAGAAACAATTTCGTAGGAAAATAGAACATAGATTCAAAGCCACAACGAAGATTGAAGGTGTTTAAATCTTTCCTAGAGCACCTCAGTGACTAGCTTTATTTTCCCCGTGCTTTTCTCCCATTCTTTTTTTCTCAGTCTATCATAGATAAAGTTGGCAAAGTGTATGAACTATTATATTAATCATAGAATGCAAACTTTTTAAGGAGTTTCAGTGATGCTGTATGTTTTTCCACTTGCTGGTGCTGCTTGGAATATCTGTGTTTGGAATCAGGAAAATATTGAAGAGTAAAGTTAAAAATAAAACCAATGGTTCCCCTAAAAACATAAGCTTTCAGAACTCCTGAACTCTTCAGACACTTTTATGTAATACAAACTAATAATTTGTTTAATATATGAAAAGGTACCAGAACATGTTTCAAAAGGATAGCATAAAATGACCTAATTCTTTTCTGCTTGATTTTATCAATCCATTCAGAAGAAAATGAAAATATGTAATATATTTATTCTTCTACCCTCTAGCAACCTGACAAGCAATTATTTTTTGCCAGAAAAAAACTGTCTGAAGACTGGTGAGAATCATTAGCAATTAGTACCTGAAATAATTCTGTATGTTAAAATTTATCTGAAAAACTAAACAAAATTCAAGTCCTCATGAGAAGTTTTTATTTCTGCCATATGCCCTGAATTGGCAAGGGAATACCTGATTGTGAAGATCTCTATCTAGCAAAGCTTTTAATCATCCTTAAAAACCTGTGAAATACTATGTGAATGACATTTCTTCTTGAGGTCTTTGTATAGAGACTGCTGCAGTCGGGGTGAAATACGATTGTGAGAGAAAAGAAAAGAGATACAAAAGCTTTCCTACAGGCATCAAGGGACAGAGTATTAGCAGCATGGAGGCACGCTGTGAATACAGCTTGTCTAGGTGGGAAGGATATTCTCCGTGTGTGCCTAAAGTTATAACAACTTTTCTTCACACCATATTGCAAGGTGTATTGCTGGCAGCTGGAGTAAGACAGAGACTTGTTCACTTGGGTGCCTGGAAAGTGAAGTTGATAAATTGGGTGTAGGTACCAAATTATACATAAGTTGGAAATTCTGCAGTCTGAGTTTGGCAGCTCAAAAGTAGTGATGGGAGTTAAGAAAAAGGACGCCATACGTGTGCATCTGTGGAAATACAATCTTTGTTTGTAGCAGGTAATGTCTGAAAACTTTTGAACTGCTGTGCTAACAAATATTTTTTCCAAACAAGAAAATTCTTAATGAAATTGGTCTTACACTTAATATTTAATGGCTGTTGAATTTTCTACTAAGTTAGGAAGGTGGTCTGGATTTTGAATTTTAGGCATTCTCCTGATTATGAGAATGAAAAGTTTAAGGAATTGGAAAGAAGGGTTGAATACTGACCCTTGTTGGTGTTAAATGCTCTGAAACATCCTTGAAGAAGATAGAATTATTCTTCAGAACAAATCTTCTGTTTACAGAAAAGATTTTGATGTCTCAAGATAAATAAAGAGAGATCAAAAAGTACAAGCAAAATTAAGCTATCAAACTGAACTTTTTGACACATTGTTTACATTTTAAAAGAAAATGACAGAAACAGAACACATGAAGTTTTTTTAAAATCAGATGATTATAAAAATTAGTAAAATATTAATTAATTTAGCCAGTGAAGAGTACATAGATATTAAATAAAATACAAAAATATTGCACATGTGGGACAAAATTCACCGTGGGACTACTTTAAGTTATTAAATTTGGTAATATTTGGATATTTTCTACCATCAGATTGAAAGACAGTTTATGATTATCAGTCATATTAGCAGAGTAATTTTTGGAATCCGTCAATACTACGACCTTGTTTCCTAATCTACATGTCTATATTAGTTAAAATATCAAAATGAGGCTTAAGAAGTATCTTTTGTTAGTGTAACTGTCCTAGTGATTACTTTTCTAATCAGAGAATTTTTTGGAGTCCTACTAATACCTGAAAAATATATTTTGATTTTTTGTACGTTATCAGAGTTAAAAGGTGACTAATTATTGAAAATAATTTAAGCAGTTGATGTTTTTCCTACTCCTTGCTTCCTTGAAGTGGATCTTTCAAAAGAATTTTTGTTACTCAGAGTTGTTTTAGGACCTTTTCTGTGAACGTTTCCTTTCTTTGCATATCTCTGTAAGAGTGCACTGAAAATAGTTAAAATGTAAGTTTCTGCTCGCAGTGCCGATGCCAGTGTGAGGTGTGCTGTGCATGTGAGGGGCTGTGAGTCAGCATCAATGCTACTGCCTCCCTCGACAAATGCCAAGTTGCACCTGACAGATGGACAGAAATATTTAGGAACTGGATGATGTGGACAGGTTTAATAGGGAACTAGTGAGTCAGGCACCTCTTTAACTCTTTGTTTAAAGCTAATCCGTATCTAGAATTTACTTTTGTTCAAGTTTAAGTTTGACTTTAATTTTCTTTGGTGAAGAAACGGCCTTAGTAAAGTATACCCACATATTTACAGTTCATATGAAATAAAAGAAAGACTTTGTGGAAGTTTAAATTGTGTATAAAGCTAAGATCAATATTTGTAAACATATCTGTGGTTTAGCTTGCTTTGTTTTTCTTTCAGATACCATGCTTATTTATTTACTCTTTCAGGACTTCATTTATGCATCAAAAACCAATCTATAAAATAAATCCTCTTTCTGGCCTTTTAGGAGTTAACATAATCTTTAGAGTACAATACAGCTATAGGATTTTCAGATTTATAGTTCAGTTATATTTGAATCACTATGAATAGAAATGAGAAAATGTAATTAAAGATTCATCAGTGTGAAATGTAGGAAGGGCATTCTCTGTAAAAGTGACAGCATCTATAAAGAATGCTTCTCTCCCTAAAATGCTTTTCTTAGAAGATTATGGAATTCTGCTCACAAGCGTGAGAATGGACAAGTACTTTACAACACATCCCATCAGAGTAGCCTTTATTGTATTGTTGGTTATGTGTGACTTTTATAATTCTAAATATCATAAAATGTAAGGATTAAGATTCTCTTCTACTAGATCACCAAAAAAAGTGTGATCCCACAGAATAAGTGAAACTTGGAAAATTAAGATTAAAATACATTTTGTTTCAGAATTAGAGTGCAGACAGAAAAATCTACTAGTTGTCTGATAGAAATCTGGTTTGTCCGACTCAGTATGAGTAGGAATGATTTTTAAATGCTAAAATACTCAGTAGGCAATATTTAAAATTGACTATTATCTCTTAAAATACATAATTTTCAGCCTGTCGAGTCACAATTAAAGTTGGGCTAAGTAGCTGATTAAGTCTAAGTAGCTGATTAAGTCTCCAGCTAAGTCTTAGGAATCTGTAGAATGTTTAATCTTAAATACCTCTTCTAATTTATGTATTTTTAAAGTATTTTGCAAATACAACTGTAGAAGTAACAAAGAGTGGTATTCTATATGACAACACATGTTTATTTTGGTAGTAATTCTCTAAATATTTATATGCAGGCAAAGCTAGTTTGTGTCTCATAGCATTTATATGAATATTCATTGACCAAACTGTCATAGTAAAGAGGCTGCTTGCAATATTCTCGTGTAGCAACATGAAGTTTGTGGGAATTGAAAGGCCAGAGTATCCTGAACTACTGATCATTGTAGAGTTCCCAGGATTCGGCATCTTGCAGGCCTGGGTCTCAAAATAATAAAATAATAATAAGGAACCACTACTAAAAGTTCAGTTGCAATACCAGTCTTTGTTATAATCACTTAAGGGTGCAAGTATTAAAAAAAGATTAGATCATGATTACAAAATATGGTGTAAACATTCTGATGGATTTTGTGTTCTGTTTTATTTTAAGGTTTTGACTTTAGCATCATATGTGTTATTTTCCCCCAAATTAAGAATCAGTGTATGTAGTATCTCTGTCTTGGGTGAAGAAATTTCTGCTGGAACAGAGAAAGAAAAGTTTGCATAAGAACTTGTCACAAAGACAAATGAGCTTAAGAGGTGGGTGTTTTCTGTAATACAGTAGTTCATTGCTTTGATTTTTAATAAGTTTCAGTTTTTAAAAGAACCTACCAGTGTGATGCTATTTGTGGTACTATTACAATATTCATGCTTCTGTCCCATATAGCAAAGGGCTTGTTATAACTGACGACATAAACTCAGGTACTGTTAGGGTATTTTTTTGTAAGTTGACACATATTTGATATTTTAATTCCAGGTAGATGTTAGAACAGAATTAATTTGAAAAAGTAATTTTTCAAGATGATGCTTACTGGAATCCTCTGAGTGCTTCTGTAGGATTAGATTTTGAATGCTGGTGTAGGTGCATGGCTGTGGGAGGAGCCTGTCAGTGTGCTCTCTGAGATCAGTTTCAGTGGGTAGGCAGCTTTTTAGGAGGTAAAAGTTAGGAAGAGAAATACTTTAAAAAGGTGGCCCCATCCAGGTCTCAAAGCAGTGCAGCGAGCTCATGTAGAGTTGCACTGGCTGGGCTGAACAGCTCAGCTACTTCTGCATTCCACAATGTTCAGTGTCATTTGTTTTCGATTTTCTCATTACAGTATCAAGGCTAGGAGTCTATAACTTGCATGTGGGCCATATTATCCCTTTTTTATCCTATTCTATTTGCCCTGTGTTACCTGAAATGCTTGAGAGTTGGCTCTAATATTGTTTTGATTTTCCTCCTATCCTCTTGCACAGCAGCCACAGAGGGACAGATGTGATGATTCCATTCATTCCAGTTCCACTCATAGCTCTGGCTATACTTGGTCAAATTAAACATGGGGTGTCTTCTTTAGAGAAGAAAGTTTATAAATATTTTCGTCCTTCTTCTGTATGATATCAGCCCATTTGTAAATTGTAGAGGGAATAATTGGATTAAATCATCCATAAAAAAGAACTGTAATAAAGCTGTGCTTTGGAGCAAAATGTCATGTTTTTCCCTCAAATTGTGGTTTCCATTCCAGTAATTTTGTTATCTTTTATAAAGCTACCCCTCATTTATAACTAGTGTGTCTAAAAAGTGACTCATACCTACAATATTTAATATTCATGAAGCATAAAAACTATAAATATATCATATTTTAAGACATAAGGAAATTCTTTTCCACTGTTAAGTCAAGCAGTGGAACAGGTTGTTAGCAAGGCTGTACCATCTATGTCCTTGGAGGGTTCCTAGACCAGATTGAATAAAACTTGAGTTACCAAGTCTGACTTCACAGCTGATCCTGCTTTGAGCAGCAGTTTGAGCTGGAGACCTCCTGAGGTCTCCTCCAGCTCGAACTATCCTGTAACAACATGAATGGTGGTGTTCTACACAACTGGCATGTCCCTTCTCCTGTGAGCAGGACTCGCCGCCAGCCACCTGTCTTATTCCTCAGCATATCTGAGAAAGTATAGGTGCTGCATTTCCCATCAGTATGTACTTTTTGACCAATATGATATATATGATATAGTTTTATATGTGTATATATATATTTGTATGTTGCTATGTAGACCAGTTTGATATGGATTTTAATTACAGGAACAGTACTGTACAAGATGAAAATGTGTGCAGTTTTGGGACGCTTCTGCTTTTTTTCAGAAGCTAGCTGTAGTCTTTGTATGAATGGTGTCAAACTCTCTCATAATTATATTTTTTTAAAAGTTGCTTCTCTGTGCTGGCCCCTGACCACTGTTTTACAGGAACTTCAGCATACACATTAGTACCAATTTTCTTTTGTCTCAAGGCAGAGGAGAGCGTTTTAAACCAGAGTAATACTGAGGGTGGACAATGAGGTACATAAATTGTGAAATTCCTTTCTCACATCTGCACTGCATGAGTGTTCATATAAACCTAATGATCCTTTTGAATATAACCTAGCTTCAGCTGTTAAGCAGTGGCCTCACCCCCAAAGTTTTAATGAATTTGCAGAAATAACCTCCTTTTTAATTTTAAACCCATGTGTGGAAAAACACGAGACACTACCAATGCTTTCACAGAACATGAACAGTGATTATTTGGCTTGGGAATGAGGAGTTTGATAACATACTTCTTGGAAAGCAGCACAGCTTTTCTTTCAGAGAGAGTAGTACAAATCCCTTGTTGTCATATTCAGCAGATGGCAGCATGCATGTTAACTGGCTGGGTTTCTGCTCAACTCTTTTAGCTGCCATGCCATATTGATGAGCAAAGTAATTAATTTGTCAGTGTCTTTAAGGTCAATCACAGTGGAAGCTTTCAGTGTGTTAATATAAAATATCATATCTACCCTGAGGGTGCACTGTCACAGCAGGTAGAAATTAATTGTGGAATTAGATAATTTTCTACCTAGAATACAACTGTGTTGAAAGAAAGAAAATTTATAAAAGCAGTAGAGTACAATTCAGAAGCCCAGTGTTTCAAACATTAGAACACAAATATGACATTTCCACAAATGCATATCTGAGTGGTATCAGGATCAGGGCCTGGGATTAGGCCATGAAAGGTCATGCAAAAAGGAAAAAAAAGGCAAAAAGGCATGACCAAGCAAATGTTTGTCTGTGATTATTTAGTGGCAATACTCACATCATTTGAATTTGGCCAGTTTTGTTTATAATCACAGATTGGGTGTGGTGTAAATGACATATTATCAAATTCAGAATATAAATAATGGAGGCATATGATACTGATGTAAAACAAATTGCCATATTAGGTAGAAAAAAACCCTTGGTTTTTCCAATCTACATAGTGTTTTTCGTTGTAGTCTTCTTGTCAGACTTGCAGAAACAGGAATAATGGGATACTTAAGACAAAAATCTAAAATGCTGTCTGAATTTTTCAGCTACGCTGAATTTTTTCCAGGGCTCTTAAGGCGAACTGTTCTGTGTGAAAAATGCTATAGACTTTGCATATTTCTGAATGTTAGAAATATTCCTTTTTAGCTGTTCAAGAAACATTTCTCGTGTTTGTGTGTTTGTAGAAACTGAATTTTAAGGCCTGCTGATGGTATTTGTGTAGACGTGAAGAGAAATCAGTATCTCACTAGCTTACATTTATTTAAGAAAGGTTAGTGAAATATTGGAATCATCTAACAAAAAAGGATCATTGTCTTGTGACCCAAAAAAATCAGTCGCACAGACTACTATTAATTTATGAGTGCATATTGCTGGTTAGTACCAAGTTTTGCATACCTCATAAGAAATCTTACAACTAAAATTTTTTCTGAAAACTGTGCAAATTTCCCAACAAGTAGTTATTTTTATCTAGTTACAGATAACTCACAATAAAGGAACATGCTGTTTTTGCTCACTGATTTAATGAAAAAATTATTCATTACAATTTAAGTTCTCTCTGAAGCAGCATAAGCTCCTGATCCTGAAGAGATTTATATGCAAAGTTATAATCATAGATAAAGTTGGTAGGAATATCAGCCAGTGAATTTAAAACGAATGTTGACTGTCTGTATTTCCATCACTGTGAAGTGGTTGCATTTATTACAATTCAGATGAAATGTGTTGGTAAATCTTTGTAAAAATAGGATCTTCATTTAATTAGGTTTGTTGGGGTTTTTTTCCTCCCCAACTCTTAGAACTGAGTTCTAAACTAACCATTTTGGGTTGCAGGTTTTTGTGTTAAGTATGAATACAGAATTCTGAAACTTTTTTGATGCCTTACTAAAATTTTATATGGAGATGTAGGAATGTGCAAAACCTTCAGCTAGTTTCCAGAAGAACCATAAAGAAATCACATCGTGTTTCCATCCTATGTTTCGTATTGTGGAGGCTCCCCTTCTGCACCCATCCTTGGAAAATTTAATTTCTATAATATAGGACATAATGGGTTTATTTCCCAACTAATTGATTTCTGCAGTTAACACGGAGTGTGAGTCAGGTGGATTTTCTGTAAAAGTCAAGAACAGACTATTATAATATATTTGACAGGATTTAGGGAATACAATGCATAAATCAGTGTCCCTGTCTTTGCACAAGTGTATTAATTTCTTAACTGATTAAAGAAGACTGGAGAGAAAGGAAGGCTTTATTCACATAATAGCATCTATTTTTCTTTCGTTTGCATTTAAAGGCAAATATTTGCTTTCTTGTGTCTGAGCTTGTTACAAAATAAATGCTCATGTAAAACCACAGCTCAGAATATTAATGTAACATTGAAAGAATGAGATGAAGAAAGAAAAATAATCATCTGTGGACTAGGAAGTCTTTAAAGATTTTACAGACAGGCTATGAACATTAGTTTTGATTAATCCATTTAGCCAAGAAAACCAACAGTTTGGACCACTGTAAGCTTTCAGTTTGATTCCTTTATAGCTATCGCTCAGCTGTTCTGAGATGCCTGCAATCGAATTAGAGGTTATTGGCAGTGTCTAGGGCATTACTGAACAGTTTATATGTAAATCCATTGCAGTGGAAATTCTGTTTGCCTTGTAGAAATGGTCAAAACTGTCCAAATTGTTATAGTCAGTTTTTGTGTGTAGACTTTCATATTTTAATGCAGTTAAGCATAGTACGAAAAAGAAGGAAAATTTCTGAGTGGGCAGAACTGCAAGGTGAACCTGGAAGAGAATGATAACAGCTTGTAAATTTTTAATGACTCCTAAATCCCCTATGTGAATTAGTTATTTGGAAAGTTACTGAAGCCCTTACTGCCTTAATAAAATATTTTCTATGGGCATCTGTCGGTTTAATTTAATAACTGGATGCTAGAAATCATGAAGGCAGCACACAGTGGCTCCAGACAAACTTCTGCCAGAGGCTGAGACCTCATCATCAAACCCCTGCATCATTTAGTTGAGAAGATGCTGTTTCCTTCTACCAAGGTATGGGATTTCTTTGCTAAGGTATGAGGGTTAAGTTCAAGAGTACATTAATTACTTGAAAATAATTGTCCAGAAGAGGGAAAATAATGTGATGCTTTTTGGAGAACTGTTTGAACAGTAACAGACTGGCAAGGGATGAACTATGTTAGAAAGTGTTTGGGTTGACTAGCTCAGAGATATTTTGATCCTGTTTCCTACAGGAGAAAAAAGCAAACAATTTGCTCCATCCTTCATCTTCCCCTTATTTTTTGAAATGAAATGTTGGCTAATTTAATACAAATTTAAGAGAGGGATAGATGTGTCAAAGAAATGATTTTAATAATAGAATTTGGGGGAAAAGTACTAGTGGTGGTAGAGAGGAGAGACCTATATGAGCACTGCTTGCAGAGAAATCTTATATTTTGCTGTTCTATTCGCTAGCTAGGTGATCAGCATATCTTTACTTCTGACCCAGTCATGGGCCAAAGGAATCTCTTGTACATTTTTGATATTGAGAAGTCCTTGAACAAGGCAAGCATATTTTGAATGAGAAACATTCTTAATCTTTTATTATGAATCTTCAGTTGGAGTTGATAACATTGGTTTCATAGTTTCTTGTTAAATAATCTAGTTTCTATGTACAAATGTTTAGAAAAAGAATATCTGGAATGTATCAATATCTGTGTGTATACTGTATGGGTCTGTGACAGAATATATTAGAATATAGTACTAAATTCTATTATCTTATAGACATATAACTACCACTCATATTCAAACATTTGTGAGTTATGTGTTAGATAGAGCAGTAACATTACATTTGGAACATCAAGCTCACTGAGCTGGCATGAGGCCATTGCTACTGACATTTCCCTACTTGTTAGGTTCTGTAGGCATGTGGTCACCTATGTTCTAAAATGTAATTTCCCAATTACTTGTCTTCACCTAAATGAAATTAAAGGCATTCTGCATAATTTGATTATTCAAAAATGCCGAACTGGAGGATCTTGATTTTATTATTCATTTTAAATTAATAAAATGTGTTTTCTAACTAGATTTAGCAAATTAATTCTTTGAATTATATTTGTAT
>WEKY01036647.1:0-35080 GCA_013390045.1 Picathartes gymnocephalus
CTTCAAACCAGGACAACCATTTAGAAAAACATTAAAGCTGTAGACATCACAACACTGGCAGTGTTCAAAGCCAGGTGGAGCAACCTGGTGTAGTGGGAGGTGTCCCTTCCCAAGAGGTTTGAAACTAAATGACCTTCAAAGTCTCTTCCAAATCATTCCATGATTCTATGATTCTACTATCTATTTCAAGAAATTTGTATATCTTCTCAAAACCAGTAAGTCAGGTTCAGCAAAACACATCGACAAGGCAGTCAGCTAAGGATGAGTCAAATATCTACTAGTCATATTTGGATCATGTGACATTCCTGAGAACACCCCAGCTGCCAGAAATACATTGTGCTTTGTACCAAAACTACTTACTCATGCAGATAACTACAATGCATTCAGAAACTAACATAATGCTGAAGACAATGTCAATTGCAATGAACTTCTAGAAGTTCTACTTGCCTAGCAAATTAAGCAAAACTTCATCATCTTTTAATTCTCAAATGGTAGAATGCATACTCACAGTTAGAAGAGGTTTTCTCTACTGTGAATAAAGAAACAGAACATTTAAGAAAAAAATAAAATCTGGCACCTACTTGAAGTTAATAAAATCCTTTTTACTCACACTGCATTGATTTTGACACTGTTATTTGTGTGGAATCAATATTAAGCATAGAGAAGAATGTTTAAGACGATAGGATTGTAAAATAAAGAGTGCCTTCTTCTGAATCATGACATTCTGATAGAATTTTAAAATGAACTTTTTCTATGTATTTAATGGAAGTTGAACCACATGTTAATTTTCATTGTGGTCTATGAATTTAAGTATCTATTTCACTGGGATACTTTCACAGGGACTGCAACATGTAGGAAGGTGCAGTTTTGTGGTTGTCACTCAAAAGCAAATGCTGTGCAATTCATAGTTCAGCATGTATTCTGGATAATCTGTTGGTACCCAAAGGTGCCCATTTTGGCTCCAAGAACATCTCCCTACCCCTCCCTACCCTACAGTTTAGATCTGCTTCACTGTCATTGGCTGGGGGAGGAAGACAGGAAAAAGATCCACTTGGTCAGTAAAATCTCAGCCCCTTTCCCCCATAACATTGCCAAGGGTTGGCTCAGCAAGTCCAGGAGCTTCCTAAATACAGGCATTTCTGGGCTGTCCATAATGCAGTCTAGAGAAGCAAATAGCCTCTTCATCTTGAGAAAGGCAGTGAAATAAAAAATACCACTGTGCATTCTTTCTAGTTCTCAGGCTAACTTCTGTTGGAACAGAGAAAAAAAACTCCAGAAAAAGATTACATTAGAAAATGGGGGAGAAAGACATCTGCCTGGGACTTTATACCTTCCATCTTTGGTTCTGTGTGATCTATCACATTCTAATTTTGTTTTGCTTGTCCAGTAGTGCTATTGTAAAGATGAGCCCCACAGCAAAGAAAATTACCTCCACTGTTTTCTTGGACAATAGAAGAAAGTTAAAGTAACCAAACTGGAGCAAAGGCCTATGTACCCGCTTTTAAAAATTGGATGGATTAAGAAAGCTACTAGTATAGCACAAGCTTATTTCTCCCAGACTCCAGACCTTTGAAGTTTTCAGACTTCCTGACCCAATACTCATGCTACATTGTCTTTAATAGTTCTCAAAGGGCTGATCAATAGGCATAAGGGGATTCTCCCTTTATAAATCAGCATAACACAGCATTCTGATCTTGCAGAATACCTGGAAAATTTATTCTCTCAGTGTATCCTAGGATTTCTCAATATTTTATTGTCTTTTCTCTATGTTATTTTTTTTTAATTTCTGTTGAATAGTTTAATTTTGCATCTGCATAAAAACTGAGCCACTAGTAACACATGACATAAAAAAAAAAAGGCTGCAAATTCAGTGCCAACTGATCACATCGCAGTAGGTTGGTCTCAGCTAGCAGCCAGGCACCCACACAGCCTACACAGCCTCTTACTCACTCCCCACAAGTAGGAAAGGACAAAAAGGAAGAACAAGAGCAAAAACACTCATAGGTCTTGCCATTACAGGCGAACAGACTCAACGCTGGCAATTTAACTTAGTATAAAACATTAATTACTGAATTGAGGATTGGAAAACAAAAAAAGAAATAATTAAACACCTAAAGAAGACATCTTTCCTCCACCTGTCACAGTCTGAGCTTCACTCCTCCATTCCCAGTCTCCACACTTCTCACTGTCCCTGCAGGTTATGCTCAGTCTGGTGAGGCAGCAGGCGGTGCCCTAGGTTGGGGTCAGGACACAGTCACTCTCTGCCACTTGTTCCTTGCTCTTCCCTGCTGCTCCTTCTTTTGTACTTGTTTCCTCTGCTCCAACATGAGACCTCCACAGCCTGCATCCCCTGCAGGTGTGCCTTCAGGCTTTACCATGGACCTATTCTCTGGTCTGTCTTTCTCTTCCTATCTCTTGGTCTTAATCGCCATTTTTGGAATGTATTTTCACAGAGGCAACACACATTTGGCTGATGGACTCAGGTGGGTCCTGTGGTGGGCTTGCTGTGGGGACAACTGGGACCATCTGTGTCAGAAAAACAGTTTCCCTGAGGAAAACCACTTTAAAAAAAAAAAAAAAAAGCCACCAAAATTTTTAAATTCTTGAGTCAGATATCCACACAGAAAAAGCTGACATGAAGGTTACAATGGACTATAAGTCTATTTGAATCATTAAAAAAGAACTCCACTATCCATATTTTCAGTAATTTTGCCTGATACTTTTATCGTAAATTTTATTTAATTCTTGAAATCACAGAATTAGTGAGGTTGGAAAGGGCCTCTGGAGGTCATGTCGTCCAACTTGCCTACTCAACCTGGATCACCTGGAGCAGGTTGCCCAGAACCATCTACAGACAACTTTTAAGTAACTCCAAGGATAGGGATGCCACAGCCTCTTAGGGCATCCATGCCAGTGCCCAGTAATTGAGATCATTCAGAGAAACTAATTGGTTCTCCAAACTTATAATATTACCTCTTTCAAAAAAATCTGTAATGTTTTAACTAATTTAATTAATTTAACTAATGTGATATATTTCTACTTGTCTTATCTGCAGCAGCAAAAATTTTCAGCTCTGCAACTCAGAACCTGACATTCCAGAGGCCAATAATAAATCTACACTTCTACCCACTTGGTTTTCTCTCAGCTCTGATTCCACCAATTGACCTGAAATGACACCTTTCTCCTTTTTGTTTTATACAGCATCTCTTCACATTAGATCTATTTGAAATGCTCAGTCTTCCACAAGGAGTGCACTAGCAAACCCTTTCTAAGAAATATATTGTGTTTTTAAACTTTCAATGGACCATTATGTTATATTTTCTAATATTTGCAAGCCTCTGAAGAGTCAGGTGCAATGACATATCCTGTGTTTCTACATGCCATAAAGCATCCTGACTGGCAGCAAAATGTCAACTACTTCTATGCTTCTTGGATTTGTATCAATAGCTGTTCACGAGCACCGCTAATTCTTTTTGACCTTTTAATTCACTTCCTCATGGCTGACTCCCTGGAAAGTATATGTATTTTTAATTCAAGTGCTTCAAAAGGGTTTACAGCCTCACAGTTTAACATGATAAACTTTATACTGGCATACCATATTATCTTAACTGTGTTACATTAGGAATCAGGAGAAATATTTCATATATTATAGACTTATATTTTCAATATCCAGGGATAGGATGTCTTGGCAATGTTAGCTAGGCAAAATAGACAGACAACAATGTAATTTGTTGTGGCTTTCACTAGTGAAAAAAGGGAAGTCTTCTGAACAAAGCAGGTATTCATTTTATGCCGTAGGGTCTGTTTAGCTCATAAAGTCACTGCAAGAAACATATTGAAACACAATCGTGCCTTGATACCATTGATGTCAAATTGAATACGTTTCTTCATCTTTTCTCCGATTTTAGTGTAAAAACTAATATTTATTGAGGTCATGTCTTTGTTTAGGGAATCCCTTGACAGAAAAATCACACTTAGTTAATTCAACCTTGGACAGAATTTTTTTTTTTTTCCAGTATGGCAGCATTTTAGCTAAAATGTCTTTATATCAAAAGTTCTGAACCTTGTCTAACTTTATCTTCCTGTGTCAGGCCAAGAGTCCCAGGTAATCCTCACCAAAATTACAGAAACATTCTCATTAATACAATCATTTTCTGTTCCCCATAGCTACATATTTTAAATTGTGCAAATGAACAAAAAGAAAACAGCAGTGGATTTGATGATAACACCCTTCACAGCAATCAACCATATAATAGCACAGCTTCTTAGGCATGGAGATTGGGAACATACAAAACACAAAAGACTAATGATAAAGGGAAAAAAATTTGCATAAACACATATTTTTTAAAAATATTTTAGCAAATTCTGGCATAGATGTGTGATGCCAGCTATATGGGACTGACTGTCAGATATCCTACTCTGTACATATGAACATGTGACAGGAGGAAAACAAACTTTATGACTTGATATTTCTTGGATCTGTTAAATTCATTTCATCATATTAGCACTCACTTTCATCAATTCAGACTATTAAACAGACAACAGTATATGATGCATCATAAATACCTGACCTATTATTATCTGACCTAATGTAGGCAGGCTAGGCCTCAGAACATAGAACAAATTACTGAAGGCCCATTTAGTGGACTGAAGTTGGGGACCAATATTTTGAAACAAGTCTAATACACTTCAATGCAACAAAAAATTGAGAGTCTGACGTGCTCCTCAGTTTCTTTTGGAGGAACTGGATGGTTGTTACTTAAATGTTGCTACAGTCCAGTATTGGTTTTTATCATGACATCTTCACTTGTCAGGCTGATCATGGTAATTCCATGACTCAGTATAGAAACTTTGGATAATAACTATTATTACATGCTTTTCCACACACCATCTCCTCAGAGAAACACAGACAGTTGTGAGTCTCCTCACCTCAAAGATGATATGTGTTTTAAAGTAGAAAACTGAATAGAATATCAACTGCTGCAAAATATTCTGGGATATTTTTATACCTTTGACTATCTACTGGACTATTCCAATAATTTCTTATCCTATACAGCTCAAAGCTGAAGGCAAATTGACTACATTATCACAGTATTAAGAAGGCTTTGGCACAAAACTACAGGACACATTCAGCTTCCTAAGAATGCAGTGCAGTGTATTACCTATTTTAAATGAAATAACTACTGTCTCATAAATAAGTATTAATCTTAGTTTCAATTTACCAAAATTCTACACACACAGATAATATTTTTGTGAGAAAATTAAAAATAAGTAAAACAAATAAAAACGTTAAAAGACAGTTTTGCACCAGTTTCTTTAAAAATATTAAAATACTGTATTTAAATTACTGATAAGACTTTTATTGTATATGGGCATTTTAACTCTAACAATGGTAAATTGTTTAACAAATCCTAGCAGCACCAGACATAGCAAGCCAATATGTATTTACTGTTTGTAAGATGTACTGGTAGAGGAATGGTAGAATTATTAATCACGAAAAAAAGTATCATATTTTAAATTCTACAAAACTGACATATTAAAAAAACCAAAATACAAATCAATGCAAAATAATGATTTTAAAATTACCTATTCATCATCAGGAAATTCTTTAACCTCGATTAGTGTACAAATCTCATGCCTTGCAGAGATTGGCTTTGGAAATGATGGCAAATGCATGCATCCTGCTTACTCACTGCAGGGACTATTCAAGTAGGAGGACATCTACAATTTGGAATCATGCAGTTGTCACCATAGTAACATGTCTATCTTTAAAACAAACATCATTCTTACAGTGTTTACATTTATCAAAAAACCTGATCGCTGAATCTAATCTTACATGACAGTATCTTTTCTCTATCCTCCATATTTGTTATTCAAATCTTTCATTTAACATGGACCCAAAGACTATCTTGATACATATATCTTGCCTACAGCAAGCCCTACTTGTTTTCAGAATATTAAATTATTTTACTCTTGTAGCACTGGGACCATACTAGACCCTTGTGGGCCAGCACATTTGATCAACATTTTTTATTAAGATTGTTCTGAAGAAAAGTAGCTATTCTTTTCCTCTCCAATAACAAGTCATTACAAGGATATCGTAAGCATGCACCTAATCTGGAGTCCCAAACAGGGTTCTAATCTTCCATCTGATACCTTCATGAGCCCTTTTTCATGACATTTCATCTGTTTTCAAATAAAGCTTTGCTTAGTGAGCCCACCGAATCAGCTGCCCATAAAACACCTAAATCCAAAGAGCTGATGAAGCCCAGAGTTGAAAAGTAAATCTAAGCAATTTCGGACAATACATCAAAAATGAGATTATTTAAAATTATGATCTCCACCATATACATTTTGCACTTGTTGGTTGTTTTTTTTGAATCACGTAGCTTGTTGCATGAACACGTCAGTCTCACAAAGCAAGAAGTAGCGTTCCAGATTTGGATTCAGATGTCTTTCCTCTCCCTTAAGTTACAATATTTTCCCACCTCTCAGATTCTTTTAGTTTACATCACATTCCTTCATAGCCTAATCCAATGAAGGACCACTCTGTGGCCTGTGTTTTTTCTTTAGTTTGAATGTTTTTGCTAGTTTGTCAGCAGAAAAAATGTCAAAATACTTATGTTCTTACCAAGATAAATGGTATGCTACTTTAGGTTGTAAAAGAATGCTTAAAAGCAAATCTAAAAGCAAGGACAAGGGTGGGGTGGGGGTAAAGTATTTGGAAAAAAAAAAAAAACAGAAATTTTTCATTTTGAAAATACTAGAATTATCTTTTTCAGGTAAAAAAAATATAGCGATAGAGACACACATTTATATGTGTAATCTATATGATTTATTTACTACCTACATTTTTGCATAATTTTCTGAAAGGTATTAGCCTTCACAACTTCATTTTTCTGTTTCCTTTCAACAGACTTTTAAATTTTAAATGGGGGAAACCTTTTTTCATCAATGGCTTAAATTTTTAATTAGGATAAATGAAAAAAAGGTAGTCTTAAACAGTCTGAATAAGAACTTCCTCCTTGCTCTCTGACTTGGTCAGACATGTCAGACTATCTAGGTTTAAAAGTTCTATAGCAGCCTGCTAGTTTTTAAATACATTTCTAGTCATAACAACATTTTTTGTCCTTCTGAAGCTATATTTACAGCCTATAATATCTCCATGAAGGAAGCTGGTCAAGCTAGCAAATATGGCTCACAATGATGCAAAATTAGCAAAATATTTTTTTTCTTATCACTTTAGCATATCTATTACGGTGTCCTAAAGTTTTATAAATGTTTTCTGAAAAAAAATTTCACACTTGAAAGTCATCTTCTGCTGATATATACTGTAAGGAACACAGTCATAAATGTGAGTTACTGGGCGAAATGTTAAAGAGGAAATAAACCAAATATATTCATAGCACATTTCATCTTCTCAGAGAAAATCAAATTGTCCTGACAAAACATGAAACATGCCAAGATAACAAAAGAATTATTACATTAACACAGTTCATCAATATCTGGCCTTTAGAGATCATTACAAGAAATGCAATAGAAAGTTAAAGTAATTTTGTATAATTAAATTCTCCTTTTCCAAAATGTGAGCAACTACATACCAGTGATTTACAAATGTTTAATTTCACAGGCTATAAATCTCAGAGTAAATTGCTCTGCGTTGCTTTTGACACAAGTACTGAGAAAATATACAATATGGAGTTTTTTGATTACTGATGATGAACTATCTTTAGACCATGAGCAACATTTTATTTGCATCAGTTACACTGAAAGCTTAAATCTACATCAGCAATTGGATGCAAGAGCTGTTCTGATTTCATGTGTGTCAATAATTTACAAATACATGACAGAAAGTCATAAAAAGTTTAAAATTATGGAAGTGTTCATCCAAAGATGCATGAAAATATTAAGAAAACTTTACAGATATTTATGCTGTCTTTATGTCGCATAAACTTCCTGCATATAATGGAGGTCTACATAGTAAGACATTTAGAAATCTTACAGAGCCTTTCTGTAGTTATTTCACTATACGTTTTAGTCCACTGTAGGTCCATTTGACTAAACCATCATTTCACAGAGCAAAAGCATTTCAGATGACCACTAAGTCATGTCTGCAAGATCCCTCTTTTTTTATGCTTGCACAGATAACCTCAGCCTCCTATTTTCTGTTGGCCTTCCTGTAAAGGCTTTAACCTGCATGTAAAAATTGTACTTTATCACGTTTGTTGTTTGTTTGTTGTTTTCTGTATCACATGTCAACTTATTACAAGCAATTGCTTTAGTAGATCAACATTTTCAGAGCAATATTTAGACATCCATTTGGACATGAAAATGTTTCATCACCAACAGTGATTTAGAGTTTTGAGATTCAGTGAGAGATGAGAGACTTAGAATTTTCGAAGGAAGAAAGACATTGAACCCCACAGGAGGTAATAGTCATTGATTTTGCCCCCAAGTTATGTTTCAGACTACAGGGCTCTGCTATACCAGAAAGGGTGAAAGTAAGGTGTTATGAACAAGACCTACAAATGTGTTGGCAGCATTTTTTAGGTGCTGAATCAGTTAGAAATTATGAGAGTCTTAAGCCTACTGTGGATATACCATCACATACTTTTCCACAAAGACAGGCAAGGAATTTTGTTCCATGTTTTTGAAATTCCTTTACTTTGTTGTGATAGTTCAATATATTTGGCCACCTTCTTGCATTCAAACTACTTGGGAAATTGGCCAGAATTTCTGCAACATTTCAGCTACTCTGAAATATCATTTTTCAAGAGATAAATTCACCAATGAAAAGTGTTGGAACATTATCAGCTTCACATGCAGAAATATTGACCAGGTAGGCCAGAAAAGGAATAGATGCCTTTCATTTCATAACCTGATTAGTCCAGAGTGCTAAATGAAACTGAGATGCATCTTTCCCAGAGGTGTGGTGGATGATATTTCTGAGAACAATGTGGGGAATTATGTAGAGTATACACAAAACCTCCTTATGTTCTGTACTGGATGGATTCTTTATCCCTTCCAATAAATGCCAGGTTTAAAAGCCCCAATGTTGGGGTTTTTTCCAAATGTTTATGTTTGAACACATGTAACCAAACATATATAAACACAGGTATGCATCACAAGGTAGCCTCAGAAGTTTGCTATCATATAAAGATTATGTCTTAAAATTGTGTATGGTTTGCTTCCTTATCGGTCTCCCTGATCATTAAGCAGCAAAAATTTTGGGATGGAAAGGGGATGTTTTGATTTTAAAAGTTATTGTTTTATGCAAAGATTTGGATTTCATATACTCATGGCCAAAGAGCCTATTTTCCTAAACTTCACCCAATTTATTTTCCTATTTGTGGTTTATTTTTAAATTCAGATTATATTTGAGATTGGAGAAGAGGTTGAATGTTATTTTTGAATAAATGGAAAATTTGCTGTGAACATTTTTCATAAATGTCTATAAGCAAAAAAAAATGCACTGACAAATACAATTTTATAAATTTATATCATCAATAGGATCTTGATCTTTTAGGGAAAAACAAATGTTAAGCTTAGTACAAAAAAGTTGGGAGTCAGATATTAAAGACTAAAACATTGATAAGTGATATCATAAGTGAATAGATATTTTCAATTTGCTAATAGCTGTGTTTAATCAACCTGATAAAGTGAGTCCTTCCTAGCATGGGCACCACTGTCCTACATAATGCAGGATACCTGCTCTCACAACCTGTCACTCAGCCTGCACAGTGTGACTGTGATCATTACCAAGGTCCTTAGGGTTATATAACACCTAAACTTTAGCTTCTGTGTTTCTCCACTTTATTAGAAATTACCACAAATACTAAGAAAATCACCATTAGTCAGTATACCTATGATTAATAAAGTGAATATATATATATATGTATGTAAAAATATATATATGTATCTCTCAAGCTATTACAAACTATTATATGTACTCAATAGTACAGCAAGAATAAATAACAGCAGCACCCAATAATAGCATCAACCACCGCACCTATAACAGTACAGGTTACCACAAAATTACCACCATTAAAAAAAATTTATCAATAGTATGAGGGAAGATATACTCAAAATGTTTTTATGTATGTATATGGTACCAGGCACAGTAAACAGAATCCAGATGGGGCCAAAGCATCTCAAAGGGAAGGACAAATCAAACTGACCCCAGAAGTGGATCCAGAGGAGGACAAATAAATAAAATCATTTCACTTCAAGGTGATCTGGGTCACAGAGTTTGGAGTCAGACAGGCACCCATAACAAGTGTCCAGAATCTCAGAAAAGAGGTCATGCAGAGAGCTCAGCCTGTTGGGGAGAAGGAAAACTGCATGCACTAGGAGAAGTTCTCAGACAGAAAAGCTACTTTCTGAATAAAAAATTGGTCATCTTTTTATCACAGAGATATAAGAGGGTTTAGGACACCACCATTTAAAGGCACACAATAGGTGTTGTTAATTTAACCTGGGACATCTGACAGATAATGACTTTTTTGTAACCTCTCAGACAAGCTTTTAAATTCCCAGACTGTTTTCCTGGTTTTGCAGTTTAGAACAGCCAATGTCCGCTATGGATTCCTCCTTTCTTAGGACATTTTTACCTTTTCGGATGATAAGTAGCTATTCATGGTGTCTCATAATGTGTCCAGTTTCCAGGCAGATAATTGATAGAAACTGACAAACAGGACTAAATTGTTTGTGAAGTACAAATGGATTAGAATCAAACTTAACTTTCTCCCAGCTGTGGTCACTCTGCCTTATTAGGTAGAGTAAGTGCAGCATATCTTACTATTACAACTGAAGTCAGCAGGTATGTCACTGAATACAGAAAAAGACACAATTGTTGAATAAAAAAGTCTCTGTCTTATAATCACTTTTCACAGTAGTGACACATGTTAAGCGCAGAAACAGAACTTAAAGGGGTTTCTAGTGAAAGTCAGCCATGAAGGGCGCTGAACTTCAAGGATGTGTTTGCAAACACAAAGGCAGTACATACAGGATTCAGGAATAGTCTGGGACTTTTAGATCTGAACCTAAAGCAAAACCTGGCTTTTGATATTTCTCTTTCTTCTATGCCTCTCATTTGTGGTTGCTCATATAAATGAGTGAACTATGAGAGTGTTTCTCAGCACGGAAATCTTCCAGGTAGGCCATAAAATACAGTTCTGTTTCTCCACAGCAAGTTCCCATTACAGAAAATGCAACAGTGGAAAATGATAAACTGCCTTCTAGAAAAGGACTAATACATAAAGGAACAACCAGTAAAACTAGAAAAAGTCAGTTATGCTGAAAGAATGAGACCATACCAGGAAGCTGGCCAGCAATAAATCAATAACAGGTGGTGCAAATGGAATTAAAACTGCAGCCCTCTATGCAATCTGTCAACAACTAGACAGCCAAATTTGGCAGCTTAGACCAGACAACCCATTGTAGTCCCTTCCAACCTCACCCATTCTGTGATTCTGTAATTCAGGAGCTATTAAGATTCTTGTTTGCAAGCAGGAAAACCAAGCATGACTTGAGCCCAAAAGTGGCACTCTGGATGTAGCAAATAAACAAAAATAAATTACTGCCTAAGATATGAAAAGTTCACTATTATCTTCCATGTATTATAGACAGAGAAGAAAAGCATTAGTTTTTATATAACACTACCAGTAACTTCTTTTTCTTTTGTAAATACCAGGGCTGGGAATCAATTGAGCATTTAAAGGTGTCAAAATGACTGTAGCTGTTACAACTACAGCTGTCTGACTCGCTGAAAAAGCCCCTTTGTTGTTGTCATGCAAAGGAGAAGGAGTAATGAACCACCTCTTGAGGATGCATGGAAAACCTTGCAGAGCTTCACATCTGACAGCCAGCCTCAGCAGCAGGTGCAGAGCAGCATCTCACCAAATGTCCAGTGGCCATATGTGTGAAGAGGCACACAGGAGTGTGTTGTCCCTGCTCTGATCCTGTGGATCCCTCCAGTTTCCATCACTGGAGGATTTCAAGAAGGTTTGTGGAGGCTGGTCAGCCCACAGACCCAGAGACAGCTGGAATCCCCTAGAGGGATGAGCCTTAAGGCAGGGAACAACTCCTAGGTTACGGTGACCAGAAAGGCCTCTCCCAAGATGCCTTGTTCTTTTAAAATCTACCCCAGTTCATTGGTTTGTTATCTCCCTGCCCCCTTTTCCCTTTATATGGTTTGGGTCCAGAATGTTCTCCTTCCCTCAGTTCCTTATTGGTCCTGCTCTCTGGTCACTCCTCCATACTTTCCCCATTGGTTTGGTTGCCCTGAACCCGCCCCTGTACCAACCCCTGGCCCTCTACCCATTGGCCCTGATGCTCTCTCCGCCCCTGTCCCCCAGCTTTAAAACGCCATGTATCCACCCACTTTTCTGTCTTTGTCCCTGAAACCCTTCATGAGCAGCAGGAATAAAACCCTCTCCGTGGAACCTTACACGAAGGCCCTTCTCTTTCTTCGCCCTCGGTTGTTGCTACTGCTATCCATGTGCTTGTGTGAGTGAGTCTCCTCAGGGAGCAGCTGTGTGCCTGTGACACCGGTGCGGCTCCTTCCCCTGGCGGCAACGCTACTGGAGGGTTGTGGCACCTCACCACCACCCGCCGCAACAGGGGCTTAGTGGGCATTCCAAGTACACAAGCATTGGCAAAGCAGACCAGTCTGAGCAGAAGACAACAGCTACAGCAGGGAGCTCAGCAAAGCTGCTTGCACGAAGCTCCAAGAGGAATTTAAAAATTAATATAATTAGTTGGTGCCTGGCCTCTGGGTTAGTGCAAATAATTTGAACTGTCTCACAGAACAGCTGCACGCGTTTTCTTTAAACTTCTGTGATTTTCCCAGTATTTAATTGGAAAAAAAAAAATCACAAGGATCAAGAGAGTTTTAAATATATACAGATTAATTCCCTGAACACCTTAATTCTCTTAAATGATTCAGAGACAAGCAGAATTTAGGAAAGAAAAACAATACTTAACACAGATGGCATCAGGATAGAGACTTAGTAAAATTCTAGTAGAAGGGCTGTAGAAGTTAAAATAGACTTTCTTCTTCTGCAAACCACCAAGCAAAAAAGCAATGGAGAAATACCATGCCAATGCAGTTTTCCTCATGCAATCATATATTTTGAGGACATTTTCACTGTTCTAAAATAACAATTCTAATATTTCCTAAATAAATACCCTTAGGCCATGTGGTCTGTTAACTTCTTCTTGCAGTTTCAAAAAAAAACTGCTTCCACAACCCTATCTTTTTCTCTAGGTTCCACTTCTATCAATATTTTGTGTGTCGTAAGATAAATGGCATGTACATATATCTGCCTCCATACTAAAAAAAATCTGTTAGGTGTGTAATGTAAAAGAAAACAAAAAGCTCAAATATTCATAATTCAGTGCTTATAATCCATAAGGATGGTGCTGCCGTGTTTTTTATATGAAAGGAAACTTTATTACAAATGAAATGTTTTTCCTTAACTGTGAAGACAACCAAAACAATTGATGTTGCATCTTGTTTTTAGCAGATGAAAGAAAATCGGCAAGCCATTTGAACTCATATCCTGCAGTGCCTGGAGGGTTTTTTTGCCAGAAGCTTTAAAGACTTTTTGCTTATGCAGCTAGAGATGGAATTCTGTTGCAGCTAAATTTTGGTATTAAAATCCTAGCAAGAAACAGGGATAATTTTTTTGCATGCCCCTGTTCTTAAAGGTTCTGGTGAAAGGGGCAGGAGAGGGGGTTTCATATTTGGTATTAAATTCATCCAAATAGCAAAAGTAAATAATTACAATATTCTTGAATTCATCCTAATCAATTCCTCGTGAAAATTTTATATGCCTATTTTACCACCTATTAGAATTCCTGTCAAATTTAAAACTAATTGAAGTAAGCCTTGCAACAAACACAGCTGACTGGCAAAACATTGTTTAAATGTTAATCTGGTGTTTATTCAGACACTTCAGACTTTCTACTTCCAATAGCCTTTCATTTCAACAAATCAACAAACAAACAAACAGAAAGCCAACCGAAAAAAAAAAAGTTTCCTATCTTTTGCTGCATTTTCCCATTTTCCATGATGGCAATTTTGTCATTAACTTCTGTATTTCAATGAGCATCATAACTGAAATAACAAATATATCGTTGTGTGGAAAAGGCTATGGATTACATCCATCATATTTTAATTTAAACAGAGATAATGAGAATTTAAGTCAATTGTCAAAGGGATCTGGCACTCACTCAAGTAAATATTCTGTTTCCCTAAAACAGTTGATCTCAAAACAGTGAAGTAAAGCCACTCATACCAGTAAGCTTATCTTTTTAATCTCCAGGGGAGGAAAAACTAAAAAGTGTTTTCCAATAGAATAAATTTGACTGACTCTGTAAACTTAGGATTCATCCCTGCAGACTTTGGTTTTCCTTTTTTTGTTTAGTTACATACAAAACTGAAACATATTTGCCTTTCATATGCTTATCAGATTTGAGCATAACACTGGAATTCAGTGGTGCTTATCATAACAAAGCCCATCTCCCTATTGTTCTGTAAGGCTATCAACCTTTTAAAACACAGTCCATCAGCATACCTCAAATGAAATAAAATCAGGCATTTCTACTGAATGTTGCTCTGTGCTTCTGGTTAAAATTCACCATCCTTTCTGTAAGAAAGAAAGGAGCAAGAAGATTATACATGGAAAAGCAGAAAAAAAACCCAGAATGCTAGAGAATAAAGAACAAAACCTAAAAAAAAAAAAAAAAAGGTATTTAATCATACCTAAAAGAAGGTAACATTTAGTGGTGAAAAGAAACTGCCTTTGCTAAACATTTTGTCTGTATCAAAAATTTGGTAATGAAACTATAGGATTTTATTTAAAAGAATCAGTTTATGAGCACACAGTGATCGTTACTAGAAGTTTTTAACACATCAACAGCTGCTGTCCATACTTTTTTTCAAGGAAGATACTACCATGCCATGAATGCAGATGAAGTAACAGCACATCCATGATTTCATAGCACCAACAACAAATAATCATCCTTATGACTGTTAAGGCTCTTTATCCCCACAAACTTTCTGACACACTGTGCAGATTCAGAGTGTTCACACAAGAGACAAAAGCTCACATTTTCACTGAAAGAGCAACTTGTTTCCAGTCCAGGCATACCACATTACTGCTGCTTCTCAACAGCCTCTGCTTTTCCAAATGGCAGAGTGGAGAGGATGGCGTTAGCAGATATTTCATTACATATTAGGTGTGGGAGATCTTTAGTAGCGAGATCTCCAGCGAGTAGTAAGAAGGTACTATTTGCCTTTGCTTCATCTGTCATCTTAACATTTCTGCTCCGAAAAATGAGGCAGGATTTCAGCCAGCCTGTATTGGTTAGCGAGTCAGTTTTAAGCTCAGTTCAAAATTGAGATTGAGAGAGCTTAACTTGATTTATAACCAAAACTGATTCCACAAGATTCCATACTGATTGGGTATAATCATGTCAGCATTTAAAACAAGTAATTATATACACATTTTTTTTGTTACATGACATGCAATGTCATTATTTTTACTTTGTGAATTAGATAACAACCTTGCAAATGTCCGCTTCTGTATTTCCTAACAAAACCAGAGTTTTCTAACTAAAAAAAAAACCAATAAAACAAACCAACCAACCAACCAACCAACCAACCAACAAACAAACAAACAAATATCCTGTTTGAAGAAGGTTTAAATGAGAAATTAACATTTTAGTATGCCCCAAGGAAACCAAGTATACTCTGCCTGCCGTTAAAGCAAGAATATCCCCACACTACTCTACCGAGGAGGAAATGAATAATTGCTGGAAGAAGTTTTTCTAGACTTAATTTCACGGAAGGCATGGCTAGATAAACAGGTGAAAGTTTAAAATACATCTACTTATAGACACCACGATATTGTTAAGTATTTCAGAAACATGAACAAGAAAATAAGTATCTGGATGTTGATGTATTTTCCTATATCTGAAGAATTAGAGGACTTCTGTATGACACAATTATCAAGTCCGCATAGATATTACAAAGCCAGAAAATGGTATTTGCTGTGCCTGCAAAAACATCAGGGGTCCAACATAATTTTGCTCTCTACCTGTCTCTGGGATATCACCTGGGATAACATGAGCTTCTTTTATGCTTTTGTGCTTCTTTATGAGCACCAACTGAACTGGCAGGATTTTATAAATCATCAACTGAGAGCATCCTTCCACTTTGATCCTATACTGGCAAAAGTGTGCTTGAGTGTTTTCCAGGATAAAGCAATTTTCTAGCTTAACAGCAACAAAAATGTGTCTAGCTGCAGTCAAGTCCGCAAAGAGGAGAAGTGCTGAAACTGCCTCACAAGTGAAAGTGGAAGAAATGCACGAGACTGCTTTAAACAAGTCTCAGCAGACAAACCAACCCATTTGCTAAAGACAAGGAAAGGTTACCAAGGAGTAATCTTCAGGCTGATGAGGAGATTTTAGTGTGTTTCTTACAGTTGCAGCTAATTAGCTTTGGAAAGCTAACTGCTTTTCCAATGGCAGTTTGAAATTAAGGAATGTGTCAGAGACAGGACAATCAAAATGCCTGCCTGCCCCATCAACAGCAGTATGTTCTCAGCTTAGCCTGGATTATCTCAAAATTACAGAAACAGAGGAAAGATATCAAAGCGTGACATGGATTTCTCTGAAGTCAGGAGAAAGAGAGAGAAATAAAAGGACACATGCTAATGCAAAAATAATGAGCTACAATGAGACGTTAACTTGGTTTTATACCTTTAACCTGGCCAAAATGGGTTTGTTTTTCTCTGGGCTTATTTGTTCTTTAGGAATGATAAAAAAGAAACTGCCTTTTACAGAATTGTCAGACCAGGATGCACAAAAAGAAAATTACTGTGAAAATTATTAACTCCTCAGTATTTTATTCGCAAAGAACAGAAGTCATCTGTTATCAAATTAAGTATCTACTGAAAGAAAAGGGAAAGAACAGGACAAACATGCCATAAAAAGATTTACTATTCAGTACTGACTAACCTACACAATTCAGCTGTGAATTCTCTCTCAATGTAATCATCCTTGTGTTATCAAACCACAAAACAGCAGAGAATTTATTTACTTCAGAACATTAACAGTACACAAGCTGTAAACTAATGTAGGCTGCCTTCAGGACAGCAACAAAATTATGCACTTCATCCTCTTATGCAAAAGCCAGGGTAGGAATGAAGGCTGATAGGGCTGATACTCTGAGGGCACAGAGCTAGCTAATAAAGGACCTGCAGAGAGCGTGTGCTGCATCACCCTGCAGCCCTACTGAAGTTAAAGAGGGCATCCATGAGGGGTTGAAACCAGAGCCTGCCATATGGCTTGGAGACACTGATCACAGCCAGGATTTTCTCTCTTGCTCTATGTACATCATTTCTTTACAACAGTGATAGTGATGAGGATTTCCTCAGTAAATGTGCCTATTGCTCATAGCACAAACTTCTAATGCATATATATGAGAGAAATTACAGTGCAAGAACTCTTTCTGTTTCAATTGCCTATTTGCTGATAAAATGTTTTCAAAACATAATCTGTTATTAGAATGGGGAAAGTGATAGTATAAAGGGATAAATGAAAAAGTGAACAAATTTGCTTTTTCAGTAAGTTTTAAGAGCACGTTAAACACATGAGGAAATCGTCCAATGGTGGACATGTTCAAACTGGTATTAAGAAAAAAGGCAGAATCACTTCATAATTTCATGTCCTGAAAGGTCCTGAGGAAGAAAACAAAGTCCGTTGTTCTAAAAGCAACCACTCAGAGATTTACATGTACTTGGCTTGTTGAAATGCCATAAATGAAAGTGAAATGCTTTGTTTCCAATAAATACGATACTGTGAATACAATACAGTTCTATTCACTTACATCTAACAATATCACCAGCATTTTTCATTTATGTTCTTTTTTGTTCCTTTCTTCCGTGAAAAAAACCCAAAAAATCTCATTTCAGTTCAATTCCCACCCTTTTTCACCACTAAGGGACAAGATCACTTTTCACAGAATCACAGAATAACCTGACTTGGAAAGGACCCACAAGGATCACTGAGTCCATGTTCTGGCCCTGCACAGCACTATTCCCAACAGTCACACCGTGTGCCTGAGAGCATTGTCCAAACATGTCTTGAGCTCTGCCAGGTTGGTGAGGTGACCACTCCCCTGGGAAGCCTGTTCAGTGCCCAAAAACCCTCTGAGTGAGCAACATTATTCTAATATCCAACCTAGACCTTCAATGACACAACACTTTATTGGAAAACTAACTCTTCATGTTTTCCATCAAGACTGATTTGTTGGATATAATGTTTTACCAAGTTTCTCCTGTCCTTCTTGAGTGCACTCATGCTGAAGTCTGTGGCATTCTCAGCCTGGTTAAAGAAGAGCCAACAATAAGAATATAATTTCTGCCAAGGAAATTCAAAGTATATGTATCTTTCATTTTTAGATGTCATAAAGTTTTTCAAACTATATTTTTTTCAAACTATGCCTCTTTTCCCAAATCTCTCATTTCATTTAGATCAAGAAGCATCAAAAGTTCCAGGTTTAACTATTGTGATTCAAGAACACATTTTATTTATATTACTAAACACTTAGATACTCTGAAAATCGTACTGGTGGTATGCAAAAAAACATTTTTTACAGATTTGGTTTGTTTTGGTTTTTTAATCTTAATACATACAAAAATATTTAAATTCTTATATTCAGTGTAGCTAAGAATGACACATAATGAAAGAAAGTAGCTAGTCATACTTTCATTTTCCTGAAACCTAAATATTTATGAAATTGTCTGGTACAGGCTTTATTATTCTTTGACAAGGTAACATAAAAAGTATTGTGGAGGATATGGAAGAAATTTCCTAGGGAAAGAAACAAGAATGTCATTAGAATGGCAACGAACAACTGTAAGAAACTGTAGTTTAGAAATATTAAATATGACTAACAGATTAATTGTTTAGACTGGTTCACATACTGTATTTCACTTGTGAGCCAGTTTCTTTATATATTGTATATTTCACTGGCATTTATAATTTAAAACAGCCAAATTTCAAGTAAAAGCTTCCCTCTGGAAAGCAGATTATTTTTTTTTTGAGCAGCTACAAGGGAAAATTTGCAAAAAAAGGGCACACTAAACATTTGTCCAAGGACACAACAAGGTCCAGAAAAAGCCTTTCAACCATCCTTTTCATACAGTACATAAGGGTAAATTTCACTCAGCTCTTGATATGAAGAAAAGGTAGTGAGATGCCAATTATAATCTCAGGCTATATAGGAAAGGGTGAAGATTTATTGATGCACTCACGCATGATGAAGATGATCTGAACTGCCCAGAATGTTGACACTCAAGCTGCCTTCTTGAATCCAGTTATTCTCTGCCAGAAAAAAATTCCAATTTCAGTAGAGGAATGCAGTATAATCACAGGTGAGAAATTCTAGGCCACATCCCAGAGCACATATATCAAATCCTCATCTTAGGAGTAGTAGAGCAAAATCCAATTACATATAGATTGTATAGCACAGTAAGTACCTTTGCCATAATAACTAACCTTTTAATTGCATGATGGTTGTATATTTGATCTTTGCTCACAAAACGATGAATGATTTCAGATCCAAGTAGCAGGCTACAGATATTAGTTCCTTAAATTCATACAAATCCCGTCTCAGCAGAGTTGACATAAACTGAATTAGATGTCAGTGCCTGGATGTTAATACATTCTTTATTTTTCTGGGCTTGTTTTTAAATTCATATGCATGAAATACAAGATTTTTTTCTAGCAAGTGCCTTGTTAACTAGACTAGGGTCTTCAGTGCATCAAAAATATGAGCTAACCTGCTGCAGCACATTGGTTTTTCAGTCTTGGCACTACTGACATAATATAATTGCTTAATTCTATCAATTAAGCACAAGTAGTGGTATCCACAAGCATAATAAAATTACAAGGCTTTTTATAAGGCAAATGAACTAGAGCTTTTGAAACACACCACTAAAATTTTCATTGAAAGACATGACAGTGCCCAGGGAACATAAGTCTATGGTTTTCTGCACCCTTTCAAGAGCAGAAATAAGGACTAGAAAACTGGACATTGATAGGCTGGCTTTGACACATTCTTTCGTGGGTTTGAAACCTCTTTCTGGTAAAAGGCTGCATCTTCCCTGAGGCCAAGCAATTTCTTCAAAAGGTACAGTGACACAAAATGCCTTTTACAGCACCTTGCCCAGGTCAGCAAAGTCCTCCTCTTAAAATGCTCTCAAGCTGTTCCAACCAGTTTCAACATCAAAATTTTCAGTTTTTTTTGTTCTCCTTAAACTTGGCCCCCAGACAACATATACACATGCAGCCAGCTACAGCAGAGTCTTTCAAATGATTGAATGGCAATATATAGTAATGAAGTTGTTGCAGATATTTAGCTCCTGCGTATTATCCTAAAAAGGAGTCCGGAATGTATTCTGAGTCAATGGTGGGTGCCAGCTTTGCCTATACACTCTACTTCTTGCTTCTCCTCCAGCCCTCCTAGCTGCCTAAAACCAATTGTAACTGTATATTTAATTTCCCCTCTTTTAACTGTTAAGTGATACATTGTCTATCAAGGAAGAGTTTTATACTACCATAAACTTACTGACTCATCCCATGAAGCAAAATATTTTTTTATGTGTCAAGAAAAAAAAAAAACTTAAAGGCTTACAATGATAATAAATACATTTTTAAAAATTAAGGAAAAAATCTTAACAACAAACATCAACGCCTTGTTATGCAAAACAATAGTTTGAAGTAAATAATTTGGAATATTAACGTGCAAAAATAATTCTAAGTTTATTTTCTTCTTCCCATCTTACTTTTATTTCAAAAGGTTCGCATGCCAATATACCAAAATACATTAGATCATGGAATCTATCACATTGTGATTCCATTTCAAAATAAAGGCTTCAAACAGAGAAAATATCTTACACAAATTAAAGACAAAAGTCAATCAGGTGACATCAACAGCGTGGTATTTCTGAAGTACATAGCTGAAGTCAGTCTCCTTGGTTTGCTTCTGGTAATAAATTCACAACCAAACTCAGGAAGAGCAAATCCTGTATACAGATTGCTGAGATTAGGAAAAAAAGTTTCCAAATATCAGAATGCTTGAACCCCAGATTTTAGAAGTAAATCACATGTGATAACGGATGGGTGTTCGGAGCGGCTCGGATGGCTCAGCACCGCTACCTTCCTGCAAGCGTCTCCATGGGGGAAGGACGCTCCAGTCGGGCGGGGGTGCACACCAACTCGCACGCGCGGCTGGGTGTTTAATAAAGGCGGCTGGGGCAAGACGGGCTCCCGCGTGTGGTATTCCAGCCGCAGGTTATTGAATCCACGCACTGAAGAGTCCAGTAACCAAGAACCCAAACTGGGAGGTACAAGGGTTTTACCAGGAAGGCAAGGGGTGGGGAGAGCATCAGGGTCCAATTATCTGAGGGCTCAGGGGCGGCACACAGGAGAGGCCAGGGTGTGTGGGCCAACAGGGGGATAGGGAAGGAGTGGCTGGGGGTCAGGGATCAATTGGGAACTGAGGAAGGGAGAACAATCTGGAACCTGACTCTGTAGGGGAGAAAAGGGACAGGGAGACAGAGAAAGCATCAGGGAGGTAAAACTGGGGTACATCCGCATAAGAGTGCAGGGCGTCCTGGGAGAGGCCTTTCCTATCACCACAACTGCGGAGTTGGTTCTTGCAGTCCTCCGCAGATGGGTAGGTTAGTGGATTTGATATCCATCTGTAGATCTATTAAGCAAACTCACAAACTTTTAGATGTCTATCGCTATGGTTAGAACTCATCCTAGACCCTTTTCCTATGAAAGAAACCTGCTACAAGAGAGAAATTTGATTTTACTTGTGTGTGGCATCGTATCCCTCCAAAACCAAGGAGTTAAATCATACTTAGGGGAGCACTCCAGTGAAGCTTCATGTTAATAAAGGACAACCAGTATGTAGAGAACCTTTTTTTTAAAAAGCCTCATGCCCCTCTGGATATGAGTATAGCAAAACACACACAACCATGCTATATAGCTCTGTTCTAGACTGTTCATATTAGCTAACTAAAAACAGAGCTAGTTCTAACATCAAACATATTTTAGTGTATTGCCAAGTCCTGGCTGTTTGGTGATTTACTAGCCTCAGCTTTCAGCAGGCAAGGCCAAGTTCCATACGTTTGGTCTCTGTCTCAGATCCCCTCATAAACACAGTGACCATAAGCAGTATCTAGTCCTACATTTTGTCATACTGTTGCCAGGCTATCTCTACATTGTTGGGGAGATGCAGTTTACAAGGGCTAGATTTCCCTGCATTGGAAAACCCGCAATTCAGTCAAAGAGTCCAAGCCTCTATCCCCATCAAAGTTGAGGATATTCTTCCCAAACATACCCAGCTCAGTCTTCTTCCCAATTACCCTAAGTAGCCTCTAATTCAGAGCAAGAGCTTTCTTCCCACCCCATTTGACATCTCACTAAATTCTTTTTTCCTAACCTGCTCCTCTCTAATTTTGTTCCTAAATTTTGTTCCCTTTCCTTTCCTCTCCTTGAGCCTGAATGTTGAACCACTCTATGCAGTAGGAAAGGCGTCATGGTTAAATTGCCAACATCTCTTCCTTCTAGTATAATTCTAAAGAAAATCATCTTAGTCATATACGATTACTGATAAATGTAAATGGACTTTCTGGAAATTACTCAGAACTAGGAAAAACCTTCAGTGAACACAGTCAAGTCTCTCTTAAAAATGCCCATTTGTGGCACTGAAAAAGATAAATCTGGACAGATTTTTAGTTTTACCAAATGTCAGACACCTGACAAAGCCACACTGACAGAGTTCAGCTTCCCAGCTCAAAGCCTGGAGATGTGGTAGCATTTTCAGAAAAGGCACCATAATTTCTTATTTGATGCAAAGTAACAAGCAGTGTTTTTCGCTGTTCTCATGATCAGAAACAGTTCATCCATTTGGGGTTACCAGAAAAAAAAGAGGTCAAAACCCTTATCTATCATAGAAACCCCACAGCCTGGCTGTGGCAGACATGTAAATTATAAGCAACCTGGAACAGTCCTGTGAGAGATTAGACAGCTATAGAAATTTACAGAGTTTGAATTCTAAACAGCAGGTGCAGCAAACTGCATGACAGAGGCCAACCAAGCTGAAACCTCAAAGAGCTCCATGACACAGCAGGATACAGCCACGCAATGACAGGTAAAATAGGTCCTGAGCACAGCGAAACATCTGAATCACTGAAGTGCTCGGTATTTTTTGCTCAGACCCCTGCACGGCTGTTTCATGAGTCACACGCATTTACTGAGGTGTCCCCGGGCAGTGCCACAAGCGCAGCCCAGCAGAGCCTTCCACCTCACCCAGATTCTGATACACTTTTATGTGCTCTGCAGATTAGGGCTGAGACAGGATTATTACTTGTTCCAAGTGCTCAGGAGACTGTAGGCAGAGAGGCAGGCAGTAACAGCCTGCCAGTGGTGACTCTCCTGGCCTGGACCCAGAGCAGCAGAAGTCCATCCTTGCCTTGGGCAATTAACCCCTCTAGGCTGCCAGCTGCACCAGCCCCTCTCCACTACCGTGCTTTTCATCAGTCTCTTTATCAATCTTCATACCCTTTAACAGTCTTTTCTTCTTATAACTAGAGTTTTTCCCACTGTTTAGCCTGCTTATTCCCAGGAAACCTCTCTAAGCCCTCTTTCTTATGGTGTTTACAAGCTCAGGCTTTCTCCAGGGTGCAGCACCATGGCCTCAGAGCACCATATGAGAGAGTTAATCTGCTCCTGGCTCCAGAAAACCTCAGTGACAGCCAGCCCCCCATTCCAGCATGGCACAGCAGGCTAGAAGGGTCTTCTCAAGCCCATCTGCTCATTAATGGTGACAATCATGTAACAGCAGAAGAAATTCCTCCACTAATCAGTCTGCCTTCACAATTTCATTTTAAAATATATGTTTTTTGAATGTTGAGAGTTGCTTCACGTATTTTGTGCATATAGCAGAACTGCTGTAATTTGCATTATAAAATTAGACTTTCCATTACTAAGAAACAATAGGAATAAAATATTAATAAATTTTTAAAATTTTTTTTTGGTTAATAATGAGCACTGAAGCACATATAAAAGAGAATGAGGCAACAGATTAAAGCAGCACATAATGTTGACTAATTTAAGTTCTTGGACAATAAAGAAAATTAATGTCAGCGACATTTTAGTGATTTTTTAAAAAAATAATTTCATTAGGGTTTTAAAGTAAAATGGTTGTCTTAATAGAATCCTTGTTAGAATAAAAGAAGAAATGTTGATACAAGAAAAAATATGAAATTTCACACTGTTTTCAAGATTTTCAACAATCTATGACAGCCCTGCAAGACATTATATTCTTCATGCCATGCACCCTAGGCTTTTAAATGTAACAGAATTAGTGTTTGCAAGGATATCCCAGTTGTATTTTCTTTTCTAATAAGGATAAAATGTTTTGGCTACTGCGCCACCTCTGTTAATCCTGCTTAAGCACAGCAGTACAGAATGGGTGTATTATCCAAGGGCAGTGCAAAGTAAGCTGCAGTTACCCAATCTTTTTTCAGAATTATTTTCAGCATTCAATTAACTGCCAAGATAAACATCTATCGGCGGAAAAGAACAGAGAAGCACTATATTTTACAATAATTCCTCCAGAGTGAAGCATTATTTCTCGCATACACTCTTATGATTGCTTGTTTGATTGTTCAGTAAATACATAAAATACTAAATGTCACTAGGTTAACCTGATTTAGGATACATAAATCCTCCTAGTAAGAGAATTATATAGCATAATTAGAATGTGAGTTGTGCAGAACCATCATGTAGCACCAGAAAATTTAAGTGCATGGGGTTTAACAGAATATTTTTACTAAGAATATGGTAGTTAAGCTCATCTGAGAGCTAAACTTCTTTCTCTAGTTTAAATTACATTCTTAGTTATTCAGAATATCACTTCTTCGCCATCAAATTTTTCTCTTGGATTATTAGCTAAGTCTATAGTTTTTTGACTAAGTAAAATAACATTTCCTCTTTGATTTATTGCTCTGAGGCTCAGGAAATCCTAAAGGAATAGAGAGGTGTTTTTACCCAAGAATTCCTTTTCCATTTTTAAAATCCTTCCACATACATTTCCTTACTTTTTTGTTTCCCCAATACCTGTGTAACCAGCACTGACAGTTCAATTCCCAATCTTCAATTTTATAAAGTATGGAAAATAGGAATGTAATTATGGCTTGAGAGAAACCAGACAGAAACTGGTAAACCAAAACACCTTTCATCTCAAGGCCAAGGGAACAGTGAAACGTCCCTTTGACTAGAGAGGTTGAAAAAATAAAAGCCATCACACAAACCACAAGTCACACTGGAAGTTCTTCAGGAATTTTAATTATATGGGCTGATGTTAAATACCAAAATAGCAGGACTGACTTGTAGCTTTCACATTTGTGCATGTGTAGAGAAACTACTTGAGACTCTGAAAGAAGAGAATAAGGCACAGGACATGTCAGCATAGACAGGTGGAGTAACTGAGGAAAGTAAGGAAAGGCTTCTGGTACTGAATACTGCTGACTTAAGACATGGAACTATGAGAATAACTGAACCATTAATTAACAGTTTCCTTGTGTTTGTTTCCTTCCTGCTTAGAGGCTCTCAAGTATATTTATTTTTTTTTTTCAAATGAATGGGATTTCTTTTAATACCTGGGTACACCACCAATTCCTCTTAGCCAATGTATTTGACTACATCTTCTCTGCTATGTGTGAGATCAGATTTTTAAGTTTTCTCTCCTCATCACCTTTAAGACCCTCTCTGGAACAAAGTGAAGGTCAAGTCACAGCAAACAACATCTGACAAGCACTTTCCTAACCCTCTGATGTCCATAAACCAGAAGTAATGGTGTGAAGAACACGGAATGAAGTGTCAGTTCAGAAAGGAATATCTCTTCAGAGACCAAAGCACTGATCTGCAAGAGATGTCCAGAACTGACAAACCAGAAATAAGAGGATGTGAGATTTCACATTTTCACATTTTCACAAATCAAAAGTATGAAGTTACCCCATTATAGAAAAGAGTGCAATGTAACCCAAAGTAAAAAGAAAAAAAAAAAACATTTTGGGTGTCACAGGTAATAACAGTATAACTCTGACGCAGAATCTTTTAGGAATCTGACATACCATTTGGAAAATATGTTGCAAATTTTCAACTGTTTACAGCAATTCAAGATTTAAGTCAGGTTTTCCCTAGATAGACACAATGCAGTACAAAAAATTACACCAATGGATTGCATTTTGTGACTAGAAATTTCCAAACTTTCTGCAAAGTGCATTCTGTCATGACACAAAGAATTCCTGCCAAGTAAGCAAAGGCATCCACCTACTTGATCTCCATTTTTTTTACTCCTGCAAAGTCCAATATCCCTTACTCCTCGACAGAACAGTTGTTTTGTGTACTGTCTCTTTCCTCACAGTGACTTTCTGAGCCCAGGATTTCTTATAGGGAAAAGAGCTTGGACATTGTCAGGCTGCATGGCTTGGCCTGAACTCCATAAACTGCAGCGAGTTTACCCTGTGGCACATGCTTTTTGTGGTCTCTTTCTAATCTCTCCTGCAAGCCTCCTTGCTCAAATCCTCTCCAAATTCTCAACAGAGTTTGGGGGGTTTTCTTGTTAGCCTGTCTTTTCAACATGCAGTCATCACTCCCGTAAGCCCCAGAATTACTCCTTTACTTTTTCTCCCTTTTGCCTGCATCTTTCCCTCACTAGGAACTCCTACACCCTGCTGCTGATTTCCAACCATCTTTCTCCCACGAAACAGCATATAGTTTTCCAGAAAATGACAGTGATATGATACAAATAGCCTCCTCCTGGTCAGTATTTTGTCTTTAAAAAAACCTGCTGGGTGGTCTTGTTAAAAAGCCCAAAGAAGCCTAAGATGATAGTTCTTTGCTATATGAAAAAATAGTCATAGAAATGTCAGTTTGATTTTTTCTACAAGCTATGACCGTGTCTGAGATTAAAAGCAGATGATCCCTTCATCTTCGCATATTTTAACAAGGCTGTTATTGCACAAAGAAACATAAGACACTGACCTAAGCAACCCAAATTAAGCACTAAATCAGCATGATCTCAGTTTTTCCAAACTTGTTCAGAACATTTTGAAAGATTTTTTGACAAAACGATTGCTTGACAAGTACTTTCTTCCAGCACATGTTGCCTGTTCTCCCACAAGCATCATGGTGTTACTTGCATTTTTGCATAACTTACAGGAGTGCTGTCATGGGCTTATGACTGATATAATCCTAATAGTGATATCAGGTGATCTACTAATGCACAGACATGGCATGAATAAACATGGAATAGTAGCCTGTGCCTCCCTCACACCAAAATGTAGTGACAAAGTTTTGCACACTATTGCACATACAGCCAAAACTAAGCTAAATTAGTGGCAGGAACTGCTTGTGCTATTAAACTAAACTCAGAACAGTTTCACAACAATATAAGACAATGTTGTTACTTTTCTAATTTACAGCTGTTTTTAGGCCAAAGTTGGAGCACCAGTAAGAAGAAACCCACAAACATTTCTTGGAACTGTATCTAGGTTTTATTAGTACTTTGTATAGAACACATATTTCTAACGTTTTCCCATGTCATCATATAATAAACATCTTACAATAAACATCATGCAATAGTTAAAGTCTATCAGAAACAAGTTCCAACAAAGGTGAGAGAAAAGCACAAACTCTAAAGATGAGATTCTACTCTGATTTTGCGCACTAAATATAACAACAAAATATTTCTCGAAAGAAGGTTGGTAGGAAAATGGGATAGTAAAAGTCATATCTAGAAAATGCAAATGGATCCAAGAGTGAAAGCAGGAAAAGATCAAAGGAATTCACAATATACCGCTAAGAGGGAGCCAAAGGAACAAATTGTTCTTTTAAACAAATGCAAATAGTATCCCATTAATGGTTAGCCCTATTATAGTACTATAGCTCTGTGCCCTAGGAACAAATTGATCGTAGCGGTTTGAGCATCCTTCACAGGGTTCAAATAAAATAGCATGGAAAATGAAGGGCTGTAAAAATGATAGAGGGATAATTCAAAGCATCTGTGACTGAAGATCCATAAACAACAGTAAAATGGCTTAAGAAACATCAGCTGCCAAATAACTCTGGAGCAAAGGGAGAAGAGGAAAAACTTCAAAAATATGACATGGTCTTTCTTTGTTTCCCATTGTAGAGACTCAAATATTCTGGATGCAGCTGTACTCCTACAACTGTGTCTGAGAGCACGCTGTACTTTAAGGAGCTAAGAAATGTCACTGAAGTCAAAATAACGGATTTACTAACCTAGGTATTGTTTAATCAGGGGGAAAAAAGAAAAACTGCAAGTCTGACACAGGATTGTTTTAAATCAATTCTGTCTTACCTTGTAATATTACGTATACAACTCATAGAATCATAGAATCATAGAATGGGTTGGGTTGGGTTGGAAGAGAATCTGAAGATTATCTAGTTCCAATCCCCAGGAACACCTGTGACCACAGCAGATTGCTCAGAGCCCATCCAGTCTGGCCTTCAACACTTCCAGGGTTGGGGCACACACAGCTTCTCTGAGAAACCTGTTCCAGTTCCTCACCAACCTCAGAGTAAATATTTCCTTCCTAAGGTCTAATCTAAAAGTGCTTTCTTTTAGTTTGAATCCATTCCTCCTCACCCTGTCACTACATGCCCTTGTAAATAGTCCCTGTCTTTGTAGGCTCCTTGCAGGTACTAAAACACCACAGTTGAGTCACCCTGAGGGGTTCTATTTTCCTCACTGAATAAACCAGATTCTCTCAGCCTTTTTTCATAAGAGTGGTGTTCCATCCCCCTAATGATCTTGATGTCCCTCCTCTGGACTCACTCCAACAGGTGGATGTCCTTCGTGTGCTGGGACCCCAGAGCTGGATGCAGGGTTCCAGGTGCAGTCTCACCAAAGCAGAGCAGAGGGGCAGAATCCCTCCCTACCCTGCTGCCCACACTGCTTTGGGTGCAGCCCAGGACACGATTGGCTTTCTGGGCTGCCAGAACCCATTGCTGGATCTTGTCCAACCTCTCATCCAGGAGCAGTAATTATATACATGTAGGTATGTACGGGGTTTATATCACAATATTTTGGTGGCAGGGGGCTGCAGAGGTGGTTTCTGTGAGAACATCCCAGAAGCTGCTGCCACTGGTCAAAGCTGAGCCCTTCAGCAATTGTGGAAGCATCTGTGTAGTAACATATTTAAGAACAGGGTAAAAGCACCTGCACAGCAGGAGGCAGGAGGGAAGAGTGAGAAGAACAGTGTAAGAAACAACCCTGCATACACAAATGTCCGTGAAGAAGGAGGGGAAGGAAGTGCTCCAGGTGCCGGAGCAGAAATTCCCCTGAAGCCCATGAAGATCACGGTGAGGCAGCTGTTCCCCTGCAGCCCAAGGGGGTCCATGGGGAGAAGCCCCTGGACGACCCCACAGTGGAGGAGGTGGATGCCTGAAGGAGGCAGTGACCCCACAGGAAGCTAGAGCAGGGTCTTGGCAGGACCCATGGAGATGTGAAGGGACAGCCCACACTGGAGCAGGTTTGGTGGCAGGACTTGTGACCTCATGGGACACCCTTGCTGGAGCAGCCTGTTCCTGAACGACTGCACCCCATGGAAGTGACCCTCCATTAGAGCAGAGGAAGAACATGAGGGAGCAGCAGAGACAGAGTGATCAACTGATTGCAAGTCCTATTCCCCAGCCCCTGTGCTGCTCAGTGGGGGAGGAGGTAGAAGAATTGGAAAAGGGGATGAGGGATGGGCAAGGTGTTTTTTAGATTTGTCCATTATTCTAGTCTGATTTTGACTGGCAATAGATTAATTTCCCCAAGCTAGGATCGTATTCACTATGGCAGTAATTGGTAAGTGACTTCCCTCTTCATATCTCGACCTATGAGCTATCTTGTCATATTTTTCTGCCCTTTGCTCTTGCTGAGGGGGTAGTGACAGTATGGTAGCCAGTCAAGGTCAACCCATCACAAAGTATTCAATGCACCATTAGTCAGACCTATATAAAACATTTAACATAGCACTATGAAAAATCCAAATTATAAACTAGTAGGCTACAAAATACAATAACAGAAATTAAATAAATGAAAAAAGAATTACAGCTCATAATCTGACAGAGAAAACAACATCCTTTATGAAGGTCCTACCTTGGATTGCATGAAATCACAGACCATTTTTCTGCTGCCATAGAGAGCACAGCTACAGTCTGTGTTTTATGTTAGCCCAAACTGGAGCAATATGAGAGTGAAGTAAATATTTACAAAATGGGAAATCATACTGGGAAGTTGCAACTCCAAACAGGACATAAGAATCACAGCTAGTAAAAAGCTGAACATCAGTCCCCAGGTCAAGAGGGCAGGTGTTCTACCTGACTGGATAAACAGAGAAATTCTGAGGACTTCAATTACCACCATAAGCATTCTACAACTACCTTCCAAGTTGGTGTCAATACTTTACAATGAATATTGGTAAGCCAAAGGAAAATTGAAAAATCCACCAAAAATAATGAAATTGTAAAACATGCTTTATGGGAAACTGCAGAATTTCAGTCACCTTTATTTCTCAAACAGAAGGGTAAAACATTGTAAGTGCCCAACAAAACTTTAAAAATCTCCACATATCATAAGTAACATAAACATAACATTGTCAAGTGGATGGAAGATGAAGCTGTTTAACCTGCTTTGAACACTACTGTTTAAAGTCAGTACAAACCTGCGTTACAGGTCATAAGAGAATCTCCCTGACTGGCTATTTGACATAAGGCCTTTTCCCTTAATAACTGAATTCAAGTTCACAAAATTACTTTAGTCTGCTACTGTTCAGACTGGATGATCACATTTTCAAAGGTCTTACAGGCTGTAAGTTTACAAAATTAACCATGTGTCAGTGTGGGTAGCTTTGAGTTTTCAATATGCTAACATTTAGGATCCCCCAAAATGTGGAATAATGTGCGAGGAAAACAGCTATTTTATTTCAAGACATTTTCACATAACCGTTTCTCAAGGATGTTACATGCAGGTGTGACAAAATACATCTTCCACTTCGGTTTTCTTACAGACAAACTTAACACAGACTTCCACATCCTAAATGTGTTCCATTTTATTTACAGTTCTTTCTCATTTTAAAGCATAAAAAACTCCAAAGATTTTGTCTCTAGAAAGAGGTTTATTAAAATTCCAGTGTAGAATATTGTACTAATTTTCTTTTCCTTTTTTTTAACTCCCCTTATGTAGTTATTGCCCTCTGAAAAGAAAAATGGTTAGAGTGAGCACTTGAAGGTGACAGTTTCTAGACCAGCAATATGCAGTGCAGTGAGCAAAGACCTTGAAATGAGGGGAAATATGCCAGTTTCAGGCTGCTCTGAGAAAGAGCAGAGATGACCAAAACTCTTGAGGCTGCTAAGCTTCGCTTGGCACCTCCTGTTGCTGCTCTGACTGAACAGAATCTGGCACCAGCAAAGTGACCAAAACACTGAAAGCAGATAAAACACATGGAGCTCATATGAAAAGCACAGCAACTTAACTATATGTACGTTTAGATTCTGCCAAAGTATGAATGAGTCTTCTCTGCCCACCAAATATCTTCATTAATTCTTAAAGCAAGCTTGACAGAATAATGGTTTCTTTTATATGCTTTTAATTGTGTTTAAATTTACATCGTAAGCGTGGAGTGCAAGAGAATTATCACAGGAATCTGGTGTTGGTCAAGCAGCTCAGTAAAAAGCTAACTTACAACAACTCTCCCACACTGAAAGGTAGTATACAAAATAAATCAAACTCTGCTTGGTCTCAAGACCTGAAAAGAGAAATCTGACAGAAAAAAAAAGTAGTTGTAGGTCAGATCTTTTCTGTTCAACCATTTCCTAGACCCTTGCAGTTTCTTAGATGGATGCTCTTCAAAGCTCTGCAAGGGCTTTAGAAGACAATATTTTCATGGGCAGGACAGCTTAAACAGACTTTTTTTCTTGACTTCTTAGTTGATGAGGATATCATCTGGGAGTAATAATTATAATACCACTAAAACTAATAAATCAACTTTGATGAAGATATTTACATGAATGATAATATTCAGAAGCACTACCTACAAGATGAGATAGAGAATCAACTCAGAAAAGGCTGCTCAAGTTCATCAAGGATACTGTTTTTAAAGGCAAGTTAGACTATGCTACAGATAACTGATAGAGAAGGGGAACAAAAGGTGAAAACTTCAATCCTTTACAAGAAACTGACTACAGAAAATTTTTAAGTCCCCCTAAGAACCAATAAACATCCCCACAAAAATACCTGGAAGGAGATCAAGTTTCATTTACAGGTCAATGAAGCCAAATTTAAAAAGGCAAAACGACAGGCGGCTCTACATGCTTAAAATACTTTCCATGGTTCAAGGAGGTTCCTCCCAAAGCAGTCGTCTCTGCTATCGATTTAAAGCTACACACACATCTGCTAATAAGCTCAATGAGTGACAGGTCGCTGGGCTACAGTTGATTGATATTCTTCATTGTCTCCTGCAAAAACCCAATCTCCTCAGAGAAGATATGGCTAACATTTAGAGTATACACATACCGTGGGATTTGCTAAGGTTTAAACCATCATGAGTCTCAAATTCTGAGGAGCTGGGTTTTCTTTTCCAGAATGCCTGATTAGCATAGAGAGGAAAAGCCATATTCTGAGAACTTTTGAACACAATTAATGTATTTCAGGCCTCACGTAGTATACAAAGGAAATCTGATTGCTGCAGCATTTAAGTTCGGGGCTGCATCTTTCCCCTTCTGTACAGCAGTAAAGGGCAGATGTTGAGAAGCATTTCTCACCCTGGTACTTGGCTGTCAGATCTAAGACTTGGAAGGGAGCCAAATAAAAGTTGGAAGACACTTCTCCTTCACATGGCTTTGGATAGCTCTCCTGACAGAGGCAGGCAGTAGAAAGGTCAGGGTTTGTTTTTTTTTTTTCCAACAGCATTGGCATTCAAAAAAGAATGGCCAAACACAGCTTTATTTTTCTTCAGTGGCTGTAAAGCTATTTCATGTAGCTTAGGAAGTATTTTCAATCTATTTAAAGAGAGCTTTCAATACAAACATCTCTTAAACTTCACAAATGGTTATGCAGTATTGTGAAATTAAGCCTCATGAGACTAAAGCTTTTGAGTTGTAAATCTGTAATGTCCAGGACAGGAATAATTGTCAATGGGAAACAGGGATGCAGAATTGGCTTTCCTAAGTGGAGGTGATGGGAGTTCCTGAACCATCTCTTTTCTCCCAATTATATTTCTCCAAACACAGTCCCGCAGTGAGCGTTAGTTACAGTCACAGCTGACAAAGAAGTAGCACATCATGAAGAAACAGTTTTGAGAGGGAAGGGAAAAGAGAGGGAAAACAGATGTATAGTCTGCCCATTCATTTTTAGACTTTGCTGTCGGGGGCGGGGGTAGATTTCATGTTAAGAGATAACTAAAGCAATCATCATTTTTGTCCAAACTGCTCCTCAGAACTTGATTGTGCAATTTACCAGTTTTCCCCTTTTTATCCCATTGGGTTTTACTATTTTTTAAACACTCTTTTGATTCTAATGTCTTCAATCTTGTTTCCTGTTTACTTACTCCAATTACTTTATTTCAGTTTATTCAAACAAAAGATCATCATTGCAGCCTAGATCTAGAAATACCATTACAGACTAAAATAAAACCAATTTACAACCTTCTAAATCTAGGGAGAGATTACATTTAATGTTCCCAGAGAGTTGTATATGAATTTGAGAGAGTAACACTGTGAGTACATAAACCTCCTGCTAATTTATAGCTCAGAACTGATCAAGAGAAAATTAAAACTTGAAGATTGTTTCTAGTTTACAGTATTTTTTAAGTTCCACTGGATTTCCTCTCTCACAGCTGTGACTTAACAACACAGCATGATCATTTATAAGGAATGCAAGGACAGAGACATCTTGTGGTAACAAGACATTTGCAAACAAATGCACTTTTGTATACTGAAAATTCTCTTTTGATATATGAAACAAGCTGAGTATACTACAACTTTTCAAAGTAATTTTCAAAACAAAAAAATTCAAATTAAAGTATCAAAATGCTTCACTGATAAAAATGTTAATTATTTTATAGAATTGTTTGGAGCTTTTATCGACCAAAGTAACACTGTTGAAATTGTATGCCTGAATGAAAAACTGTCAAAAAAGACTCAGCTCTAATTTCAGTAAACACAAGCAGCTGCTATGAGTTCAAACTACCTAGAAAATAAATTTAACAAAAAAAAATATAAGCAAAATCATTGTCTCCTTACAGAGAAATACTGAAAAAACTCTCCAGTAGTAGGGAAATTAAATGATGCATCCAAATTGCATGAAGAAAAAATCAGGACAGATGTTTCTTCCTGTGGTGGTCCCTAAAAAAGACATATTAGCAGTAATGGTTGGAGCTGACACAGGTATGTCAAGACAGTGAGAACTTTTCTCCTGTGGTCGGTCTCCATGCTGGACTTCTTTCATTCAGTTTCTTCACCTTAAAAAGAAAGATAGTTCTGATCACTTCCATGAAACATTTGGTGTTTCTGCTGGAAGAATTACCCTCTACTTCCAACACAAGTGGGATCCAGAGCAATATGAAAAATATCTTTTTACTGTTAAGAGGTTTCAGAGGGGTTTATCATGTAAAAATGGTTACATTAAGAAAAGCATTGTTGCTGCTGATCCATGTCAATATTAAATGCACTAGAAATGGGAATGATTACAGCATTTTTAAATTTTCAGGAATCTAGATGAGTCTATCCTTATGTTAAATAAGTGCCATTGATGAATATTCTTTCAAATGAAAGGGAAAAAATAAATAAATCTTGAGGATTACAGATAAATTTTTAAGTCGTACAAAATATTGCCTAATACTGCATGACTGAGGGGTCATGAGGTTCAGGGAGATTAAACACTTCAGCTATGACTACAGATCAAGGTCAGACACCAGCT
>WEKY01036648.1:0-80556 GCA_013390045.1 Picathartes gymnocephalus
ATCATACAGTCAGCATAGGACAGCCACACTGCCAGGCTGCTTCTGACCTGAGCAGGTTGCACAGGCAGGAGAGCTGTGTTTGCTTAGCAGAGCCAGCCTGCAGTTCCTTCACTGGAAATAACTCACCTCAGCCCAGATGAGCTGCCCTTGGAAAGCCTAGAGGTGATGGCAGAGATGTAATATGCATCTTATTTGCTTCCTGTAGAAATATCCAAGGACTTTGGGGGATTGCAGTCTTATCTTAAAGCTATGTTCAACAGGCTGCCCAGCATCTACTCTGAGGCATTGTTTTTGCAGCTCACAGGCATTCTTTGCTCAAATACAGAAAAAGTGTTATTTTGCCATCTTTGCATCCAGCTTAGCAAGCTGGTCTGATTGTTCTGTTAATTTCTTTATAATTCACTGTCCTTATGTCTACAGATTTCAGTAGCTAAGCTCTCATATTTGTATTAACTGAGTGACATGGTGATTTTGTTTATTCCTGTTGTATAGCACTCAAATTATCTAGTGACAACAGATATGGTGTGGAAACAGGTTATACCAACCTTATCTTTTAACAAATGACTCAATCTTACTGAGATCCCATCAGTTCAATTGTACTGGTCGTCGTTAACCTCATGCTGCTTATTTGTGATATTTGCCTCTTTGAATTTCTTTATCCAGGCAGAGATAAAATAGGTGCTCATTTATATTCATGGAGTGGTTCCTTTTCCAGCTGAACACTGAATAGCAAATGCTAAAGATAAATTTTTCCAAGTAAGTTAGATTGGCTCACTTAATCTGAAGAATGGTTGTTCTTGTTCCTCACTTGTTTTAGGTGAATCCGTTGCTTGAAGCTTTTGGCAATGCCCAGACTGTGATGAATGATAACAGCAGTCGCTTTGGAAAATACATACAGCTGCGTTTCCAGAAAAATACAGGTAAAGTCAAGGGCAGTTACTAGCCTGGGGAGTGGTTAGGGACTGGAGGGAGTAGACTGAGTAGCCAAAACTTATGGTGGGTAAAATTTTGGCATGTGTCTCCCTGTGGGAAGGATGTGCAATTAAGTAAAATCTCACAGCAGCCACTGTTGGATAGGATTAGGCCTGGGTTTGGACATAGTAGGAGTACGGCAAGGATATGGGGGTGAGAGTGCAGGGTGACAGTAATACTCTGTGGTGCCAGAAGCCTTTGTTTCTGCTAAAAAGGATGAATAGAAATCTGTAAGACCACAGGAAGCACGGAGAAACCCATTTCCAGTGTGCTGGGCAGCCTAGAGGATCTTGCACACAAAGAAGTTAATTTAGACAATTCTATGCTCCTGTCACCAAAGAAGAGATGTGGGACAGCCCAGGCAGCTTCATGTCCCCCAGAGTGAAGTTCCCTACCCTGTCACCTTTTTGTGTGCAGTGCAAGGTGCAAAGCTGAGTGAGTACCTCTTAGAGAAGTCACGGGTAGTGCAACAAGATGCTGGGGAGAGGAATTTCCACATCTTCTACTACATGTTTGCTGGACTCTCTTCAGAGCAGAAGGAGATGTATGGGTTGTTGGATCCTTCCCTCTACAGGTGCGTCAAAGGCAACCCCTAGTTTGGTCTTTGTGATGGGTGGTGAAGGAGAGAACAGCATAATGGAGTTCTTTCCCTGGGGTTTTATCTGTGGGCGAGTGGAAGCTGGAGTGGGATCTGAATGGAGCTACGTGAAGAGATACAGATCATCATGGAAGCCAGGAGGTCTGGGGTCTCTGCTGCACTATCTTAGAAAAGTTTCTTTCCCCTTTGTGTCTCCACTTCTGGTGATCTGCTTTGTTCCCATAGGGTAGGACTGAGTTACTGTGCTGATTGTGTGACAGTTTTGTGTGGGATATGCACTTTCTCAGGTACATACGTGGACGATTTGGTACACAGGAAGTAGCTGAACACTGGAAGCACAAATACCGAGAGGTTTGCAATGCCCTTGACATGGTGGGCTTCCAAGAACAGGTTAGTCCTGGAGCTGTTTAATTTCCATCTGTGCTTCCTGCAGGCACAAGGTTTCTTTCTAGCCGCTCTTTTGAAGCTCAGTCCTATTTCTTTCTCTCTATTTTCTTGATACTTTCAGACCACCTGAGTCTGCCAGACTTTGTTGAGAGCTTTTTCCCACAGGTTACCTGTGCCTCTTCCCTTCTCCAACTGCTGGGTCATCTGTGTTATGCATGCTACATGCTGATAGGTTTTTCAGTCACCTTTCTTTTGTGCTTTAGGAGCAAGTGGACATGCAGGCTATCTTGGCTGGTGTGTTGTCTCTGGGCAATGTGACCTTTGAGCCTGAGGAGAGCAATGGGTCTGTAAAAGTCAGTGAAGCCTCCCAGGGATGGCTGAAGGCTGCAGCGGTGAGTCACAAGAAATGTTGACAGAAACTGTATGGGTATGATGCTCTTCCCCACTGGCTGTGTGACTGCAGGAGCTGTTCCTGCCAGAGGATGTTTCTGCCTCAGAATGTGAAGGTTTCTAAAGAACAAGGATTTTTTCGGAAATGTACAGTTTGACCCCATGACAGTATGTGTGTTCACTGCTGTTCATACAGAAAGAGGTAAGTGTCAGCTTCTATTTCTTGTGTGTCTAGAACCAGTGTCTTACATAGTCAGCATATTCTTTGCTGACTTCATGAAAAACAAGCTTTTTAAAACTGTTTTGTGTTAGTGAGTATGATGATGTCTTGGAGAAATTCAAGAGTGCAATATCTGTACACTAGTTCTGCGTTTTCATCGTATTTTGTCCAAGGATACCGCCTTAAGTGCTGTAATTTTTTGTTGGTTATCTTGAATTAAGCTTTCTACTGTTTTGTCACAGATTAAGAAATATATATTTCCCAGGACCATTCTATTTTTGTTATATGGGATGGATAAGTTATCTTGCTTTGTTAACAACAGAAAACAGAAAAAAATAACATACTTCTCCCTTTTCTATTTCTTTTCATTTTGACCATTTTGAAATCCCAGCACCCTTGCTCTTTGGTTTCACTCCCATCTCTTTGCCTGTTTCCCTCCTACACCATACCTGAAACAACCACCTACATCTGTTCAACAGCCAACTTCTTTTTATCTTACTTCTGAAAGCCTGCTCCTCATTTCTTGCCCTCAGGAGGGGAATTCCTGTTCAGTCACTGAGGGGTTTAGTGTGTCTGAGTTCACTTTGTTTCCTGCCTCCCGTGTGGGTTCGTGTGACTCTGAAGCTCAGATGCTTCAGCACCTGCACGGTCACCTCCGTGTGGTGCTGTTCAATCAGTCATTAAAACCGCTCAGCAGGGACTGGCGTGGCTCCCAAAGAAGGTGAAAGGTGGCAGCACTGGGAGAGCAAAACAAAAAGTGTTTGAGAGCGAGTGTGTGAGGTTGGTCTCTGCAGAAGTGGAGCAGATCAGAGCCCAAACCTGCCTCCTGTGCCAGCAGGAGCACTTGCCTTACGGTGGGGCTCAAAGGCCTGAGCCTGGATCATGACCCCATTACACACAGACAGATACAATCCCCAGGAGCAGAGTAAGGGTTTACAACTGACTGTCCTACTCTATTTCCTGTTTCCCAGGGTCAGTTTGGAGTCCAGGAGGATGAGCTGTTAAAATGCCTGATTTGTACAACGTCAGTGACCCGAGGCGAGCAGATCCAGCGTTTTCACACCCAGCAGCAGGCAGAAGGTAAGAAACGTAATGAATTGCAGCTGTGCTGGCTAGAAAGACTGGGTTTTGATGGAAGGGTATCTCCACACATGTGCAGCTTGTTGGTAACAAAGATGTCCTTCTGTGCCCCTTCATTCCTCTGACACAGAGGCAAGTATGTCAGTGTTTATCTGTTTAGTCTCTTACTGACATGCAGGGCCATGAATGCTGCTTTTGTCTGGTCTCCAGGAGACTGCAGAGATTAAATGAGAAGTTAGCTTTGCTTTCTCCCTCAGTCTAGTCCAGAAAGAAACTCTAGGTATTTGTGCAAAAGAGGGGAAGGCTCCTGTTGCAGAGTGCTGGCAGTGTGCAGAGCTCTAGGTAATAGATGAAGAAACAATCACGAGAACAGTGAAATATCACAGCATCAGGAATGGAGTGAAAAGAGTAAAGGAGCAAGCACAAGGTGTTATTTTCCCCTTCAATAAAACAAGAAAATAATCTAAGATAATCTGTACCAAAAGGTTTAGTTAAAATACAGTATTTTAAAAACTGAATAAAAAGAGAGATTATTGCTTAAAATAAATGAAAGAAGAAAGTGAAAATGAAATGGAATTAGCTAGTTCTGTTTTACAAACTTCCCTAGACACTAAAATATACATCTCTTGTCATAGGTCATGTTAATTTGGTCTCCTTCGTAGAATGTCAGCAAGCTTTCCATCAATTGCATCCTCTTCTTGCCTACAGCACTTAAACACTTCGCAGCTGTGGGGTAAGAGGAAGAGAACCATCCAATTTTTACAATTTTTACAAATAATTGTAAATTGTGAAATTTGGAGCTTCTCCCTTAGTTTAGCAGTGAGGGGATCCATACATAGTAGATCTTCAGAGGGGAAAGCAAGACTCTGGATATTCTATAAAGTGGCATGACTCAAAAATGCCGTGGTATGCCATGGGTGATCTTGTAGAAAGATTGTGAAGATTTTGAAATTAAAGAGCTGTCTTTACACTTACAAAGGGTGTGGACAGTCAGAGAGATATCTAATGTTTATCTGATCTTTAAAGCAACTTTATATAGACGTTGTTGCTAGAGGTGGATGTTTTGAGCCAGCTTGTGTGTCGTGTACCCTGCTGTCCTGTGAAGCCCTTCAGTGAGCTGCAGCTGTTCTCTCTGTGCAGATGCCCGGGACTCCATTGCAAAGGTGGCCTATGGCCGAGTGTTTGGCTGGATTGTTTGCAAGATCAATGAGCTGCTGGCTGAGAACGTGGATCCTGAGGTGGAACTGAGGGAGATAGGTGAGTTCTGCCTGCCTTGCTCCTCTTCTGTTCTCACATGTGCATCCCTCAGCCACAACAAAGGACAGGCACAACATGAGGTTTCACAGAACTTGCGTGCTGGGATGCATTATCAGAACCGTGATCCTGCTAGAGATAAGAGTCAGCAGCATGAAGTCTGTAGGGCCTTGTTCAACTCTGAGCAGTCGGTTGATCTGAAACAACTGCAAGGCTGTAGTTCTGGGGCACTCTGGCTTAGCAGAACCAAGCTGAAGTGAGTCTTCTCTTAACTAACTCTTAGCTAACTTCTCTTAACTGGAGGAGCTGCCACTCGTGTCTCTCTTGGCTGCATTTCCACTGTGTCACAAGAGCTGTGTAATAGGAGATTTAGTTCTGTGTTGGTGTACACAGGAATCTGCAGGGATGATCTGCAGGCTCCATGATGTGCTCTTCTTCCCTTTTTTTAGGCATCTTGGATATTTTTGGGTTTGAAAACTTTGCAGTGAATCGTTTTGAACAACTTTGCATAAACTTGGCCAATGAGCAGCTGCAGCATTTCTTCAACCATGTAAGTCTACTGAGGGTGACCTCACCTTGTGTTGCAGAGAAAACTGCTCTACCTGGCACTTGCGGGAGGGCTTGGGGAAAAACAAATATATTGCCTGGTAGGACAAAAACAATGATTAGTGAAGCAGGATAGAAAGCAGCAACCTTCACTGGGGCAGGGCAGCTACTGAAACAGAGAGGAAGAGGTAGAAGGATCAAGCAGTAACCCAAGTCATAAGAGCAGGGACACTTACACTCTGTCAAGTGTTCCTGCTTTATGCACCAGCACCAGTGAGTGCCAGGGTTGCAGGGAGCCATGGAGAACAGCAGCTACATCTTGGACCTCTCATGCTGTGGCTGAGAGTGCCACACCTCCGTCCTCTTGTTCAGGGCAGGAAGGAAGATGTTCAGGGTTTGTCTAGCCTAGTCTGCTGGGTGCTTCAACCTCCTTTTTCTTTATTTCAGCACATTTTCCAGCTGGAGCAGGCTGCCTATAAGGAAGAAGGGCTGCCTTGGGAGACCATTACATTCAACAATAATGAGCCTATTCTGGTGAGTGAGAGAACTGACAGAATATAAGTGCTCTGTACAGCCAAGAGTATAGTCTTGCTCTTTTTACCATGGGGAGGAGATGCACCTGGGAAGAACCTCTGCAAAGGAATGTCCTGCACTGCTTTGCATGTGTATCATGTGTCTTCTTTCCTGCAGAATCTGCTCCTGGCCAAGCCACTTGGGCTGCTGTCTCTTCTGGATGAGCAGAGTGCATTCCCTCAGGTATACATGAGAAAGAAAGCAGAGAAAATACTCTGGGGCCTAATATATTCATGAGTATCTGGGCTACAGAGGAAGCTCTTGGGTTGGAGTGCAGGATGAACAGAGATGTCCCCATGTGTGATTTATGAGACAGGACACCCAGATCAGGGGCAGTCTAGTGGCATTGGCATCCCTGAGAAGAGTCAGAGAGAAGATACAGCAGAAGGCTATTGCACAGCCAAGGATGCTTCCAACACTTTGTTTTGATTCCATATGTCCTCATCAGGCCTCTGTTGCAGCTTATGAAATCTGCTCTCTTGCAGGCAACTGATAAGACGTTTGTGGATAAACTAAACAGCAGTTTTAAGGGGAATTTACACTTCCAGCCAGCCCGAGGCCGTGTTTTGGGCTTCAGCATCCTTCACTATGCTGGGAAAGTATGTACTGTTTGCAAGAAGAATGCTGTTGTAGTGTATGTTGGAAGGGGTGGAAGTGTTGCCTGGCAAATAAGGCTTTGATGTTAAGGAATGTATGGTCTGAGGATGACACTAACAGAAGTGATGTGTTCCAATGGATTGCCTCCTAGAATTCCCTGGGATTTATGTGAAAAGTACAGGAAGAGAAAGTACCCCTGAGGAAAGTGGGGCTACCTCTCAGAAATGTAGGGCATTAGAAGAATCTGCTATTCTTCTAATCATCATTCTATTAGAGCTCTAGTCCTAAAATTGCACTTTTTAAGTAAAAGTATTGTGCCCACTGTGCAGAATCAAAGGACAGGCTAAAGGCTTTTTCTTTACCTGTTGGGTTCCAGAGCATAGCAGTGACTATTTTTTTGCAAACTCTTGGGAACACTGTAAACAGCCAAGTAATTAATGTCTCGAAAGTGGGGGCAGTTATTTACACATTCACTCATATCTAGGCAGCTTGAGATTTAGGACTATTGCACGTAACTTTACTGCCACCAATGTTGAAAACTTTGGTCCACATAGGTTTAATTAACTGGAGATAGCTTTTGGAACAGGAGCAGATATGACAATTCAGGTCATTGTAACTTGCAGCTTAGTAATACAATCTCAGCATTGTTGACTAAGTTATTATTTGCGACATTCATTATTACAAAAATTAACACTTAACGTGTAAAAGGTGGATTTGTCAGTGTTATCCTGCACTTCTGTGGTTCTGATGCCTCTGGCATGTGCATGGTATTGTTCTCAGGGTTGGCATCTGAATGGGGTGCATGTGTGTTTAAAGAATTCGTGTGCAAGCCTGAGTACATTCAGTTTAACGCACAATCAGCTCCTGGCAGGCTGTGGAAGTGGCTTTCACTGCCAGCCTGTGAGCACTGCTGTCCTGAGTGAGCTGCTGCCCTTTCCCCAGGTACAATATGCTGCTGGGGGCTTTCTAGAGAAGAACAGAGACACCTTGCCAGCCAATGTCCGTGGGCTCTTCATCAACAGCATCACCCCCTTGCTCAGTGTGCTGTTCACAGGCAAGTCCCTCTGCACATCCATCATGAGCCAGGGAGCACCTCGGCAGGAGTTAAGTGTGGGCATGAGGCTCGTGTGTTTCACAGCTGGGAGCAGCAGGGAGACTCTGGGAATGCTGCAGCCTGGAGTGGGGTTGCTGGCATGTACAGAGCTGTCAGAGCTGTTTATTCCCTGCCATGGAAAGCAAGGCAGGTTGTATCCACTTGCAGAGGGTTAGCCACCACTCAGATGCCTTCCCGTCCTCCCCAAGGCCAGTGCCGGACTGCCTCTCCTGGTCCTTTCTACACACTCTGTTCTTGTCTAGAAATGAAGCTGGTCATGGTCACAGATTCTTAAAATGAAGCTTCACCACTTGTTAAAAAAACTCTCAGGTCATGTATTATTTTTCTCCTACCACTATACTCCCTTTTTCCAGTTGCCAGTAAGCCTTCAGATTCTCCAAGGCTTCTAATTAAATTAAAAATTTAGAGAAAGGTCAGGTGGATGCTTCCTTGAAAATTGGCTGGCTGCATATGGTGCTTCTGGTACAGAAATTTCTTAAATTTTTTTGGTCCAATTCAGTCCATGGCACATTCTGGGATTTACAAGAAACTGATGAATTTCATTTCTATCCTCTGCTGTGTTTTTCAGCTACTGCTCAGGACTATCTTTCTTCATTACCATTTCTGCACTGTTACTGAAGCTACTTAGCCTAGTCCCAGCTCTTTCAAAGTTCACAAATGTCAGATATAACCTGTTCTCAGGCTGGTTGTCCAGTCTGGGCAATGGCTTTAGGTGCTGAACAAAGGGTTTGGCCCAGATGACCTCCAGAGGACACTCCCAACTTCATTCTATGATTTTATGATTCACATGAAGCCATCAAGGTTGCACAAGACTCTTGCTAGTTCCTTTAGTAAATTAAACTTCCCTGATTTTCTCATCCTATCACTGAATTAGTTATAAGCTATCTGATTTTAAATAACTTGCTGAGTGCTGTAGGTGAGCTGCTCACTTGCAAGCTGTGCCATTTTTTCTGCACTGTTAGATGCCCATTGATGATAATTCTATTGAAAATCATTTGGGTTTATTTAATAACCTGATTGTCATGTCTTCTCAGTGGCAGCAGTTAGTATTGCCTGCCTTGTGTGCTTCATATCCTTCCTTTTTCTAGCTCTTTCCTTGTTCCACCTGGTGAAACCTAACACTCTGTGATTCAGTATTTGTAGGGAGGTTTGTATGTGAAGTGAGGTTTGAATGTTTAGCCCTGGTTGATTGCAAGCAAAGGTACAAAATCAGTTAATTGTCTCTGTTCTTCCAGCCACTGTCTCCAGGACAGGGACCCTGATGCCTCATGTGAAAGCCAAGGTATTGTACTTCAGGTCCACATGACAATTGATAAATGTTACCTGATAGTTATTATTTGAGAAACTGGCTGAAAAAGAGCAGGCAAAAGTTGGTGTAAAATAAGAGCAGACAGCAATCAGCTTGTAACAATTTCTCCTTTATTTTTTACTATGTTTTGTGCTTGCTTCTGCCATTCTTATGTTTAACTTGTCTCCCCTCCCATTAAATCCATTCCCCTTTGTTTTTTGCCATCTGCCTTCCATCAGTGCTCTTTGGCTGTCAATCAAGCAGTTCTTCAGGGCTGATCCTTTGTTTTGGTCTGGTTTCAGGTCATTCCAGGAGCAGATGACAAGTTCAACAGCACACGGAAGCAGTCTGCTGGAGCTCAGTTCCGGGTACGGTACTGCTGCCCTGGGGTGCCCTGTGAGATGAAAGCAGTGATAATTTTACCACTGCAAGTATCACTGCACTCCTTCCAGAGTGCTAAGCATGGCCAATGGAGACTTTATGTAGACAGGGGTTTTCCTGATTGCCGAGCAGGATTGATCACAGTGGGACTGGCCCAGTTGTTGCCAGAACCCAGGAAGCTGCTGCAGCGTGAGAAAACAGTTCTTGCTGCAGGATATTGCACATCTGACAGTGCTTTGGCTTGATGGACTGTTGATCTTCCTCTGCCCCTGCCAGCATTCCCTGATGGTGCTCATGGAGAGGATGTATTCTGCCAACCCACACTTTGTGCGCTGCATAAAGCCCAACAGCCAGAAGGAGCCAGGTGTGCTGGACAACCAGGTGGTGCTGGTGCAGGTGAGCAAAAGCAGTGTCCTTTACAGGGACTTCTGCCACATCTCAGTGGGAGGGCAGGTTCCACCAAAAGGCTGCGGAAGATGACTCACTGAAGTCTCCGCTTGCAAGAGAAAGAGTGGCCACACTTTGTATATGTGTAAAGATTCTGACTACTTGGTTGTTTTTATGACACAGACTGCTAGATCCAGATTTTGCAATCTTAGATGTCTCATTTCTTTTTCATGAAAGCAGTGAGATCTGCTTGTTGGGCACTAGGATTCATCTTTGCATCTCCCCCTGAATGGGGACTGGTACAGACAGTAGACTGGAAAAAGTGCTTCCCAGAGGAGACTGTTCTCACCCATCAGCCAGGGCAACTCTGAATAGAAACCAAGATGGGATTGCTTTGATAGGATCTGAAATGCACTGATATGACTGTATTTGGATGGTCTGTCACATCTGAGGTCCAGATGCTTTAAAGAATACTGAAAATGATTAAAAGAGTTCAGAAAGCTCAGCAGCCTCTTTAATGTATATAAGAAAGGATAGGATTAAGAGGAAGTTCATCCATGCCTCAGAGTACTTCTGTGTTCAGATTTGGAAGTACAAAGCTGTCCGCTAAGGGACAGAGGCAAAGCAGTCCCCATGGCTGGAAGGTGAAGTTATTTCAGTCATTGGTTTTTATGGTTTCCAACTTCTAACTCAGAGTGGTTAATCATCAGGGCTGCAGGATGTGGTAAATTCAGTCCTTAACCAAGGAAATATTTTCAGAAAAAAAGTTTTCCATTTTGAACTGGAGAAGTTTAGGGCTGAATGAAGTAATTTCTGCCTGCAGAGGAGCAAACTGCTGTCCTAATAACCCGTTTCTCTTTGTTTCTCTGATCCTCTTTGTGGTGCTGCTTCAGCTCCGGTACAATGGGCTGCTGGAGACAATCCGTATCCGAAGAGAAGGTTTCTCCTGGAGACCCTCCTTTGAGGAATTTGCTGAAAGGTCTTTTAAAACCTCTGAATATTCCTTGTTAGATATTATTTGGGAAATGACCCTGATAACCAGATACGGGCAAGGAGTAAAAGAGTCTCTTCAAAGTTCATGTGGTCTGAGGTCATGGGGTTATTTGCAGTGGGAGGCTGAGTGGGAGAGATAGTGATTTGTTGTTGTTTGCTGTCAGGGTGATAGGGATCGGCTCAGCCCATCAAGGATGTGGATTTTATGTGTTTGTATTGGTTTGTTTTCCACAGATATGGAATTCTTCTAGTTAAACCTGGTGTTCCCCTCTCAAAAGAAAGGTAGGAACACGTACTTTGTTGTGTGCAGTCTGGTTTGTTCTTCAGAGGCTTTTACTCTGAGTAGGAACCCAAGTAAAAGGGACAGACAAAAAGAGGATGGGATTTTGTACCCAAGTAAAAGGGACAGACAAAAAGAGGATGGGATTTTGTGGTGATGGGGAACACAGATCCCAGGCAAGGACATTTAAAGTTTAAAGAGCGTTTGGTACCATGATATATTAAATCTTTATTGAATTGTAATGTAGCAATTAAATTCAATTACTGTAAATCCTTGTTATGCTGTGAAATGAAAACTGACCAGTGTACTCAGTTTAGGGGGTGACAATAGTGGTCAAGGGTGTCCGCTGAACTCCACATGGCAGAGGCTCAAGCACTGTGGTCAGGTGCCTCTCCAGGCTTTTTCCTGATGTCCACATGGGAGAAGAAGATAAAGACAATGCTGAACAAGCAGCCAGCACTGAATGTCTCCCAGGCTAGAGAAGATGTTTCTAAACCAAGAATTTTGTCTCTGTACAGGCAAAATACACCATCAGCAATTTTAGAACCTGACTGTTACACATGTAAGCGTCCTTCCAGCTCTGCAGAGGGACAGGGTTTTACCCTGCCAGCGTTTTCCTTTCTACATCTAGGGCAGCACTGCCCCACCTCCTCTTCTCCACTTTCCCAGACTCTCCTTCCTGCCAGTGTCAACTGTGATTGATAGTGAGAATGAATCATGTAAAGAAGCCAGCTGAGGGGTTTTTTTTCAGTCATTTAAGAAAAGGATTTGAATGATTTCCTGGAACAATTCTCTCCTGGCAGTAGCTCCACTTGCCTTCACAGTGCTTTCTTGAACTTCATGATGCTTCTGACTAGTAAGAATTTCAAACCTGAGTAAGGTTACAAGAGAATGTCATACATGAGGGAGAGATTATTGTAAACAGCAGTGTGGTGTGTTTGGAGACACAAAAATCATGGGATGCGTTTCAGAAAAAAAATCCTGTGGATATGGATTGTGGCATTGTGGAAGTTGACTGAGATAGAAGGTAAAGCACTTCTGCTTTCCTGTGTGAGATATTAGCAAAAAGTGCCACTATGATTTCACAGCCTGGATTAGCAGGAGAGGGAGGAAGCTGTTTGTATGTTGCAGCTAGAGCTGCTTTCAGTTCCAAGCATCAGGGAATCTTTCCGAGTGACCCAAATTTTATCACTGAAGTCTGCAAAATGAAACTGGAATTGAAAAACAAACTTTCTCCTGGAAGTCTTGCTGTGCTGACCTTGCAACTTGTGTCCTCCAAAGAGCTTGGAAACAAAATGAGTAAAAACACTTCTGAGAATAAAATAGGCTCTACAGAACTGCCTCCCAGGGAGTTGAAGTAAATCTGCCTCTGGGAATCCCTTTGCGGGTGTTCTTCCCAAATGTGATCCTAGCTGTACCTCAAGGAGCATTACAGACTGACAGCCAGTTACTGACTATTGGGAATTGCTAAGGCACTTTATGCCCCTTTCTGCAACTGAAAAAATTGGTGTTCGCTTTAGGTGGAAAATTATTTATTTCACTTTTTTTGTCTTTCAGCTGCTTGGAGATACTGCAAAGTACAGAGCTGAAAGGCTGGATTTGTGGGTAGGTGTGGATCACTGCTGTTGGGAATGGGATGCCTAAGATTTTACAAATGTGAACTGTCACCTGGTTCTCTTCAGGGAGAATTTCGTGGTTGTAGGAATGGGCTGTTCAAAGGATGATGGAGAAAACTTTAGACAGTGTTTCTCACTGCATCTTTCTCTTCCAACTTCACAGAAAGTCACGACTTTTCTTTAAATATTGGCATCAGGAACAGCTGGCAAAGTATGTGGAGCGACTGGAAAGAGGAGCAGTTACCATACAGAAAGGTGAGCACTGGGACAGGAGCATCCTTCAGTGCTAGTCTCAGACCAGAGGAGGAAAAATTTTTTCTGCAGCCCCTGCTCCACCTTTGCGCCTTTGCAGAGGGCAGAAGGGTAGGGTAGATGCCATCTCTGTGTCAAGGCCCTGTGAAGTCAAAGTGCTTATTGCAAATGCCCTCGTTCCCTGTTCTCATCCTGAATCAAGGAGAGCCCTCAGACAGTGTCAGCCTTGGAAAGGGAAAATGTGTGCAGGGGAGCTGGGCTGAGCAGGGCAGGCACATGATTTGGCTGTGTCCTGAGGTCTGGCTCACTGTCCTCTGGCGTAAGGATTGTTTGTGAGTTGTGTTCAACTGGGGAGAGGGAAATGAGTGAAGCGGATCTCACTGCTGCTTTCAGAGACAGGCAAAAGGGGGTGAAATTTTGGTCTGGTTTAGTTTAGTTTTTTTCTTTCCTTTCCACATAGCCTGTGCTCTAGCAGCCTGTTTCTTCCGAGTGGCTGTGGGCAGATTGGTACTTCCCTTAGCACAGGCTACAGGAGCACTGTGCAGTCAGGAGGAGGAGGAGGATGAGGCTGCTGTCACCCTGCCTAGCCCCACTTTGTTGCACTTTCCTTCTGCATGGGTTGTTGCACTGCTGGAGCATCTGAGCAAGTTCCAGCTGTGCACCATACAGTGTGATCAGACTGTTACAGGCTGTACACTGTTGTCATCCAGGGGGAAGGTGTGTGGATAGTGGGAAATGAGAGGGTGCAGCTTTCACTTCAGGTACTTTAATAACTGGTAGAGTAGGTGGGATCACGCAGTGTCTGTAATGCTCCTGGTGAGCCCTGTGATGGCTGCTTATGGGAAAGGTTTTCCTCTGGCCTGGCATCAAGGAAATCCTGTCTCCTTCATGGTTTCTGAAGGGTAACAGAGAGATAGATGGTTAACAGGCCCTTCTGTGAGGCTTTCTTTTTTAGGTATTCAGTGCCCAGGCATTAGAGATGAGAGCTTAGATCAGTAATTTGATTTCTATAAATCCGTGATTGGGCAGCTTTGAGAGTAGAACACAGTTCTCACAGGGTTTTGGCTGCCTGCTCACAGTAGAGTTTCCATTGCTCTTTATTAACATGATTCAGGTGTTGTGGCCTTTGCACTGGATGAAGGACTATCACCCAGTGTTCTTCCCTGAGAGAATTAGTAAGGCAAGAACAGCAATTTTTTTTCTAACCATGGCTTTTTTCTGAACAGTTTTTAGGGGATTCAGATGCAAGAAGAGTTTTGTAAAACTGTTGGCTGAGCTGAGAGCTCAAGCACGGCGGCTACAGGAGGAGACAGAAAGAATCCAGCAGCTGGCACTGGCAACAGAGGCCCAGGGTGAGTTGCTCCCACTCACACTGACCCAGTGCATGTCCTCTGGTGCGATGATCACCTTGAAGTGCTGTAAACTCCAGGTGATGATGGCTTGCCCAAGGATGGGAGCTCCATCAGTGTGGTGGGCAGCGAGCTGATGATGTTTCTGGTCTTTGGAAGTGTATCTTTGTCTGTGGGAAGCAGAATCAGCATGGTGAAGGTCGTTTGCCTGGCTATCCTGGAAAGAGGGCCAGGCTGTGGTTTTACAACATAATCCATGTAGCAGAGCCTGTCCCAGGTCTAGGCATGTGTAGGATAGATCTCATGGATCTTGGACGCTAGATTTCACCTGCTTATTTCTTCTTGTTGCAGAAAGAAATTCTCTTCCAGTCCCCATGCCACGAAAGAGGCGTCCTCAGTCTAGTCCTCATCCTTTTGATCAGTCACAGCAGCCGCCCGTGCCACGGCCACGCAGCAAACTAACAGAGGTAGCAATACTGGCTCTGTGGGGCGCCCCTTAGCCAGATGTGCTGGTTCCCTGCTCCATCCACCTTCTGCATGCACATGTTCTCCTGCATGTGGTCCCAAGAGAATGCTGTCGTTCTTGTTATGAGCAGTGTGGGTCCTGTTGTTAGATAAAAAGCATGGGCAGGACCTTTGAGGAACTGAAAGCAGCGTTTTGGTTGTTGGTGACCGATCTTATCTTAACAGGCTGAGGACCGGGGCTACCTGCCAAAGTCATATCCTCAAATGTCCCCTGCCTTTGATTTTGCTTTCATGCTGACTTTCCCTCTCTCCTTGCTTTCAGTCCACTCCTTTTGATAACTTCTTGAGCCCTTCTGTGCCTCGTCCTGTTCTGGGAACTGAGGGACAGACTGAGGAAGAAGCAAAAATGAGGAAACTGAAGAGAGGAGCAACTCTCCGCTGGTTCAAAGAGACACAGGCCCAGAAGGTCATGCAGGATGATGGGGCCTTCCCAAGCTGGCTGCATGGGATGATCAGTCGGAGGTGAGTACTCTGGACACAGTGACCACAGGTAGAAGGTACTGTGTCCTTAGGAGGACTGTGCAGGTTGGATTGGCCAGGCTTTGCTTGCTTAAGGAATGGGAGTGACCTGCATAACTTTTTCCTTTTAATCTGTGAGCATCAAACCCTTGGGGAAAGCTTGGAAGTCCCTGTAACAGGTTGTAAATGCTAAAACTTTGTGTAGGTCCATGGGAATGCAATGGAAACTCGTAAGTCCATACATGAGTCCACTGAGGGTCCCTAAATACAGATCCTGGCTTGTAAAGTAATCAGAGAGGAAATACACACATGCACTTTCCCTGTTGTGGACCATTTGCAGAGACATGAAGATGAACTTTTGGATTAATTCCTTATGATTGCTTTTGTATCCCAGTTTAGGTCAGGGGTAGACCCCCATTTATAGCAGGAGAATACAGAATTAAGGTTACTTTTGTTTTAAAAAGTATTATGAGGAGCTTTAGTGTGTACTCAATAGCATAACTCCACCAAAACCCCCTGATACTGGAAAAGGAAGGGTTTTTGTTGATATCTCTGCCATTGTAAGGAGGGTGCAACATAGGTGGTATTTACTTCTACGTAAGCTGGGAGAGACGCCCGCTAAGACCTTCTTTTTTAGGAAGTTGTTTATAAGACTTCGTTTAAATGCTTGAAGTTTTTCTACCAGGTCTGCCTCACACCTCACTCTCTTGGCGGAGTCAAGCACTGCTTTCTGAGTCAAGCCGTGGTATAATGAGAGAAGTGCTGATTATGCCAGTGATCAGACAGGAGCAGGATGGCAGTATAGTTTCACCTGTGTGTAAATTGATCTGTGGTGCTCCACACTTGCTATTTGCCAACCATGTAATTGGTGCGTTTTCTGTGTCAATGTTGCTGCCATCCGAACACGCTCATCATCTTGCTCCAATTTCTAACTTTCTTTTCTGTTCAAACTGCAATTTTCCTTCAGTCTTATTAGATCTATGTTCCTGGATTTTGTCAGGCTATCAGTGTGAACATTTACTCAGAGACATTACACAGCACATTAGCTTGGTAAAGGACACTACAGTATCTTGCAACTCCCCAGTAGCTGCATTTCTTTTTCATGTTTTTAAGATAGTTATTGAGGCCCTAACCTGTAATAATGCTTTTGCCCACAGATGAAAGAATGCAGGAGAGGAATTAGTGCCTGGAAGACAAAACTGTCTAAATTTGCGTATAGACTAGCCATGAGCACTGCACAATGAGGGACATGGCAGATCCTTCCCAAAGACACTGGTGCTTAAGCAGAGACTTAAGTCTTTACACAGCAGTGTAAACTCAGGTTCACGAAATGGAACAGGCAGAGCAATCCCAAATTGCACTGGTGATTTGCAGTCACCTTTAGCCTGGAGCAAGGCACATAACAAGCACAAAGCAGAGCTTTGTCTGTTGGGCAGAGAAGGGGAAGACCTCCTTTCAGCAGGATGTTTAGAAAGCCAGAGTGGTGTAATCCAAGTTGGTGTTTTTCCAAGGCACCGGGTTTACCTAGTACCTCACAGCCATCCTGACTTCTTCAGCCCTGGACCGTAGGAAGCGCACACATGCATGGGTTCCTCATCTCAGTGATGCTTTGTGACGTGCTTGGTGCTGAAGGCAGCTATTTCTATTGCACAATCAGACTGCTGGAGCAGGTTTGGAGCAGCCCTGCTTGGGGAGGCTTTGGCTGGGAGTATTGTGCTTCCTCAGCCTGTTAATGCCTCCTGCACCACCCAGCCTGAGTCAGGAGACCTGTAGCCAGGAACACATGGGGCAGATGCTGGGCTCCCCGTGACACTGCTGGGGTAGCCCATGAGATAGGATGTGGATCCTGCTGTGTGGCAAGGCAGCTGCTGGCTCTCTGCTGACAAACTCTTTTCCTGATTCCAGAGAAGCTGAAAACTTGCTGATTGACAAGCCTTTGGGTTGCTTCCTTGTTCGGATCAGCCAGAGCCGACCAGGCTACATCTTGACATACCGGTAGGTAATGAGCAGAGGAGGCTCAGGGGAGACAGTATTGCTCTCTACAGCTCCTGGCAGGAGGTTCTAGCTAGGTGGGGGTCAGCCTTTTCTTCCAGGCAACTGGCAGCAGGAAAAGAAGACACAGCCTCAAGCTGTGCCAGGGTGGGTTCAGGCTGAACATCAGGAAGAATTTCTTCACAGAAAGGGATGTCAAGCACAGTAACAGACTGCCCAGGGCAGTGGTGGAGTCACCATCCCTGGAGGTATTTAAAAGATGTGTAGATGTGGCACCTGGGGACATGGTTTAATGGTGGACTTGGCAGTGCTGGGTTGAGGGTTGAACTTGAGAATCGTAAAGGCTTTTCTGTCCTAAGTGATTCTATGAAACTGAGCATTGCATGAAATTCTGTGATCCTGGAATTTTACAGTCATAGAATTCTTGAATTCTGTGATTCTATAAAACTGCTTGACTGGAAGAGATTACCTCCTCCAGTGAGGATCATGTTCAGCCTCTCCTGTTGTGTGTGCCTCAGAGAGTTTGTAGTAGCAGATGGGACACTGCAGAATCTGTCTCTTACTGAGAAAATAGACCTATGTGTGGGTGGGGTGCTGTGGCTCCAAGGGTAGAGGTCCTGCTTAGGCTGTGCTCTGTGGCTGAGAGGGCAAACCAGGTTGGAAGGAGATTGCAGCACCCATGAGCACATGTTAGTGCACAGCACAAGTCCTGCCTCTGTGTGGTACCTGCTACTGAGGATCCTGACTACCGCTGGCCTCTGGAGACCACGGGTGCAGGAAGCAGGAGCCAGGTTCTGACACGCTGAGGCCCCATGCCATGACTGTTTCTGTCTGTCCCTGTGCCCAGGGGCGAAGGCCGCTGCAGACACTACATGATCCAGATGCAGCCCAACTCCCGCTATGTCATCCTGGGGGAGGACCGGGCTCACGCCTCGCTGACCGAGCTGGTCCGCTATCACCAGGCCGTGGGCATCCAGCCCTTCATGGAGATACTGACTGCTCCCTGTGGGCAGGTGAATATCCAGGGTCTGCAGTGGGACAACAGGGTGGGGCATGGACTGAGTGAGTGGTTAGGGTCACTGCAGCACCATCTCCTGTGTGTTCCTTTTGAGGGGTGGCCCATTCTGGCCAAGTAGCTTCACTGCTTCTGCATGCACTGGGAAAAGCTGCTAGCTGGGGGAGTCCTGGGATGGGGGAGAGGCACTGGCAGCTGGATGACACCCTGCTGCCCCCTGAATGTCAGCAGTGGACACAGCTGGGTATTTCTCTTCGTTGTGCTGTTCAGTGTGTGTGATGGGTCTGCAAACCACTGCTTAATCCACTCCTCCTTTCTCCAGAAAAGTAGTGAGAGCTTGAATTATGAAAATCTGGAGGGTCTCAGGCTGAGTTCACCAGCAGACAAGGGGGAGACCCCTCCAGAGAAGCAGTCCTGCCCCTCCATGCCTTCCAGCAGCAAACCTGCTCTGCCGTGGTTTAGGAGGACCAAGGATGTTCAAAACCAGCAGTCTCCAGACAAGAGCAGAACAAAGCCTAGCTCGAGAGAGAGCAGCCAACGAGCCTTCCCTCGCCTCCGCTCTTCCATACGCCTGGCAATGCAGGAAATCCAGCAGGTGAGCTGGGGCATATCCTCTGCCAAGCCACAGCCCCTCTGGGACACGCAGAGTTTCCCTGCCCGGAGGCAGGAGAGAGGAGGCTTCCACAACTAGCACTTGGTTTCTTAGCTCCTGGGTCATAGGTTTTATTTGGTGGTCTTGGGATCAAGTATTCCTTGGAATATTCCTTGCCAGCCTGTGCTCCCCCACCAATGCTGTTTCTCTGCTTCTCACCACAGTTCACTTCCACTCCCGTGAACACGTCTAAGCAGAGGAGCTCGCTGCACTGAGGATGTACAGCCTGAGTGATATGGTAAGAGGAGGCAATGCACAGGGGGGAGAACAGCAATTGCAGTTTTCTGGGAAATGCAGGAGCAAAGGAGCTCTTCCCTTCGTGTTCCACCTGTAGCATCTCTTGGACACAAGCTACGTAGAAATAGAGCAGGAAAAACAGGGAGAAGAAGCCAGCTTCCATCCCAGGACTACAAAGAGACCAGGAAAACCAGGGAAAAGGTTTGGGTTCCCAGCAGCTGTGGTGCACAGAGTGCTTGCAGTACAATGGCCAGGCTGCTGGAGGGAGCTCACAGTTTGTTGGAGGCCTGGGGCTGGAAAGAGGAGGAATATCAGAATGCAAGCTACAGTAGTCAGCCGCAGTGGCTTCCTGGAGTGGAGAGAGGTGCTGGGAAGGAAGCCCTGTGGGGTGGCAGAGACCGCAAACTGAAGGCAAGGCTCAAAACATAGGAAAAGGCAGCAGCTTTATTGCTGAAAGAGGACTTCCAACAAAGTCTCAGGAGTGGAAACACAGCTAGTGACTGAGATTGTGATACAGTGGATGGGTGACAGGAGTCTGGAGTGGGCCAGAAGAGGCCTTGGAATAGACTCTGTGTTATCTGAAGTATCTGGTGGATGTGCAGCTCCTCTGACCCACTCAGCTGCTGAAGGCAGGTGGGAACTGTAGTGGTGCTGCTGTACACCTCTGGAAGAATCTGGGTATGTGTCAGCTGAGCATGGAGAGGGATCAGAAGACCATGCTTTTGGCTGCTGACCCACTGCAGGGCTTCCAGCCACACACCAGGATTGCCAAGTTTCCTGTGTGGTTCTGCTCCTGTGTTGGGATTCATGCTGGAGCAAAGCTTTTTAGCTGGGGCCTCTCTTGTCTTTCTCTTCATAGCTGAGAAAGACAGGATCTCCTTAATAGCTGAGAAAATCCACTCCCTGATGTGTTTGGCTTAATTGCTTCATTCCTCCATGTATCACTCATTGATGCATTCAGGGGATGTTGCCTGTGTCTGAGGTTAGGCAGAAGAAAGATAAAACATGGGGATCTACATAGATAACTGCAAGCTTGTTGTACTGGGATAGCTAAATTAAACCCTTTTATGTCCTCCAGTGAGTGGTGTTTCTTGACTGTCTTGCAGGTCCAAGTGGCTCAGACCTGTCCTCTTCTAGTGCTGTTGGGCCTTGTCTAATAGTGAAAACATCCAGACGTACAGCAGCCTTTTTCCTGCTTTTTTTTCTTTCCTTTTTTTTTTTGCTGCACCCAGCTGTCCCTGTGGTTTCAGACAGGGCTGATGCAGGAATTCACTTTCCTCAGCACCGAGCCGTACTGTGACTGCAGTGTCTGGCCCAGCCTGATCCTGGCAGAGGGGAGAGGATGGGAACAGTCACACTCTGCACAGCCCCACAGTGCCTGACAGTCTGTGTGTCAGTACTTCAGTGTTCCTGAAGCCTCCTCACCCAGCACTGTGAATGCAAACTGGGGATCTCCCAACAGCCTTCTCTGTCATGAATATCTGATTACCTACCTCTTTAAATACTCTCTGGCTTGGTCCTGTGTATCTGCTGCTCTGGGAGCCAAGAGAAGCTGGGCTTGGGCAGTAAAAAATGAAACTGAAGTCTCCTTTCTGTTGAGTGCAGAAGCACTTGAACAGAAGCTGAGACAAGGTCAAGATCTTTCTTGCAGAGGGGATACACTGCTCCGCAGTCCTTAACCAGAGCTAAAGTCGGGGAATCATTGGTAAAACCGTCTCACTCACCTTGGCTGGAATCTGTACAAGTCCAGGCTGAACAACATGCTGCTTTACACTGAGGGTGGGTAGAGGGCTTGGAACGCAAAGGACCATACTACTTGTACTGTTTTTCCTACCTTTTAAAATAAATGTCTTTTTTTGCCTGTAAGGAGAAGCTCAGTGTTTTCTTTGTTGCTGTTACCTGCAGTCAGTTCAGCCACAGATGACAAACGAAAGCAGCTAACTCCTCTGAGGGTAGACATGGGATCAATCATGTGAAGTGTCTCAGTGGAGAAGCTGAAGGCTTGTAGGGCACTAACCCTGTCATACAACTGCTACCTGTAACAGCCACTCCTCCTGTGTTTACTTACACCTGAAGTACTTCTGGAGTGCTCCCTACTCCACCTGTAACATCTCTGCTCCCAGCCAGCCTCATCTCCCTGTTTCTCTGGCTCTGCTCCCAAGGACAGCCAAGCTGCCCACCCCACTCCCCCATCCCTGGGAGGCAGAAGCATGGCTGTGGCCAGGCTGGTGCTCTTATCAGTGTGATATAGGGTGTGAGTTGCAGTGTCTCGGCACTGCCTTTAGTTATGGGGCCATTTCTCCTCCCTCTCTCTGCTCTGGTGCTGGGCTGTGCTGGATCACAAGGCAGCGCTGCTGGCTGCAAGACAGGGAAGCAGTGGCTGTTCCTGGCTCTCCCCAACACTGCCTTGCAGCATTAACACACCTTTTCTCTTCCTCATGTTGGGTTTTGGCAGCTACTTTAAAGCTGTTCAGGAGAGAACCAGTCCAGGCAGTCAAAGGCTGATGCTGACAGATTCTTCCTGGCTGAGCCCAGGGGCGTTTTGCTGGGTAGCCTTGGCCTCTTTTCCAGTGTTCTCCTTAGTTTCCTCCACCACTGGGCTGCTGGTAAGCCTGCCTTCTGGGTAGCACTCAGAACAACTTCGTGGTCAAAACATTTCTTGGAACTTGTGCGCAGAGCTGAGACATGTATGAGAAATGCATGTCAGTAATGAAGTCCCTCAGTAACTCTTTCCTTGTTCCTGTGCCAAGGAACGTGGTGCAAGCCCAGGGCTTGCAGATCCAGCTGCAGAACAGCTCCTGTAGCTTGGCAGGGATCATGCTGAACCAAGGAGGATGGTGAAGAGCTCTTCCCCAGCAGTGCCTCCAGTACTTCCTGGATGCTGCTGCAGGCACAGCTTACAAGTGACAGTGAGAGGAACGACAAGAGGGGAGGGTCAGCACAATTCTCTGGTAGGTCTGCATGGCACATCTGGCAAGCTTCCCCAAACTAGAGCAGATCAATCACAGATTTCTTTTGCCTCTCTTGCAATGGGTGCAAGTTGAATCACAGTGTGTGCAGCCAGGAGCCTGGCACAGACCCAAGCAGCACACCTGTGCTGGCAGGTCAAGTTTCTCTCACATCTGTTATTTCTGCTTTTTCTGTGACAAGGCAGGAGGGAACCAAGAGAAGAGAGGGTGAGAAGCTGCTGGTCAGAGGAGGTTATGCAACACAGGAGGCATTGTCATAATTTCTGCAAAGCGCTGGTTTGCAGAGTCATTAGCAAACAGTCAGTGCCCTGCCTACACACAAAGTCTAGCCAAGCTTCTGGAGAGCAGTGTGACTGGTGTTGGGCTGTCATGGACACAAATGTGTGCCAGCAGTTGGGAAAAACTGAAGGAAGAGCCGGGAATACAATAGGCTGCTGAAGAATAAAATGCAGATTTGATATCTCTAGCATGGTCTTTGCCTGCATGCCCAGTCTGTGGCCAAGGTCAGCTCTGAGTGAAAGCTAAGAATTTATTTCATCTTCTCACTGAAGATGGCCTGTCCTTTGAAGACAAGCTGTGAGAGTCAGGATTGTTCAGCCTGGAAAAGAGGAGGATCTGCGGAGACTTTACAGCATCTTCCAACACCTAAAGTGGCTATAAGAGAGCTGGAGAAAGACATTTTATGGAAGGCTGTAGTGGTAGGACAAGGGATAATGTCTTCAAACTGACAGAGGGCAGGTTTAGATCAGCTATCAGGAAGAAATAATTTGCTGTGAGGGTGGCTGAGGCACTGAAACAGATTTCCCAGAGAGGCTGTAGGTGGCCTATCTCTGAAAGTGCTCAAGGCCAGACTAGATGGGCAACCTGGTCTAGTGGAAGGTGTCCCAATCTATTACAGGGAGTTGGAACAAGATGATCTTTAAGGTCCCTTCCAACCCAAGCCTTTCTATTATTCTATGATCCAATTATCCAGTGAAGAGGAGCAGGTACATGAGCAGCCCTGCATTTCCTACAGCAGCATCTTGCCTCATGGCACTTGGAAAGTTATGCCTTAGAAAAACACAAAGAATAAATCGTGTAAGCCAGAGTGGGAAGGCCTTCCATGATAGGTCACGTTATAGTTCAGCTGGTGTATGACGACCTGTATGGGATGAGGATGCCCTCACAGAGAGGGCAAATACCAGCCTTTATTGGGCTGAGTGAGCAGGTGCAGCACCCAGAAAAGAGTCAGGCAGCCTGTGGATCCCCTGAGCACTGTCCCATGAGACTTTAGCTGAGCTCTGGGAGGAGGGATAGGAGCAGAAACACCGGCATGGGGAGCTGGGCAGAGCCAGCACACAGGAAGGTGGGAAGATCAGCAAGCAGGATTTGCAATCCACAGGTGTGAGAACTGAAGTGCTCCTCTGGGCCTTAAGGTTTGGGAGGCATTTTATTTCATAACCTGAACTTAATAGTCATGCCCCTACACTCCATCCCTACAACTGGTGGTTCATACCATCCTTTAGAGAGCTTCCCTAACCTGCTTCCTGGTTTTTGCAGAAGGGTTTTGTGCTCCTTTGTTACCTCCCTCTATCCTTTGCATTTGAGTGATTTTGGCTGCAGACATTTTAACCAATCACCTCTGGACTAAGATCTACTCCACATTAATCTTGTCCTATCCAAACTAAAACTCTGTCTTGCCTTTGGCCCATCTGGCCAGCAGCTCTCCATCAGGCTGGCTGAAATTTTCACTCTCCTTCTATTCTCAAACTTTCCTATTCTCCTTTTTCACAGTCCTGAAGTTTCAGTTTTTTCCCCCCTCTCCTCAGTCTGGCTATCATCTCTGATGTACACTTGAATTTTAGGAATGCAGACCTGTAACCCAAGCACCAATATGGCACTTACACTCTTTTCACAAAACTGGCAGCCTTCATGTTGCTTGCTTTCTTCCTGGGCAATTTTATAGAGTATGTTGACAAGTTTCCTTCCCCAGATGTGTCTTAAAGACCGATTTGGCTCTCAGCCCAGACAAGGGCTACTCCACACTGCCCTTAGCCTCACTCCAGCCTGTGTCAATTGACCATGGAGTGTTGCGGCAGCATCTCTGAGATACAGTCTTTCCCATCTTCTAATTAACTTTGTTATCCATACCCAGTCCTGGCATGGTGTGACTTTGCTTTGCAACAACATTTAGAGCTGGCTGCTTGAGGAGGGCTTTGCTTATCAGCCTCTCTCCTGGTGCATCACAAGGGTATAGAAACCACTGTGAGATTTAGGGGGCAAACCAGCTCCAGATTCTGGCTGTGAAGGTGGCCAGTGGGGTATGCTTGGAGCAGATGGAGGAGCAGTGTAGGTAATAAAACTATACTTTCTTTGCCAGATGTTTTCAGCAACGCTCTGCTTAATCTTATTCTGACCAAAGTACCATTTTGTCTAGTGGTCCTTGCTGGGTTGTTCTTCCATAAAAGAACCTGATTGCTTTTCATCCATTCTGCATTGTTCTGCATTCTAGAAATCCTAGTTAATTAACTCCTCAGACCAACAGAATCACAGAGTTGGTAAGGTTGGAAAGGACCATATTTGGTCCAACTTTCCTGTTCAAGCGGGGCCATCCTAGAGCATGTTGCAGAGGACTGAGTCCAGATGGGTCTTGAGTATCTCCAGTGAGGGAGACTCCTCAATGCATAGTGAAAGAGTACTTAAATTTGCTTTAACCTGCTATGTCATTACTTAATTAATATGCTTTTGTTCCTATACTGTAAAACAAAACAAGTAATCATTTTCCAATTACCTCAGTCACTGCAAATGGTTTTCAACACACCAGTTTTTCTCCCTTGGCTGTCTTCCTTGTCCTATGCATTTGATTTTCCCTTTCCCCTTTTCCACTTCTTAATTCCACTGTACCTTCTCTGAGAAGGAAGGGGGGAAACCTACAACTGTTCCCCAGGCCACTTTCCCAGCTGGGGATAACTGGTCTGAACTCCTTCTCTGTGCAGTTAGAGCTTCTTGTAAATTACACCTATCCACACTTTAATTTGTCATTTTATCTCCCAGCTTTCATTCTGAGATCCTGCTCATTTTCACTACACTGCATCCTTCAGCCTCACCATCAAACTCTTCCCCCTCACTGCTCACACACAGACCATTTATGAATACATCAAAAATCACAAGCCCTAGCATAGATCCTGGAGGGCACACTGGTGTGTTCCATTTTAAACACTGACCATTTTCCATTCATTATCTTCTGCCTTGCTCTTAAGTATGGGAATAAGCATACTGTGAAAGAGAGCAATTAAGGACGTTTGGTGTGCCATCTTTCCGAAAATGGCACCCAGTAGCATCCATCTGTACAGCCACGTTAATTAAACTGGATTCCTCACTCCTTTAAAAAGTGAGATATGACTTTCTTCTGCTAGAGTGGTATTCCTTCTTCCCCTTTAATCCCATTTCTCTATGTGCCCGTGGATTCTGTTCCATGGCACTCTGTTGGAATTCCTCCAGAGCTCTTGGATAAATGCTGTTTGTATAATTTACTGTTTGTGTTATCAGTGTGTGCTTAAATATACCCTGCTAACTGCTTTCACTTGAATCATCTGTCCCTCCAAAAGGAGATTGTAGGATAGGAATTTCCCTTCATTCCTTGCTGGTGTGGATTACTCATTTTGCTTTTCTGCTGGGCCTCTACCTTCTCTGAATGGTCTTTCACACCTCTGTTGTACTATTTATGGCACACTTCCAGGGTGAAAATGTTTTTTTTTTTTAATTTGGAATGGTTTGGTGGTTTGGGGTTTTGGAGTTTTTATTTCGTTTTTCTGCTTATCACTCTAACAGACTCTGTTATGCTTTTCCATTTCATTTCTTGTGGTTATTCTTCTTCAGAGAACTGCCGGAGGTGTTGAAATATCCTCAAAAGGGTGAGTTGTCTCTTCCGATATGTCTCATTTTCCCTTTTCACGCTAATTTCATTATTCCGAATTTGGAGTTTCCTGGAAACCCATTAGAAAATCCTATCAGCCACCTTTTCACCTCTTGCAGCCAACTTTAAACACCACTTCAGATTTCGGTAGCTTCATCTTGAGCTCTTTCAGAGCCACTTTGGAGGAGGTTGGAACATGGAGGACTTTTCACAAGGGCACGTAGTGATAGGACTAAGGGAAATGGCCTTTAAAGGAAAGAGCATATATTTAGATTGGATATTAGGAAGAAATTCTTTACTATGAGGGTGGTGGGGCACTGGCATAGGTTGCCCAGAGAAGCTGTGGATACCCTGTCCCTGGCAGTGTTCAAGGCCAGGCTGGATGGGGCTCTGAGCAACCTGGGATAGTGGAAGGTCTCCCTGCCCAGGGCAGGGGGTTGGAAATCAATGGTCTTATGGTCCCTTCCAACCCAAACCGTTCTGTGATTTTATGAATCATGCAGAGAAGGTGCAGAATTAAAGCCCCATGCAGCACCATGGACCTGAGTCCAGCAGCAAAGTTATGGTCAGTCTTCAGCCCCTCCTGTGGTACATTCACACTTACATGTGGCTTTGGGCATTTTTTTGCTCTCATCACATATTAGGAATGCTGCATGTTTCTGGCAGAATCTCTGGACGAAGTACAGCATGTCTGAGGCTCACAGCTGCTCTGGACAGGGCAGGCCAGGCTAAAAGATTTTCAGTTTGTGTTTCAGTCTGTGCATAGAGTTTGCTTACTGTGTCTGGAGTCATCTGTTCATATCACAAATCCTGGCAGCTGACAGCCAGGGGAACCCCCTATGTACCACAGATTTTGCTCCCAAAGCTGTACTTGGCTTCCAGTCATGCAAAAACATTTGGCAAATTAGGATGTTGGAAAATTAGTAAGAAACACCACACTGTCAGGAGACCTGGGAGAGAGTTTCAAAGTGTTTCTCCCGCTGCTTTTATGCTTTGGAGGTGTCTGCCAGCAACTGAGCCCTGCTGTGGCTGCTCTGGCAGACAGCAGCTCAGTTGCTCAGTCCCTGCCAGAGGCATTGTCTCACCAAATATTGGCTGGAATGACAGCAACAGCACAGCTGAAGGCCTGCTGAGCTGAGACTGCGCCAGCCTGACCATACTGCATGCACTGTGCTGGGAGGAGAGCAGGGGGACAGTGGCAGGTACTCCAGGAGCTCTGCACAGCCCAGAGACAATGAGGTGGCTCCCCTGGAGGAGCTGAGGCCATGGCATCAGGCAGATCCCAGTGAGGAATAGGCAGCTATCACCCCATCTCAAGGCTGTAGGAGATAGCTTGTGTCTTTGTATGCCTACAAGTTTGCTTGCAGAGGGGGAATGGACTCCAGTCCTGATGAGTTAGGTAATGGAAAACGTTGGCCAGTGCAAGGTACAGAAATGCTTCTGTAGAAACCAGCCTGGATCTGGTATGGTCACCCCTGCTTCACAACTCAGTATTCCTAACACAAGCCATTTTCCTCAGAGCTGGTTTAAGGTGCCCACTGTGCTCATTGATGCAGGGGCAGGGGGTTGTCATCATGGGTGCTGCTCCAGCTCCAAGCCAGCTCTGCACCACACTACTCACATCAGCCAGGAGGTACCTCTGTGTCTTCACATCCACAGCAAGGTTAATTTACAAACTGTCCTCAAACAAGGGAGAGTTGGAGTTTCGGAAGGGACTTTGTATTTGAGATAGAGCTGAAAAAACATAACCCTATGCTGTAGCCAACAACATTCAGCAACATTTGCCTCTAGCTTCCAACTGCAGTTCTCTTCTGGTTTCATCCAAATTTAGGTGCATTTGATCTACTTCTCAGTATCTAAATGCAGAACCTCTATCCCTGGTTCCACTTCTCCTTGACTAAATTTCTCATTCCTCTCTAACCTGTCTTAGAGAAAGAAGAAAGGGAGCTTCTCTGGAATCATCTGATTTCTTTGAGGAATCATCTGATTTCTTTGAGGAAGCATCACAGGACATGGGGAGAGGCATGTTTGTGCTGAGTGCTCCAAGAAGAGGTGCCATTTTTCCTCAAGATCAGTGCAATCAGCCTGTCCTGTGCATGCATGCTCTAGCTCTGTGTAGCTCCTGTGGTCTGCTGCAAGCACAGGCCATTCCTCTGGTTCTGGAGTGAAGGAAACCTGGCTGCTTTTCAACCAGATGGCTAATGGCTGGGGCAGGGGACCAAAGGCTTAATGAATTCCACAATCATGTGCTCCCCGTGACAGCACTAATGCTTCCCTTCAGCGGCTCATTTGGGATTTGCTTAAAAACACATTTGCCTGACAAGTTCCCAGAGCTTGTTACTGCTCTTTTGATCCTGTTATCCCCTCGTGGTCCTGCTGCAGCAGAGCAGGAGGCAGGGGCGGGGTCTCTGAAGGGCTGGGCACTCCGTGGGCCCCACAGCTGTCCCCAGGCATTAGCCTTGCCATGGGCACCAGAGCAAGGAGAGCAACACAATAAATCACAGGGCACATGGGACTCCAGGCTCTGTGGTGGGAGTTCCTCGGGTTTTTTTGCTGGGAATTGCCATGTCCAGTTTTTCTCGGACAGATTTTTTGTCATCTCTAGAAGATATAGTTTGAGAAAGAGGCTGCTTTGCAGTTTAATAATAAATGGCCCAGGTTTTGCTGCAGCAAGTGCAGATGACTTTGCAGTTGTTCAGGTTTTGTAATAAACACCTGGTGTTTTCTGCCCACCCTGGACAAACTTGGTGTGATGTGAAGCTTTTCTACTTCCTCTTCTCACCTATATACACATATATGTATATAGTTTAAATAATCATGTAGTTCTCTGTTCTTTCAAAGTTTTGGTGATTAACATCTTTGTTCAATGTTACCTTCCCATTGGTTCACTTCACACTGGCTTGGTATACTCTGTGCATGGTCAATTTGTACTTGATCGAGTCCTTCCCTGCCTCTCAGCCCAAAACTCCCCAGTTGCTCTTCTTTTGCCTCCTTTATGTAAACTTTATCCCTTCCTGTAGGGGCTGCTGCCAAAGGAGATGATTGATCTTGCTGGACTTGAGTAGGAGAGCAGAATCTGCTGTTTGCAGAGAGTTTTTCTTCGGTACCTGGGGACTGTATTTAGTCTTGAATTGGTAGCATGAATTTTGGCAGAATCCTATCTATGCTATCCTCATAGGAGGTGAAACGTGGAGCTTTTTGGATGGAAGAATGTCAGTCCAGATCAAATGCAAAGGATCTTCATTGCTCTTGAGTCCTAATAATGTCCGTCAGCAACAGGAGTGGGTATAGCACTGAGAAGCACTTCTGCAGGAAGAGGTATATAAATTGGGGCATTAAGTCACAGCCCTGTGATTGCGGGACTTGATGACACTTAATTTGTTATTGCTAAGGGTTTTGCTGACTCTTTTTCCCCCTCTAAGAAAATGAGATCTTATATGTCAGACCAATAATATCCTGCAGGACTGTGGGATGAGGAAATTATCTGCATCTGATGGAACTAAAACTGTACTCTCTGCATTCCTGCTGTAATTATACCTTTTAGAGAAGAGTCTCTGTGTTACATGAAGGTCTAATTAAACTGCAGCCAGGAAAGAACTTGTCAGTTCATGGTTTATCAAGTCCATAACAGACCACAGAACCACCTGGCCAGAAGTCTGTGGTGGCCCAGGGGAAGGCTTTCATGTAGTCCTCACGTCGTGCAAGGCCTCCAGCCGGGTGGACTCTGGGGGTGTGTTGGCTTTGGTGCTAACACTTGCCTCATCCCAGCTCATTTTCTGTCTTCTCAGACTGTCCACTTGAGACTTTGGTGGTGCATTGGCTTCTGCCAAGTGCCTGGGGCTACCTGCCCACCTGAGGACGATCTCCTTTCCTGGTGGCTCTGGTTTGTCCTGGCATCACTTGAGCAGCAGTGGGAATTGTTTCCTCTTTCCTGCACTGTTCAGAACATCTGCCCTCCTTCTGCACCCTGGGCAGCCAGGAGAGGCTGCCTGCTGATGCTGCTCTCTCCTGGGAGCACACTGCTACGAGGGCCTGCACAGTCTTGTGGTCTGGCTGGTTTGGGCTTTTCCACTTTCCTGGCATGTCAGGGCAGATGGACGTTGGTGTCATGCAGAGCTAGGGGTTTTCTCATGCTGCCCCTGAGGTTTTGCACTCCTGCCTGAGGCAGCAGCCATGGTTATACTACATATTATGTTGCAGCATGCTCTGAGCTCAACCTGCAGCACATCCACAGGATCTCATAGAATCACAGGATAGATTAAATTGAAAAGGGCATAATCAAGGTCATCTCTTCCATGGACAGGTTGCCCAAAGCCCAGCCAGCCTGGCCTTGAACACTGCCCAGGGTGGGGCAGCCACAGCTTTTCTGGGCAACCTGTGCCAGGGCCTCACCACCCTCATTATTAGAAACTTCTTCCTCATATCTAATCTAAATCGACCCTTTTTCAGTTTTACACCGCTGCCCCCTGTCCTACCACAACAGGCCCTGCTAAAAAGTTTGTCCCTATCAAATGCAGCAGTCCCTCAACCAGTGACAAATGATCCCAGGAGAACCTGGTGCCTTCTGTTAGCTTCTGAACCAAGGGCTGCCTGGTCTGAAGCACGTCGGCAGCAAAACTGATGCTAAAAAAAGCCACGAGAGGTTATGAAGAGTTTCAGGAGAAAAGGTGCTGGGAGAATGTTGTGCAGAAAGCTGCTTTGGGTCAGGTCCCCAGCTGCTAGGTGAACATCTTGGGAACATTCCTGCTGCATTTTGCTGCCTGCATCACCTTCCTCAGGCATCACAGGTGTCAGGAGCAAATGTGACTGAAGAGGAGATCCAGGAACAGTTGGGTCAGAGACCTGCAAAGGCCAGCTTGCTTGGTAGCACTGGTTTGGTGAGCTGTTGAGGCTGTAGAAAGATTTGTTACAGAATCCTCCATTTCTGCAGGAGGCAAAAATTATAGCTGGTCTGTAACACCACACTGGGCTATAGGTGGGTGTCCCCAAACTGAGCTGCTCAGCCCTGAGACACCCCAAAGCAGTCATGGTCTAGGAGTGCTTCCTGCAGCTCAGGGGCTGTGCTGCTGAACAACACCCCTTTGCCTCGTGCTGTTGCCAGCCAAAAGGCACGGATTAGAGTAGTGAAGGAACCTGATGCACGTGATACCAAGGTCCTGCCAAGAAACCCAGGGAAAAAAATGATTTTGCCAGTGCATCTTCTTCGGGCAATGCTCCCCTCATGCGCCAGAGCTAAATGCAGAGCTTAAGCCCAGGAAAACACCGGGAGAGGAGCACACAGGGAGAGGCAGAATCAACTTGGGAAAAACAGCAGTTAACTAATAGATGCTATGGTGAATTGAGACATCCTTGCCTCCTTTTCACAGTGTCCTCCCAGGAGTCATCAGCACCATCCCACTTACTCAGCTGTGAGTAGGAGTGACACAAGGCTCACACTTGTCCCAGCTGCCTCGGACCCACCTCCTGATCCAGCTGCTGTCCAAATACTGGGCTGCCCCCTGCCCTCTTTGAGGAAGGAGCTCTTCAGCAGTTGTGCGAGGGCGTCGCCGGGACCTGGCAGCAGCACATGTCTATAGGCCTTCCCCATGCTCTTCACCATCTCAGCTCAGACTGTGCTGCTGCTCACGTCCACCCCAACACCCCGCTGGCAGAGCTATCTGTGGGTTTTATCGCCCAACAATGCGTGCAATGTTATTGTGCTAAAAAGAAAACAAAGCCTAATCCATTTTAAATTAAAACAGTGCCCCAGTGTCATGCATCTGATGCAGACATGGTCTGGCAGCACAGTCCTGCCGGCTCCCCAGAGGCTTCACCCGAGAGGTGCTGGGCTGTTCACTCTGTTCCCAGCAGACATCAGTCACAGCCTTCAGGCTGGGGGGGCTGGTTTTCCCAGACCCCTCTGGTCTGAAGCCCCTGGGCTGGCCTGTCTCCTAGAATGCTGTGTCACTTAGAGGTGGAGCACTGCCATATGCCAGAAGTTAGCAGCAGACAGAAACCAGGGGAGACAGAACTGGGATCTTCCTATGGAAGGAACGGTTGATAGGACAAGACAAAATGGCTTCAAGTTGCACCAGGGAAGGTTTAAATTGGATACTGAGAAGCATTTCTTAATTGAAAGGGTGATCAAGCATTAGGACAGACTGCCCAGGTTGGTGGTGGAATTGCTGTTCCCAGAAGTGTGCAAATACCATGTAGATGTTGGCACTTCGGGACATGGTTTAGTGGTGGATCTGTCAGTGTTAGGTTAATGGCTGGACTCAATGCTCTTAGAGGTCTTTCCGAGCCTAAATTATTTTATTATTCTGTAGTGGTATAAGGCTACAATAGAGGCTTTTTCAGGTCTGGGATTTATAAAGTCTCAAATGGACTTAAGAGGCGATGAGCATGGGTATGCCGTTCACAAAACAGGGCACTGGTCCTTTCAGCCCAAGAGACCATTTTTTGGCTGTACTGCTTCTGTTCTAAGAAATTAATTTCTGTGGTGGTCCCTCACATCTATATTTGTCACCCAGCAGCATTAGAGTCTGCTTGGGAGGCAAGGCTGGCCCTGGGGGTGCTGCCTAGCCGGGACTGTTTCCCAGCCCTTCTCCACAGTGATTTTGTTTCCAGCTGATCTGTGGTGGACGTTGGACGCAGATAAATGCAGCAGACCCATGGTGCCCACACTGGGTTGCATGGTAGAAAACAAGGCTTTGTGGTTGTGATAAGCAGGCTCACCTCCACCTTTTCTTCACCCCGGGGTCTGGCAAGATGAATAAAGTTTCATCCCATTGTGGTGAAGGACATGCTGTGCCCTGCTGTGCAGAGCTGTTTGGCCTGTTTGATATATAGGTCTTTTATGTTTGCACTATTGTGCAGCAGTCACGGGTGTGAGCTTCCCTCCGTAGCCATCACGTGGCAGCGAGCCTTGCCAGTGGGAGCTCTGCCTGCATGTCCCTTCTGAGATCCCTGCCTGTCTCTCCTCTGCTGCTTGTCACTGCGTGCAGCAGAGCCTGGTCCCCACGTAGAACTGTGGAAAATACGGGATGGCACCTGCTGAGGAGACTTAAGACCTGTTAGCTTTTTATAAGCCAAGTGGCCATGAGTAAAACCCCTTTTGTTTGTGCACTGCATCTCTCTGCGTCTGACCAGTGCCCTTCTGTGAGAGATGCAGCCCCTGCCCCGTAGCTGTGTCTGTGCAGCTGGCACGGAGGCACAGAGAGGTGCTGGCAGGCTGCAGCATCCCGGGGGGATGAGCTGTGCTGTGCTGGGCTGTACTGCCTTGGGGGAGTCTCCTCAGCATATGCTAGAGCCTCATGATTTCTGTGTGTCTTTCTGGCTCTCCTCTCCTCTGTCACAACCTTGCAAATGTCATTTGTGACTCTGACTTCCTTTTCCTCAGCGTGTTTTGCCAGCTCATCTCTGACTAGGATGATTCTTAAGAACAGAGTGAAAGAGTGCACTGATCTCCCTTAACCCTGGGACACCCTGGCCTGCTACGTGTTAAAGAGGCCTCCAATTTTCTGTCTGTGGGCTTCCACACAAGAAGTGCCAGAGATGCTCAAGGCATGTGAACTCCACAGCTCAGCTTCTGAGGATGTTTCACAGCAGAGCAGTTCTCTCCTGCTGCTAAACATCCTGCTGAGATCACTTCTGCTGAAACAGTCTCTCTGTGGGAGTAATCTCTAATCTGGAGTTTAATACAAGGACCCTCTGGCAAAATCCCAGCTGTGCACAAAGACTGGTAAAATGAGGATTTACTGTGAAGACTGAGTGACAGGGATCTTGTCAAAATCATGGCACATGAAAGCCAAGCATGAGGGCAGGGAACAGGGCAGGCTTAGGAAATACAGAGTTTTTCCTTGCAAATCCAGGTGTTAGAAAATAGTATTGAGTATGAAGCAGAATGGTATGAATTCATACCAGGATAGGTGCCAGAAGGAGCTAAAGCTTTTTCAGACAAGAATGAATTACAATGAATCACAGAATAGTTTCGATTGGAAGGGACCCCAAAGATCATCTCATTCCAATCCTCCTGCCCTGGGCAAGGACACCTGCCAACCTGGATCTTGGATTTGTATGTGGGAACAGGGAAGGGTTTCCTCTTCCATGAACAGTTTTGGTGAGGCTGTGGCTCATGTAAAGTTCCTGTTCTGATGTCCACATCTTTGAAATAACTTTGATGGAAAATTGGAGAAGTCAAAGGAAAAAATTGTGGACTCTAAGGCTGGGAAAAGGTCCTCCAGACGTTAATTAAAAGGGTTTTTTAAAATTAATTTATCAAGGTGGCTATTGAGGTGCGCTTCAAGTGAGATATGGGAAAATACGCAGGGACAGTTCAGAATCCTGGACTGGCCACACAGCAGAATGAAAAGCAGCAGCATGGTGTTAATCAGACTAATGAAAAACAAATACAAAGTCTATAATTTCAACATCCATTGGAGGGGAGTTCTAAGAGAAATCCTAAGTCCCCTGAGGGTTTATGAGCTCCAGCTATGTGTTTCCCAGAAGTGAACACTGGATGATGTGTGAGCTGCCAGGCTGGGTGCCAGGGTGATTGGGTAAGGTGATGCCTGGCAGAATGGCCTAGCAACTCTTTTTGCAGCTTTAGGTCTCTAATCTGCCATTGGGATCTTCCATACCAGGTACCTTCTATTTTATTTTAACTGCTTTAGGTCAATGAGACTGTGACAATCGTTCAGAGTGGTTATTTTTAACCTGCTCTTCCACAAATTCCCCTTTTTTTATATATTTTTCTTGTAGTGTTATGGCCCCAGGAGAGGCTTTGCTACTCTATTCTCCTTTTCGGAGAAGATCTTGAGGAAGAAAAAGTCATCATGCAGCACACCACAGAGTCATCCACAGCTCCAGTGGTCTGTTTGAGGAGTCCTAACGAGCTTCAGGTATCTCCGAAGCAGTGAAAACATGTTTGGTTTCTATGGTAGGGAGTTTGCAGTGACAGGGAAATTTCACCAGAAAGCATTTCACAATTTTCTGTAAATTACAGGCAAGATCCTCAACTCTGCTAATTTCTTACTCATTGAGACACTGTTTCTCTTCTCTAATGCCAGGTCTCAACGGGGGAGTAGCTTGGCAGTTTCCTGTGACTATAACACAACTCACAGCTTGCTCTAAAGCTGCCTGCACCAGGCACGGCTTTCTCAATTCAAACTTCCAGGGAACTAGCCTCAGCTGGTGGTCATTAACATTGTTTCTTAGGTGTGTGGAAATTATTTTGTACAGGCTGGTTACAGAAAATAACCTTATATGCACTGATAAAAGTTTAATTACACCTGACTGAAAGGTTACAAATCTTTACAGTCACGAAACTTAATTTCAAGGACATAAAGTAGGGTAATAAATTACAGGAACTAGTTAATTCAGTCACCCGGACTGAGAAGCACGAGGACTTGGCGTGGAACAAACAGTGGCATGGAAATGTTTTAGTTCTCTCAGTACAAAAACCGTTTGAAACTTGTGTCCTGAATAACGTCTAACTATTTTAGGAGGTGACTCCCACCCTCTGTGGTTGTATATCTGTGGTGAATGATATTGAGGATTAACAAAGAATCTATGCAATAATAAAAGTGGTCGATTAACAAAAAATGCTGTGACTCGGAGATCAAGTTGTGCTTGGAGAACCTGAGAATTGTTCCCAGTTGAGAACCTGCAGGGGAAACTCCAAAGCTCCATGAAAGGGTCTTTCACAGTCTTTGATGGTGAACAGCAGAGAGGAGGGAAACCTGTGCGAAGATTAAAAATCCAGTGATAGGTGTGACTCCTCAGCTGGACAAGCATCCACCTCCCCGTTGTGAGACAAGGGAACAGAAAATGTGGTCAAAACAAAAAGCAGGTATCACAACAGGCCACCCCATCCAGAAAAAAATTCTAGAGGTTAAGATGTTCAAAGGGCTTGAAAATTGCACCCTGAGACCTGAAAGAAGCAGTAGTTGGTCTACAGGTCTGGTGTCCAGCCAGAGGCAGTGCCACAGCAGAGACTAAAAAAGGTACCTCACTTTCAGTGGAGAAAAGGGGTCTGGGTGTCTTTGGAAGAAGGAAACTTATGGAATACGCAGGAAGAAGGATAAAAACAGGAATTCAAATTCGCTACAATGAATTTTTAGGTTACTAATCTAGATTCTCTCTGGACAAAGGAAATGCTCTGGGTTCCTTTACCAGGATTTCAACATGTTTTTAAGTAATTTCAAATGTGACTGTTAATTAGAGTCAGGATGACAAGGAATGCAAAGATAAAATTTTAAAAGGGAAGAATAATGGGTCATTTTAAGAAAAGAGGCCCCGCATGGTAAAGAAGATGTTACTGAAATGCACTGAAGTGGATTTAGGACCCACATTCATAAATACTGCCATTAGAGACCTTCACAAGGGGGAAGAATGTGACAATGAAACAAACTGGGAAACACTGCTGTGCAGCTGAAAATCAAGTTTTTGCAGCAGGGCTATGAAGACTGCGTGCCATGGAACCTTGTGTTCCTGAGTGCTGATGAGCTGCTAATCAGAACTCCTGGTATAAACTACTGCAGGAAAACAAAAAAAAGAGGGGCGTGCAAACCACCTAATTGTGTGCTTACTGTGAGTGGTTTCACATGTAGCAGGACAAGGGTTTTCCATGTAGGTTAAATGTATAATTTAGCATGTCAACATTCGGAAAAGATGACTTAAACCTTGAAGAGGTGCAGAGGGTTAACGAGATCCAGAGTAGAAGGGGCATTTAGTCTCTGACAAGCTAAACTCTTCCAGACTTCAGTCTAAACTTTCAAAACACAGTTTGAGAAGGGATAGAATTGCTGCCTATAAATACAACAGGAATAAATGCTGCTGAAAGGGCAGCCCTCATATTGGAGCAAATAAATTCACTTTAAAGGAAAATTCAAAGAAGATTCCTAAACTCTGAGGTTTTTTAATAAGGCCAAGAAGACACAGGGCAGGAGGAGGACCACTGCTTTCCACATATGGCTTCATCAGGACGTGAGGGAGGCCACAAAGCTGCTTTTTAAAAAGGAGGGATCAAACTCAGTGCCCAGGCAAGCATCGTCAGTCCTAATTTGGTCACAGCTACAGGTAGACTCTTGTTCTGTTTGCTGCAATTAAAAAGATTGATGTATTCACTGCTAAAGAGAGATCGTGGCACACCTCAGTGTTCTTGGAAGTGCTTGCCAGTTTCAAATCTCCACATTTTTGTTCTGCTGGGACATTATAGCTGGTGCTTGCCAGCAGCTGCTAGGGAGATTGCTTTCCTACCTGGAACATACTGACATAAGGATCTGGAAGTTCCTATGTAGATTTTGCCTGAAGTCAGACTTTTTCAGTTTAAAGAAGACTTGATATTTTGAGACTCAGATCTGGAAGCAAACCTCTTAAAATAAAATTCTGTTTCCCATTATTCAAGTTATTTTAAAGCAATAGGCAAGAATAAGTGTGTAAATATTATACATTATAATTGTGTAGAGAAACACTAAAATGTGTATTTTAAACCCACCCCTACTACAGCTGCTAGAATTCATAGTTTTAAAGCAGTCTGCATACCTCAGGTGGGCCCAGGTCCAGGAGTTCCCAGGCCAGTTTTTTCCCCTGGCTACCTGCTTCCTACAGTTTGGCCACAGAGAACAGCAGACCAGGACCGAGACTGGGTCTAGAACCCCACAGCACAGGTGCTGGGGTTACTCTGAAATTAGGGACCATTACCCTAGACATCCAAGGGAAACCAAACAGCTAATTAACACTCTTACCCAAAAATATCCCTTGTCATCCTACCCTAAGGCACTGGAAGCTGGTTATTTGCTGGAGACAAGCACTGTGTTGGTGTAGGGCTTGGGCACCCCATGGCACCAGTGCAACAAATGTACAGATGTGGAGATGAAAGTAAAGATACCTGTGAGGGGACACTTCTTGCAGCTTTTGCAATTGCAAAGCAGACTAATATCACCTCACAAGAAAGACTGTTGTTTAGGCAAGTCTACCTAAATCTCAGTAATGAAATACAAACTGCAGGTGCCAGTACCTGGGATTCACCTCAGTGAGTGGCATAGATCAGCCTGATTTTGTTAGGAAATCATCCAGGGAACTTACCTCTAAAATGTGAATAGACACAACAGCAGTACTGATAAAATAGTGTCCACTGTTTTTGCGTTAAAAGTAACAGACAAAAAGCCCTCAATAAGCTCAGGAATTCACTAGTATATCCCGTGGGAAAGGATTACTGGTACAATTTTGAATCAGGCCCAGAGTGCCAAAATTCTTCTAGACATCCAAGCCTTTCCTTAACGTGAGTTAATTTTCCTGGGAATGACATCCTTTTCCTGAGAATAAACCCTTTTACAAGCTTTTAGAGGTCGTCCCTCCCTACAGCACTGGAACTAAAACAAGACCAGCCAGTGTTTCCAGAAGTACACCCACTCTACCTCAGCCTGGTGCATCTTGTGCTGCACAGGATTGGAGAAGCTCGCTGGTACACCAGTGCTTTGTGCCTCGGGCTGGATCCGTGCTGAGCTGAGCACGAGTTTGGTGCTGCACATTTCCAGATAGCTCACAGCAAAGAAGGGCACAGCGCTGGGCTGTTTGCAGGGGCCTGAATCCCTCTGATCAAATCTCCCCTGACATCATTCTGGCAGAGAATCCCAGGGGACAGCTTTTGGTGAGGATATAGCACTGGTGTGAACTTTGTATAGGACAACAAACTCCTTGTGCTCTTGCCCGTGTGGCCTGCAAGGCTCACAGAATGTGGCTGTGATCTATGAATTCCAGCATTCCCAGGAGGCACTATCCACGCCAAGTGCCCCGATGATGGAGTCACCTTTTGTTCTAAGTGTCCACAGCTGCCAAGTGTCATCTCTACAAAAGAGCTGACAAAGGGTAAGAGATCATAGGTGGAAAGAAGACACGCGCAGTTACAGTGGCCGTGATATGATATTCTCATCCTCAAAGAGCAATAGAGGCGGAGGACAATGAAACCCAAGAAAGTCAGGACAGCAAAGAGAATGCAGCGTAACCTCCCTAGAGAAGCAAGCAGAGTTGATAGACTCAGCTGTGAGGTGGGAAACATTGCAGGGCTTGTCCTGAAAAAAGGGTAGACCGAGTCTATCGTTTCACTGCTATATAAAACTGCCACCTTCATCTCCCTTCAGGATAAAGACTGTTTAGATAAACCACAGGAACATGAGCAGCAGAGAGCATTGGAATTACGGTTTATGGTTTGTTTTCCCCCCACAGCCCTGTTTCCTTGAGCCTTGACAAATGAATGTCTTCTTATCTGATGGTTCAGTTTATCTGGTGTTGGAAGGAACAAGGTGGACCAGGATAATTGCATTGACCCTACCTGCAGGCCATTCCTGGAGGCACAGTTCTCTGTCAAGACCAGGAGAGAGGGACCAGCTCTGGCATAGCCATGGCAGAAGCCCATGGTGCCAGGTAGCCAATGGCCAGCAGCTTTTTGGCACAGGTTCCTCCTTCTCAGCACAAAATCCAGCCGTAGCTGGATCTTCTGTATCATTTGATGAATCTTGAGTCCTCTTGCAGTGATGGCAAGCCTGTGGGTATGGATGTATTCACACAGCTGCAATGAGTACATTCATAAAGGTAGGTGTTGGGTTGACCAGTGATTTGGGTTTGGAAAGAGCTGGGCAAACTGGTTTAGCAGAGGCGTGGAGCCTATGGGGCATGGCACAGAGCTGGGACTCTGGCACTGCCGCAGAGCAAGGCACAATATCCCACTAACTTGTCCAATACCTTTTTGTGTGCTCACAAATTACCTGTTGAGGGAAAGGATTTTCCCATTCCCTTCTGCACCACGAGAGAATAATTTGCTGGTTGGACTCAAACTTCCTGCTGGATGACTTTCATTGATTGTGCCGTAAATCCGCTATCCCAAGAGAGTAAGTGCTCATTCCCTGCTCTCCTGTACAACAAAGCCAGGATGCTACAGGCACAGAGTTCCCTCCACCAGGCTGGGCAGCAGTGCCTGCTTTGCTCCTTCTTTACATGGGAAACCACCCTCACCCTTGAACAGCCCTGGGGCCCCATGCATGCTATTTCTGTCCCTGATCCTTTTGTGACGGGAGAAACAAAATCATGGGCTAAAAAAGAGAGGAGGTTTCACCCGAGATATATTAAACAGCAGGATGGGGTGCGGTTTTTTGTTTTCGTTTGGGTTTTGTTTCTTTCTTGATAATCCCTGATTCTTACTTCACTTTTTTCTTAGCAAGTGGTAAGCTGACATCACCATGACTCTCTGGTCTCTTCTGTGAGTTTCATTAGCTGATTAAAGCCCACCCTCATGCCATGCATCCTTGATTACACCAAATGTACAGCTCTTTGCATCTCCCAGCAAGGACCGCAGTCTGTTGTCAATGTACTCTATCACTTTTTGTGCAGGACCTTGTTCAAAGTTTTTTGGTATCCAAGTACACTGTATGTGTACACTGAGCAGCACTCACATGCTTCCTGCCACCTGTGAGGAGCAGGAGAAAGACTTCTGCCCTGAGTGGAGTTGTGCCATCTTCTTTCTAGCCTCCATAGAAATATTTTTCTTAACTGTACATCAGTAAGAAGAGGGAACATCCACCACTGAGGAGCCCCTCACCCACCACTGAGGAGAGGGCACAGCCACTGTGGGGTCTGCACCTCAATACAGCGGGGTCCTTCACCCATGGCTGAGGAGAGCGGACACCCATCACTGAGGGGCCCTTCGCTCAGGGGTCCCAACACCATTACTGAGGACAGGGGACAGCCACTGTTGAAGGGTTCTTCACCCAGCTCTGAGGGGAGAGGACATCCATGATGGAGGGGTCCCTGACTGACCACTGAGGAGAAGGGACAATCACGGGCGAGGTCTGCCAACTCCCTTGCTGAGGAGAGTGGACACCCACTGCTGAGGAGAGTGGAAACCCATGGCAGACTGATCCCAAACTCATCACTGAGGAGAGGGGATACCCACTGCTGAGAGTGCCTTCACTCATCACTGAGGAGAGGGAGCACTCGCTGGCTGAGGGATCTTTCACCCACTGCTGGGGAGAGGGACCCCCATCCTGGAGGGGCCCTTGAACCATCGTTGAGGAGAGGGGACACCCATGGCTGGAGGGACTGAGGACCCGGCTGGGCTCCACCGCCTCCAGCTCCACCGCGTGTCCCGGCGGGGGACTGGGGTGGGGTAGGGGCACCCCCGGGGAGAGTCTACGTTCGAGTCCCGCGTCTGGCGGCTCACCTGGCTGGACCGTGCGGCGGCAGACTTTGGTTCCAGCCCCTATAAAAGGTAACGGAGGCGTGAGTCAGAGCCGCCGCCTCCTCCCCGCCCGCTCTCACTTACGTGCGGCCGGGCGGGCGGGCAGGCACGGAGCCGCCGTCCCGCACCCGCGCACTTGCCGGAGATGAACCGCGCTGCGCTCCGGGTCTCGCTCCTACTCCTGCTCCTGCCCGCCCTGGGCTGTGCCGGCTCCGACAGCGAGAGCGACCAGGAACACGGCGGCGAGGAGCCCCCGCATTCCCCGGGGAAAGGTGAGCGGGGGTCCCTCGGTGCGCGGGGCTCCACGGGGTGTGGGACACCCCGCTGCTACCTTTGGGGTCCCCGAGCACGAGGCGCCTCGGAGCTTAGTTTGGGATCGCCAGTGCCTGAGCACCCTGGAGCGTGCAGCACCCCAATACTGAGTTTGGGGTCTCTGATACATGGGGTGCCCTGATGTACAGGTTCCCCTCCCTTGCTGGGCTGGGGATCCTTGATGAGTGGAGTGCCCCAGTGCAAGGCTTGCGGGATTTGGGATGTCTGATGCTTTGTGGAGAGGTGTCCCCAATGCCAGGAAGTTCTCCCCTTGCTTGATTTGGGGGTGGGGGGGCTGCTGTTCCTCCTGCTGCACCCTTGTTAGGGCTCCAGGTGCGCCCCAGGGTGAGGTGCTCCTGTGGAGATGTGTCCCCCCCAGCATCGCCCAGCTGCAGGCGCTGCAACCCCCAGCACGTCCCTGCCTTTGTCCCTGCTCCCGCCAACTCCCGTGCGGCTCGACTGGCCCGACCCCTGCCCAGGGGCTGGGCCCTCACTTTGTCCGCAGCCCTTTTCCCTCATTAAGTCCCTCTTGCATCAGACTGAGGGGCTCAGGGCTTCCTGAGATGGGGGTACAAGGGTTGTGCACCCACCAGTCCCTGCTTGCTCCCCGGGACCGCCCGGAGGTTCCACCGCTGTACCCCGGCGTGGTAACCGGTGGCCGGTCCTCTTTATCCTGCAGAGTGTCGGCTGGGCTGCCCTGCATCCACTTCGTCCCCTCGCGGCCCACCAAGAAGGGGGTCTGGCGCTCCCACAGAGTTGGAGGGGGGCTGCCTCACGGCTGACGATGGGGGACGGGGGACGTGACAGAACGCAGGGCTGCAGTGTTGTGTGCCCCTCCTCCTCCTCGTCAGATGTATTGCTGGTGGTGTGGGGTCTTTCTGAGTTACAGGTTCAGGGAAAAAGTCCTGGGTCTTTGGTCTTGGTCTCTTTTCTGATTGGAGGCTAGGGCATTGCCAGCGCTCTGCAGGGATTTTGGGGGAGTGCTGTGGATTTGCTCGCCCGGGATTGAGTGCTGCACTGGGACGTTGCTGTCCCTGGTCATGCTCTTTGTCCCTGCTTTGCCCACAGGTTTGTTTCCCAGGCTCAGCCTCATAGTGTGTCCTTGGTTTTACCTCTGCTAAGGAGCTGTCCTGACCTGTGCCAGGACAGCTGCCCTGTGGTAAGGACCACGAATTTTTTGGTGCCAGGAGCTGCTTTTGTTATTGCAATGAATCACTTTTCTTACCAGAGCCGCACTTGCCGGGCTGAGCAAGGGGATGCAGACGGTTCTTGCCACAGAGATTAAGTAACCCAGGCCACAGGGTGAGAGGGTGTCGGGCGTTCAGCATACTGTTGTGCTGCGCTGGCCAAGGGGCTGGACACCGTGTGAGGTGTGGGATGGGTGGCCAGGAGGATTGGGATGGAGAAGGGGAAAGGAGGTGGCCACGAGGTTGGTAGGGAACAGGCAAGTTAGCCCATGCTGTACCAGTGTTAGAGGCTGAAGGTCTGGGTGGAATCCCGTGAGAAGCAAGTCATGGCTGGAACCCTCCAAGGCTCCTGCCAGGTGCCAGGAGCTGTGTGTCTCAGCACCTCTGCACAGTGGGGAGCTGGTTCCCTCTTCCTCGAGGCTTGTGCATGAGGTAGGACTGGTGGCCTCCCAGCCCTGGGCACTCAGCATGTGCTCAGGGATTTGCCATGGGGTTGCTCCCTGAAAGACTCTGGTTTGCCCTGAGTCCCAGGCTAAGTGTGTCTTTGGGAAAGAGTAACTCCCTTTCCCTGTTTTCTCTCCCTCCTATTCAGATGAGTCTTGCTCTCAGTGTCCTCTTCTTGCTCATTCCTCAATGTCCTTTTCCTCCAAGTGAACCTAATTTTCTTGCTTAATACTCCTTATTCATCTCTCTCCCCAGCTCCAAGCATTGATCTGTCCTCTGGGATTTCCCCATTTTTATCCCTTTTGTTAGGATGGCCCTTTCTCTGCAGCACTGATTGTTTCCTGTTTCCCCCAGCACTTGCTGGGGCAGCTGGGTTCAGAAAGAGCAGGAACATGCCTGGGAGTAAACCCTGCCCTATGCCTTTCTCCACCCAAACCCTTGCCCCTCTTGGGGGGAGCTGGCACAGTCGGGCTCCACAGCCGAAGCAGTCCTGCCCCAGGAGAACAAAGAACAATCCCTGCAGCGACCTGTGCTACAAGTGGCAGATTAAAGGCTGATCCCAAAGGCTTGCAGTGGGTCAGAGTTTATAAACACAAAGGGGCTTTAATGCAGGCTTGGGCGGGATCGGTGCCCCCATGAGCAGCACAAGGGGTGGTGTCCTGGGCTGAAAGTATGTGGGTGCTGCTGCACAGAGGTATGTCTGGATGGAGAAACCAGGGAGGAGGTGGGGCTGGGATGGCACAGCCCTCCCACAGAGACACTTCCTGTAGGGCTTGGCAAAGGATGCCCAGGTTATGCACCCCCCTGCCCAGACCCTGTGCCTGTGCCTTGTTTGCCACAGACTGGAGAGCTGGCTTTGGGCAGCGTGAGCACAGGGGCACAGTTGAGGTACCGTAATTGGGTTATTTCTTTCAAGGGACGTGGTGTTTGGATGTGTTTTGTAGGCTGGGACCTAGCTGCTGCGGCTGGTCCCTACTTTGGGACCTGCACTGCATGCATCTCTGCATGTCCTGGTACTTCCTGGCTTACTGACCCTTGGGAATAACACCCCACCCACCCTCTTTTCTGGGCCATGAGCTCCACTGATCCCTCCATAGCCTGGTACTGATCCATAGTCAGGGCAAAGCAAGGTGGTCCTGGCATCTGTGAGCTGAACTCATCCCACGGGGCTTTGAGCCAGGTGTAGCTCAGGATTGAGTCCCAGTGGGAAGAGCAGGCTCTGGCAGGATGCCAGCACTCCCTGTGGCTGAGCGCAGGACACCGTGTGCCCGGCCGATAAGAGAGCAGCATGGAAGAGCTAAAAGTGAGCCCGCTGTCCTGCCTGCCACACACGAGCCATACAGCTTCTGGAGTTCAAGGTGAGCAGACAGCAGCAGTGGCTGTGTTGCTGTCAAGCAGCATCCATGCTATGAACAGCACATGTGTTCCAGTGTTGTCAGGTGCCCTTCAGCAGCCTCAGGCTGCATAGACCCTAAGATATGAAAAACTCAGGATGGGAGGTGCAGACCTAAAGGGCAAACCCTCTGGTCTCCTACCTTCTTGTTTGGCTCTGATGAGGGTTGCCTCCTGGTCTGTGCAAATGATCCTGAGTCTTTTGGGTGCCCAGTCCATCCCTGTGTGCCCTCGGTGAGGTCTCCTGGGCGCAGCTGCATCAGTGCCTTTCCTGTGTGGGATTCACAGCAGCCAGAGGTTGAGCTGGCTGCTCACGCTGCCAAAAGCTGCTCCTACCCTTCCTCCCGGGCTGCAGGACATGCGGAGCAGCACGCTGGTAATGGCAGCGTCTGCCTGAGCTCGGCAGGAAAGTGTTGTTGGATGGTGTTGGATGTCAAGGAGGGAACGGAGCTGGCACTTGCAGCAAAGCCTGTATCCCAGAATGGGAGGGCTGAGTGGGAGCAAGGAACAGCGGGAGAAAGCACAAAGGGAGGGTGTGAAGCGGGGGAACTCGTGGGAAACTTGGCTGGATCGCGGGCGACTGGGGAAAGGCGGGCGGCAGGCGGTGCTCAGGTGAACTGGGGGGCTCTGCGCGGCTGAGCACGGAGGCGTTTTCCCCTGCAAGGGCAGGCGGCTCCTGTCAGCACCGTACTGTGTTTGCCTGCTGGAAACCCTGCAAGAAACCCTCTTCTTGCACGTTAACTCCCGGTGTGCGCATCGCATCACCAGGGCTGTTTCCCTCCAGGTTTTTGGGAGCGCTTCGCAATCCCTGCCGCGGCAGTGGGCACTCAGAGGTAAGGCAGGGCATGCAAAGGGCTGCAGCACCCGCTGCCGAGGTGCAGCCACGTCTTTTGTGGTGAGCGGCAGCAGCTCAGCAGAAGGGAGACCTGGCATCACACAGCTTTTCGAAGGAGAAGACGTGCTCCGGCGGGAAGCGTGGGAGGCAGACTGAATTATGCAAATCAACACTTGGGCAGGGCAGTGGGTTAATGTTCATGGTAAAGGGCTGCGAGATTGCAAATGCCCCCAGGTGGAAGGGATGGGAGCAGTTAGTGCAGGGCTCCTCCGAGCCGTGCCGAGGCAGGGGCTGACGCTGAGACCCTGACCCAGCGTCCCGGCTGAGCTCGCCTCGGTGCTCTCCCGCATCGCTCGTTGCCTGTGCCAAGGGGGCTCAACCCTGCACAGCTGCGTTTGAGAGATGCCTGCCCGAGGGGGTGGCCTGGCGGTGCCATCACTGCACCCAGGTCCACGGAATGGGAAAACACACTCAAGGGGGCTTCAGTGGTTGGATAAGAGCTCTTGGATCCTTTTGGTTTTGATGCCAAGACATCTCTGGGGAAGTCTGTTGTGTTGGGATGGATTGAACTGGCTCCTGGGTGCAGTAATAGCCTTCGGGGTGTCCAAAGCTGCCGAGCTGAGCTGGGAGAAGACTGTGAGGAGGGTCCAGAACCCCCTTGACTGTGGGAATAGGTGTGTGCTGGGAGAAGGGGGAACCTGAGGTAATTGGCACAGTGCTGACACAGCAGGGCAGGTGTCAGCACGGGGCTATTGCTCAATCTGTGATATGATGTTTGAGCTGCTTTCTGTCAAGGCAGAGTCCCCGGAGGTGAGCAAAAAGTGGGGTGTTGGGGCAGGCTGTGCCAGTTGAGGCATGTGCAGTGAACCAAGGCACCACATGGCAGCCCTGGGGTACTGTGCCCTACCTGTCCCAGGACTGCCCCAATGTGAGTGTTTCTTTGTGCAGACAGTGCCAGGAGGGGTAGGAGAGTGGGAAAAGGGTAGGAGAAGTTATATGATGTTTCTAGAGGAGGGTCCATGTTCTCTGGATTTTGGTACATAGTCAGTTTCTGGGAAGCAGGCATCCTTTGTGTGATCAAGGTGAGCAGGATAAATGAATCTCAGCTTGCTGTAGCACAGCTGGATGCACCCCTGGGCCATGCCATGCAGGCAGACATGGAGAGGACACTGCAGTCTCTCCTGTGGCACACATGTCCTGGTGCATGCAGCTGAGGCTTGCCCAGTCCTCTGCTTGCTGCTCCTTCTTCCTATGCCTTTGGGAATACCCAAGAGATTCCTGAGCATTGCTCCTGAGCATTAGAAATGCGACAGAGGTGACTCACTAGTCATGCTGGAATGAACCCTGAGACCTCTTCCCATCTCTGCAACACACAATGCCCCTAAACACTCTCCAGTCATTCCCAGCCCAGCTGGCTGTGGTCATCCCCTCTCCAGAGCAGCAGATGCACCAAGAGCCCCAGCAGTGTCCATGCCTGGATCCTCACTGAGTGAAGGGCAGTATCCTGCTGGGCTTAGGGCCTTGCATGGGACATCTGGGCCTGGGAAAGCTTGCCTCTTCCTTTCTCACCCCTGAGCTGGAATCCGCTCCTATTAATAGCAAGTGTGTGTCGATAGCTCTTGTCAGCGGCAGGGATGGGGACCGGAGCAGCTCCTGCTGAGACCTTCCTGCATCCTGGCAAGGCTGGCACGCAAATGGCCCCACCAAGGGACAGAGATGATATTGGGGCTCAACTGTACCTCTTAAATACTCCTCCATGTCACTGTTGCTGTATGAATGCCCCCTTTTGCCCCAAACCTCTCCCATCCTGGCACTTTTCGCTCCTGCACTCGTGGGCTGGGAAGTGCCAACAGCCTGTCTCCAGTGACAAGCTTGCTGGTAAGGACAAGTCAGAGGAGGAGCCCATGAATTACCTGTTGTGCCAGTCAGAGCAGGCATATAACCATTTTGGGCCATGTTTCCCAGTTTGGGGCAATCTGAGCCCCTCATCCCTTTGTTGGAGCTGGTTTTTTAGAAGGGCTGGTGATAGCCAAGGTGTTTGGCCAGTGGCATCTGAGAAGAGGTTCTGGTGTACTTCTAAGGCCAGCTCCAGTGAGGTGCCAGGAGTCCAGGCATTGCTGGCAGCTCTGGAGGAGAGTGACAGTGTGAGGGCCAGCCTGTCAAGTACTGGGTACCCTCAGGACCTTCCCAGGAGGGCTTTGTCCTCTCTAGATCTGCACAGTGGGCACACCACCACCAGTTGTGGGAAGCTCAGGTCACGTCTTGCACTGCTGTTGTTGCAGTGTGACCCATGGGTGACACAAGAAATGCAGAGGTCCTGGCATGGGATCCCCCATCCTCCCTCCTACTTTTCCTAAGGAAAGGTTTTGCATGGTAGGACCTTAGGCAGATCCGTGTGGGCATTTGGGTGGTCATATGAATTAGAACTGGGGAGAGGGACTGAGCATTAGGCCTGGCACATTTTCCTGTGAAAGTCCATCCCCACAGCAGGGGCGCTTGGTGATGTAAAAAGGTTTTGATGCTTATTTTCCTCCTCTGCTGTCAGTCCCAGGGCAGATTTCCCAGGTGGGAGAAAGGTGTCTGCATAGTGCAGTGCTTCTTGCTGCCCAAACTCCTTGTGGAGCGTGGGAGCTGCACTTGTAAAGTGCCTTGTCTTGGGGCAATGGGAGGTTTTGGCTGCTCTGGTACAGCTGCTCAGTAATGGAAGCCAGTATCTCTGATTTTTCCTTTTAAAGGATGACAACAAAATGCCAGCCCTGGGGTTTTCCCTCTGACTGACAACTGCAGGGGAGCTGGCCGTGCTCCGAGGAGGCAGTACCCTCTGGGAACATGCAGGGACAAAGGGAGAAGTGGAAAAGCAAAGGTGGGGGAGGGAGATGGAAGTCAGTGGGAGCCGAGAGACCTGCTGCCTGGCAGAGGTGTGTTTGCTGACAACCTTTCCCTTCCATTCATGTGGTTCTTTCTTTTCTTTTTTTTTCAAGGCCACAGCCACTGGAGCTATGAAGGTAAATACCCTGAAGTTACTTCTGCTTTTTTCCTACTACCCAGCAGATCCTGGGCCTGAGCCAGCTGTGGTTAATTATTACAAGGCTTCTGTGTGCAGTCCACGACTCACCCTTCCCTCCTGTCTGACCCTGACACAGTGCCCGCACTCAGGCATGGATGGGCTGAAGAGCCAGGGGTTGATCTGATTTCACCAGGAAGCAGCAGCTCCAACGAGGGCTTTCCCAGCCCCTTGGGTGTAGGGGGATGCCCCTCAGGGAAGGGCTCCTCCCTGAATGAGAGCTCCCCCGACCCTGTGCTAAGTGGGGGAAAAGGCTGCTCTCCCCAGGCTGCTCTCGCCATGCTGGGACTTTGACCAGCCTGGGGATTAGCTTGTCTTCACCTCTGCCCTCTGTCACCCTCCCTCTCCATCCTACCTGGCCCTGCCCTCCCATCAAGGCTTGGGGGGCGTCTTCACAGCAGCCATGATGGGCATCTCCACAGTGCTGTGCCAGATGCACCCTTTTCTACTGCACTGTCACTCTGGGGTTTGGCTCAGCTGCTACGGCGCAGCTCCATTTCACAGGGGTCCTGCAAGGGGCTGGCCTGGGGACAAGCCTTGGTTTGCACTGGCCCATGACACGCTAGAAGCAGCCCTCTGCAGTGCAAAGGGAGGTTTCTGGAGCATCAGCTGTGCTTATCCCAGCTGTGGTACTGGGGAGAGGTGACCATTTCAGCAGCCAACCCAGCCATGTCAGCTGGCCCTTTGCCACAGAACCCAGGAGCACTGTGGTGCCTTGCTCAAGCAGCACTGGGGGTGATACCTGCCAGAGCCCAGGCTGTGCAAGGCAGCAAGTGTGTGATGAGCTGCAGGGCAGCAGATCCTCGGCTTGCCAAGTCCACTTGTAAATGATCTTCTTGCACTCTTCCTAAACACCCCAAAAATAGATTTTCCTGGCAGCTCACCATGCTTCGAGACCTTTCCAGATACAGCTGCATTCGGTCACATGTTGGCATAAAGCTGCTCCCAAGCGAACTTCATGGAAGCTAAACTTATGAGCATGGCTATTTCCCTGGCCAGTGCCAGTCCCCTTCCCCAACACCCGTAACCTTCTTTCTGGAGGTCTCCTCAACCTGGTGATCTCACTGACAGTCCCTCCCTCCCTTCCTGCACCAGACGTGAAGCACTGGAGTACGGACTACTCGGACTGTGGGGGCACCAAGCAGTCACCCATCAATGTTGACACAGCTCAGGCCATCTTCAGCCCTGACCTGCGGCCGATCCAGATCTCTGGCTACAGCCTGCCTGCCAACAAGCAGCTCAAGCTGAAGAACAATGGGCATACAGGTGGGGGCAGAGGCAACTGCAGGGGTTGGAGCACAGGGAGAGGACACTCAGACCCTCCCAGCAGGACTGGGCTTCTCTGATGCCCTCTCCCTGGGCTCTGGGAAGGGGATTGTCTTGCAGGCTGCAGCCCTGTTGTCTTCTAGGTGAAAAGGGAAGCAACAAGCTGTAGAAATTTTACAGGTCCATGTGTTTTCCTGGATAAAAGAAGACCCAAGATGTCCAGAGCTTTTGGGAGCTGGTTCTAGAAATTTGTTAGCTCCACATTTATTTTTTTTTAAATGTGACCCTGGTATTTCTGATGCAGGTTTCCAGCTGCTGGTTTTCATCCCCTGCATTTCACTTTCTAAGTATTCATCAGTCCCTGGATGTGACTTAGACTTTAAGCTACCTATATCTGTCTTTTAGGGCACAGATTCGACCACCTTACTTTGTCTGTACTTAAGGATTTTATCTTAAGATCTTGAGAAATTTTGGTAGGTCTTTGGTTTCCCTTCTCCAATACTAGAATGGTTTTCGTAAAGTTCTGGACACAACTCATTCACATTATTTTAGTATCAGCCTCAGTATTCCAACTATGGAGGAAAACCACAACTTTCCAAAGCTGAGGATGGTTGGACCTGGTTGCTACCAGCTTTTTCTTGGAGGAGGCAGAATATTTTGTGCACACTGGTGTCTGCCAGTCTCCAAGCTAAGAAAAGGTTATGGAGAAAGAGCCTTAAGAACTTGCTGATGGTGTGATAAGGCACCTCCTTGCCCTGGTAGCCAACGAGACGGAGCTGACCTGTGTATACAGCAAACTTGACAGGTCAGGCTTGCTGTGTATGGTCAGATCAGCTGCGTGCTGCATGCACAGAGCTCTATATTGTGACCTTCTGCCCTAACGTGCCTGCACAGTTAAACTAGTTGAGCTCAGTAGTTGCTATTTTAGACACCCTGGCATCTGGTGTTGCTTGGTGTTTAGAAAAGCAGTCAGAGCATTTTCGTTGGGGAGGGGGAAAGTACTTTCTCACATGCTTTAAAGATGCCTTTTTTTATTGTGGCAACCACTGGTCTGCTTTATGAAAAGCCATAAATAAATAAAAAGTTGCAAGCCCAGTAAGATATTTGTACAGTTACTCATTTTGGTAACAACGTATATATGTTATATAAGCTTTTTTGAGGGCCTGTAAATGACTCAGGTAGTTAGGAGAAGGAAAACAATGGTTTATCTATACAAAAGAAGTGTAAAAGCAGGTAAATTCATAGGGAGGGAACAGTGTCTCACTTCCTGTATTTGAGTTTTCTATCTCTGAACCCAGTGGCAAGGAACTCGAGATGGCCAATGACTTATCACAGCCCTGTTATGTGGTTAATCCCAAATCTGTGCCCCATCAGTGATGTTACTATGGGACACCCCATCTAAAAGGAAAAAGGAAAAAACCTTACATTAAAAATTAAGAAAAGGTGCTTAAAAGGATAGGACAGCCTTTCTCAAGGTCCAGGGATCCTCCTGGATATTTTTGCCACATGCACAGGTAACTCAATTTTAGGTTTGCCACATAGATGCATAAGTCCAAAATAGCTGGATAAACCACATTAAAGTAAAGAAAAAACAAAGTATGAATTTATGGTATCCAAGGAGGCAAAAATGTTAGCTCTAAGCTCTTTCAAAATATTTAATGCTTCTGTCTCACTACCTTCAGTGCTGTCATACACTTGCAGGCTGCTTTATTTGAAAGGTCTCAGCTCACTAAGAGTTGCAGCTCTCTGTCCAGCTGCCCTGCTCTCATAGATATTCACCACTCTGCCAGTATCTTTCTCTATGAATTTTGTCCATGGTCTCTTTATATTATTCTCACTTACTGAATAAATTGTGGGATAACATTTGGCTTGGAGCAGGCCCCGGGAGTCTTTGCAGAGGGGCTCTTCTCTTTCCAGCATTTTCATAGCAGCTATTTTTGAAGCTGACGTATTTACTGCAGTATCCTACAACCTTAAGAAGGAAGTTGAACCCTGGCACATTGGCAGGCTTGCCCACAGCCTCACGACAGACAGAAAGCACGGTTTTCTGTTATGCCCAGTTTCTAGAAGCCCGGGGTGACTGCTTCCCTTGAGACACCTCCTTTGCGTACCCGTGGAATGGACTGGGCTTTATGCGGTATTACTGACCTCTTCCTTCTGGCTCTGCAGTTGTCCTTGAGCTGCCCGAGTCCCTGGCCCTCACTGGTGGCTATGCCCAGCAGTACCGAGCTGTGCAGCTGCACCTGCACTGGGGCTCCCCGTCGGGATTGGGCTCGGAGCACACCGTCAATGGGCGACGCTTTGCTGCCGAGGTAAGGAGCCCTCGTGCTGCAGGATGCATCTTTTCCCTCATGGTGCTGGGCAGGGAAGGGGTTGGAATGCTGTCGTGCTCCTTGCCCATGGCTCTGGTTGTCACTGGATGAGGGCTGTAACCCCTGGCCAGGATCCTGGGCAGCTCTGCAGCAGTGGAGGTCAGTGTAGGAGGCCACGCTTTGGTGCTGAGCCAGACTCATGCTGAAGCCTGGTCCTGGGCTGATGGAGCAGGAGCTGTGGCAGTCCCCAGGCTGTGGAAGCCAGCTTTCCTGAAGGCTGTGAGCCCGCTTTGGGAGCTACAGGGACTGTTTACTCTGTACACACTGTCCTCTTGCTCTGCCAGCTCCCATCTGGTTTTATCCCTCCTTCTCTAGCTGCTGTCCTCAAACTGTGCCTGGCTCTGCAGTGTTAGTCCCTGGTACGCAGGACAGAGTGCTGCTTTGCTGTTCCTGACCAGGAAAGTTCCTGCAGGCAGAGCTTCATGCTGGCTGCTTAGCAGCAGCAGATTTTCTTGGTCACACCAGCATTTTCCCTTCCCTTGCCTTCATCACACTTGCATGTCTCTCACAGCACTTGCATCGGCAGGCTGTGGGCGTGAGCATCTATCAGTGGTGTTCATCAGGCACTGGGATTGCATTTTTCCCTTCCAGATCCACGTGGTCCACTACAACACCAAGTATGACAGCTTTACAGAGGCAATGGTTCACCCAGATGGCCTGGCCGTCCTGGGAGCCTTTCTGGAGGTGAGGTCTATGGATCAGCAGGGGGAGGATGGCACTAGGATGGGCAGAGTTGGACACGGTTTTGGGGACTGGCAGAGGTGCCAATGCACCTTGGAAGAAGGGGAGAGAAAGGGCAGATCAGCCGTGGTTAGAAAGAAAGGGTCACTGGGTTAGGATGCCTCTCTCAAGGAGTGATACCTCCTTGCTGGCACTGCCATCACCATCTTGTCTGCCTTTGGCCCCTGGCCTTGCTGTTACCCTGGCATCTCTGTGTTGCAGGTTGGGCATGGGGAGAACCAATACTACCATGAAATACTTAAGCATCTGCACGATATCCAAGAAGTAGGTAAGGCCCTGTCCCACCTTGTGCCTTGTCTCAGGGGCTGCAGCCCAGCAGAAAAACCTACTGCTCAGCAGAGCTGCAGCCCACCTGCTTTCCCCTGCCTCCAGGGCAAACCAACTGCTCTTTCTCCAGTGGCTGCAGTGGCACATGCAGTGCCAGACTGCCCACGATCTTCATGCTTGTTGTCCTCTAAGGGGTTTGCACCAGTCTCACTCCCATTATGTTTCCTCTCCCAGGACAGGAAACCCTGGTACCCGGATTCAACATTGCAGGTCTGCTGCCTGCCAACCTAAAACTCTACTTCCACTATAATGGCTCTCTGACCACCCCTCCGTGCTACCAGACAGTCAAATGGACAATCTTCAACCAGACCATGCTGCTCTCTCATCACCAGGTCTGTCAGGGCAATGAGCTCTGCACTGGCCTTTCCCAGCCTCTCCCCTGGTGCTGGTGCCCTGTGCCAGTGCTCTGCAGCTCATCTGGCTCCCAAAGGCAGGATGGATGCTACTCTGTTCACACTGTTCTCCTTCCAGATGTTGATGCTGGTTTCGACCCTGAGAAGCCCTGATGACAAGTTTTTGCAGAACAACTACCGGCCAGTGCAGAACCTGCACGGGCGACGGGTGCTGGCGAGTTTCCAGACTGGGCCTTCACTGAAGCACTCTCCTGGTAAGGAGTGTGTGAGTGTGCTCAGACTGCTCCCAGCTGCAGGGATGCAGCCAGCAGCAGAGTCAGTGCTGTCTTACGGAAACACAGCATCTGCATGGGTTAGACCCGCCCGGCAACTGACATGTGGCAGCACTGGTCTTAGGGTCCTGCTCTCTCTCATTTCTGCACTTCTTTCACCCTGCCAGGGGAAGATTGCTTTCTAGAAACTTATTTCATCCTTAGTCTTGCAGATGTAGCAGTAGCAGGACTAGGGGATGCATGGTCAAGAGCAAACAGGCAGGTCCTAGCACTCCAGCTAGCTACTTCAATCCCAAATGCAATAGATAAATTCAGTAGGAGCTGCCAGAGGTACAAGCTTGCAATGAACATCCCTCTTCCAAATCCTGCAGGAAGGGCAGTGCTGGGGACTCCTCCTGAAGGCTGCACTCTGCCACTGGGGCCTCACAGCCATCCTGGCCAGGCACACTGTCCCCTGCCTGAGGGATCCCTGAATGCTCGCCCTCTATTTCTCCTTGAAGGCCTTTCTTGCATTGGTGATTTCCAGGCATGAGTAGAAATCACTATTAATCCTCAGGTGTGACTATCGCTCTGCATCACTGAATTTTTGCCCATTGCTGCTCCCTGAGGTCACTGGGGCTTTTCTGTTCAACATCCTGTTCCTTTTGTATTCTGGTGGCACTTCCTACACCTTTTGTGAAGGTGACTAATAGGGACAGAACAGGGTTGGTCCCAGGCCTCTGGGCAATGCCTCAATAAGCACACACTGTGGTGCAAGACACTTCTTTCACCGTTCTACCTGCAGCCTACTTGCTAATGGCTCTAGGTTTGAATCACTGTGTCTTCAGCCTGGCTAGCAGTTTCCCATGTGGCACTGCATCAAATGCTTCACTGAAGCTGGGAGAGATAAAATCTACCGCATTTTCTTTGTCTAGAATATCACTTATCAAAGAAGGATATCGGGTTAGGCTGGCATGCTCTATCTTTGGTAAACCTCTTAGATACTTTATCGTATTTTCCATTTACCTCCAAGCCTTTCTTTTACTACTTTCTTGTAGAAGCTGTTCCAAAGCCTTGCAACATTGGGGCAAAGGAGGAGTTGCCCAGATCTACCTTTTTTTTTCATTATTTGCTATTTCTATTCAAAAATCCCCAATGTAACAAAGCCGAAAGCTCTTGTTCCTGAAGTGCCAGAAGAATGTCCCAGTACTCTTGGATGAGCTTACTGGTCCCCTGCCTTGTGTGCACAGGATTGTTGGGGGTTTCTCCCCATGTCAGTGCTAACTGCCTGCTTTAGCCCTGGGACTGCTGAGCACTGAGATGGAGTGCTGTGGGGTCACATCGTTTTGCTTGCAGCTGCACCTTCTGTGCCCACACTTGCTGATTTTTATGCCAGTCACCCCCAGTTCAGGATAACCACTCCTGTCCCCAGCTGCTGGGTGGAGGTGGCAGCTTTCCTGCAGCAGCCATGTAGCTGGATAGAGCCCGTAGATAGTGCCACTCTGTGCACCATACCCGAGCCATGTACAGATGATAATGCAACTCTTTAAAAGCCATGCTTTTATGCTGGATAAACATTTGTCCAGCACAGCTCCCTCCCAGCATGTAGGGCCACCAAGCTATCCCCATGCCAGGTGCCCTACCTGCAACACATGGCTGCCTCCTCCCTGGGAGCTGCTGTCACCATCTCACTGCAGGCAACTGTCCCCATAGCTGCTGCCTGCTGGACTCACCCCATGTGCCTCTCTGGGTTCTCCTGTGGGGTCCAGTGCAGTCATGGGGTGCTGCAGTGCTCAGCACCCTGCCTGCTTCCTAGGCTGTGGCAACAGCAGTGGTGGGAGTTCCTGGATGGGCTCAGCGAGGCTCAGGTGTGGGCTGTGATTTGGGGATCCTTTTTTCTCCCCTTTTCTCATGACTCTGGCAGGGTGTCAGGGCTGGGCTGCCTGCAGCCAGATGCTGTGAGCTGCTGGGGATGTGGCAGGCAGCTGTTCCCTGCTCATGGGTGATGGGGAGCCTTGAGGACAGCCCTACCTTGCAAGTGGGGCCCAAGGGCCTGCAGGCTTGAGACTTCCCTCCCCAAATATTTCAAAGGCAAACCCCTGACTGCGTTGTCTCTTTACAGGTAGTGACGATTCTAGTGAGGATTCAGCAAGAGCAGGTAGGTGAGGGGCTGGCACAAAGCAGGGGAAGGTGGGCAGAGGGGGTGTACCTGCCTGGGAACTGGGGTCCTGTGCAAGCCATGTGCTGAGCTGGGGGATGGGCAGCCACAGTGGGTTTGTAGAGCTGCTGTAGCATCCACGCTGCTGCTTCTCATCCTCTGGTCTTTGTCTCCTTTTCAGAAGGACACTCCAGCTCATTTCATGCAGGTAAGCATGCTCAGCCAAGGCTGGTCCTTTGTGCCCCCTCTGCCTCTGGGCTACCAGCCTGCTCCTTGCCTCCTCTGACTCACAGTAGCCACAGGGGACCAACCCCAGAGTAAAACGCCTGTGCTTGGCTTGCAGGAGATGTGCTGGCCGTGCTCTTCGGGGTGCTCTTTGCTGTCACAGCACTGGCCTTCCTGCTGTACATCTACAAGCACCGCAGCCAGAATGCACGGTGAGCAATGGAGAGACACAAGACGACAGTGCCTGGGGACAGGATGGGTCCAGGACTTGAGAACGGGGTTTGATGGTGCTTTCAGGCAACAAGACCACCCGGTCTAACAGTGCCCCCCTCTTTCTTGCCCCACCAGGTTGGACTCGCCGACCAAATCCAAGGTCATCTACACGGCAGCCAGCACCGAGAACACTGCGTGAACTCCACACCTCGGTGGCCGTCCCAGCCCCACTGGCTCAGCCTGCCACTCCACCTCCCTTCACTCCCACCCCAGGTCAAGGAAGACGAGTGCTCCAGCATGCCTTGGCTGCATGGGCTGCCTACATGGACTGTTTGTCTGGGGGCAGCATTTGGCCCCAATAGATATTTTTGTTATAAAAAAGGGTAAAAATTATTAAAAAAAGAGTAAAATCCTCCCATGGTACCAGCTGTCTCTGCTGCCTTTGTGGGAAGCTGTGGGGCAGGAAAGAGCACCCTGGTGCAGCCAGACCGACAACGTAGAGGGGTGGGTAGGGACCCCTTCCCAACTGGCAAAGACAGTATCAGCCTCTGTGCACCGGGCAGAGCTCCAGAGTAAGCAGCACAAGGCTTCTTGTACAGCCCAGCCCTGCCCTCCATCACTCTGGGACTTCTTCCTCCTCTTATTTGTGCAAAGCATTGGAAAAACATCGCTGTGGCTTGGTACGACTGAAGAAAGAGCTGAAGGTGGTAGAGCCACTGCTTGCTTGCTGGCCAGCCGCCACCCAGCTCACCTCCAGCTTTATCACAGCTAGATTAGCCAGAACAACCCTCAATCTGTGGCTACATCCCACCTTTCATGGTGGCTCCTGTGGAGCTGGAGGAAAGTCCCAGGGAGCTTTATGGCCATGGCAAAACCAAAAATGGCCTTGTCTGGGAGAGGAACTTACTGATCTCCAACCCTCAGCAGCCTCCACCCCAAAGCTGTAAAACTAGAGCTCAGCCACTGTTAGGATGGACATAGCGGGAGCAAGGCCTGCATGCAAATGGGGTCTGCAAGTGCCAGACCATTCCACTCGTCATACCAGCACAGGCCACTGTTACATCGCTTGTACCCTCCCCACAAGGGCAGTGCTGATGGCTACACACACCCTCGCTTGTCTGTGGTACTTAATTTTATTGGTATAAAAGCCCACTGTGGATAAAACTGCCTTTTCAGCCCGATGGCAGTTTCTCCCTCCCAGCCCTGTGGCACAGAACCAGGGCTGGTACCCGCCTGAAAATCCCCAAGAACAGGAGAGGGCAATGATCCATTGGAATGGTCCCTTGAACCCCCTCCCAAATCTGTGCCGGCAACAGCTGTGGCATTGCATCTCCTCCCAAGCCCTCCACCACCCTCCATGCCCACTGGGTCCTTTGGATACTGTCTTTTTCCCTCTCCTCCTCCCATCCTGCATGCTGTCAGCATCCATGGGTCTCCCAGCGTCATCCTGCTGCACCAGGATTCCAGCTCAGCCCTGCCAGGGCTGTGGCTCCTGGGGCAGCAGGACTGGGCAGAGAGGTGGAGAAAGGAGCACTATAGCAGTCAGCCACAACCCAGGGCACGGGAGCACTTTGCAAAGCCCCTTCCTCCACCCTGCAGCGAGGAGGCAACGCAGATCCCCTGCCCTGGCACGGGAGCAGCACATCTGTGGCAGCGGGGGGAGAAGCGATGGGTTTCTTTGGGCTCAAGCCGCCGGCAGTCACAGGCAGGCTAACTGGGGCTGAGCTCATAGCAGGGCCAGCAAAGTCGGGTCCCCCAAAACTGCAGTGTTTTAAGGGAACTCCCAAAGGGGCGTTGGAGTGAGCCGGTCTCAGCCACACCGGTCGCCTGGCTGCCACAGCTGGACCCCAGCAGGGCTGGCCAGGGTCCCCCAGTCCAGGAGAAAAGATATTGCAAAGAAGGTGATGGCCAATCCTGCCGCCAGGATAAGAGGGGAGGGGAGGGGTGGCTGGGGACCGGAACATCCTGCAGGGCCTCAGGATCCTGGCTGGGGGCTGGCTCCACTCCGTAAACCTGCAGGAACCAAGAAGAGAAGCAGTGAGTTTTGACCAAACTCTTTACCCCACTTCTCTCAGGAGAGGTAACAACCTGACCATGGCCTCAAAAACAGTGTGCTCCTCTAGGAGACAAGAGGATGATGCCCTTGTTTGAGCCATTGGGACAATCCTCGCCATCCCAGCACCAGTCCTGATACCCCATGAGACCCGAAGTGTCCCCCACCCCCTTTTTGAAGCAGCACTTACAGAGCAGGAAGCGCCGCAGGTTCTGCACAGATCCCCCCGAGAGTAGGTAAGCCCAGGCAGCGGCAGCAGCCATCAGCAGGTAGGAGGGCACCAGGCTGCCGACGTACAGGGGGTTGCAAAATGACTGTGGAGAGCGGCATGAGAAGAGAAGGATGAGCAGGCAGGAGAGGACAGGGACAAGAGGTGTGGCAGTGCCATCACCTCAGTGAATGGAGTGGGACAGGCGATACCAACCCCAGAATTTGGTTTGTGAAGGGCCAGCTGCTTTAGTCCCAGTGCCAAAGGCTATTTCCTCCCAGCACAGGGACCAGTACTCTGAATACAGGTCCCACCACAGAACTCCCAGTTACTCACCGACCCCGAAACAGTGAGATGCATGATAACCACTGCTGCGATCTCCCACCAGCGCCGGTGCTCGCAGCCATGAAAGAAGAGGATCCCCCAGAACGTGTGAAGGAAAATCAGCACCATGGTCATAAAAGCTGCAGGAAGAAGCAGAGGTGTCACCAGGGAATCACCCACCTGACCTGACCTGCAGGCTTGGGGAAGGGACGGAGATGAGTCAGTAAAGGGGGGTAGAGAGAGTGTGGGAGACATGGAAAAAAGAACAGGGAGGGTCACAGGGAACAGCAAAAAGGGTTTTTCACAGAGATTTGTGACAGGGGAATACAAGGGGCTCAAGTGAGTGAGGGTACAGCATGGACAAAAGAGGGAAAACTCCAGCACCTCATCTGCTGCTTCTGTGGTGGGGCAGAGATGTGGGCAAAGGGTGCCAGTTACTCACCTGAGGTCAGGAAATACAGCTGTGAATCCCCATGGATGCCCACAGTGCCAGGCCCTAACGCGTCTGCCAGCAGATTGATCATGGAGAAGGCGCCACTCATGAGACCAAAGCCCACACCAGCCACTGCCGGGACAGGGACACTGTTAAGCTCTGAACCTCCCAAGGGTCACCCCATGCACCTCCAAAGCCAGCTTTGGCACGAGAAATCTCTCTCTGCTCCCAATTCTATGCTCAGCCCTGCCCAGCCTCGCCCCCTGCCCCATGGTCAGGGTGCTCTGCTCTGCACAGCACTCACCATATGCCATTTGCTGAATGGAAATGGGGGAGCAGCCGTCCTCACTGAGGGCCACCAGCCCCTCGATGGCCTTCCTGTGGGGTGAGAGCACACTGGAGCTCAGCACAGCCAAGCCACTTCCCGAGGCATGGTGCAGTATTCACTCTGCACCATGCCACCTTCCTAGCAACCTCCACCTCCCCGAGCAACAGCCACCACGGAGATAGTCCCTGTGACTGTAGCACCAGACAAACCAGGCATGTGAAAATCACGTGAGGCCACACAGAAAGATTTTCCACAGAGGAATGTGGGTGCCAGCCAGCCCGGCAGAGCAGGGCTGGTGTGAGCGGGACGTTGGGTGTAAGGCAGGCAGCACCCCCGCATGGAAAGCAGCCCCACTGCAGGCGTGGGAGGCTGTTGCTGATCTCCACACTTATACTAATAAGATGTTGACAAACAATGGAGGAGGTGCAGGGAAGAGCTCGAAGAGCTAGAAAAATTCTTTGGGGAGAGAAACTGGGAGAGGAGAGGTTTCATAATTTGTGCCAACTAGAGGAGTGACAGGTGAGGAGGATGCCAGGCAGCTCCTCAGCCCGGGGAGGGCAGCAGTGCTTGGGACCAGAGATCCGCAAGGCAAAGGAAACGCAGTGGTTTTATGTCAGAGGCTGCTTCGTGGAGCTCTGCTACCCTCTGCCTGCCCGCCTCTGGCAGTGCCCTGCCGCAGGGAGCGGCATGAGCCTGCAGACACGGCTCCCCCCCCACAGCATTCTCCCAGCTTCCATCCAGGAACACAACGGAGGATGAAGGACACCTCCCCGTGCCTGCCTGCCCAGCCCCAGCACAGTGTCTATCCAAACACAGGACAGAGTGCAGCACATGCTCCCCTAGCAGCACAAACCCCTGCATTCCAAGACAATGGTATCAGGAAGGCTGTGAGCTGCCAACGCTGCCCTGAGACTGTGTCCCAGACTAGTCAGGGCACCAGATCCTCCAGATCCCAGGGCTACTCTGCCCCACCATCTGAGACTCACTAAGGTCAACACACCAAAACAGGTGCCACCCATGTGCTCCCAGTAAGCACTGAGGCAGCTTCCCGCCACACTTGACATTCCCTCCAGTCCAGCAGCTCATAGGCAGAATCTGGCACCTCCACAGCACCACAGCTGGGAAGAACATCCAGCAGTGCTGGCACAGTGGGGGAGATGCCGTTACCTGAGGAGCTTGTAGTAAAGGAAGCGGAAGGCCTCCTGCAGCAGCACAGAGAACATCACCCCAAAAATCAGGAGCCCCTTCTGCAGCCGCTCATCCTGCGGGTTGCTGGCTTTCACTGCGATAAACCAGATGAGGGACGAGAGCAGCAGCGACACCAGCCAGAAGAAAGCCCTGTAAGAGACAGAGCTTGCTGGCACCGGTGCTGTGCCAGAGCCCCTGCTGTGTTGGGACTGGCACTGGCAGCTGTGCCCCAGCCTTGCCCACTCTCTGACCAGCACCATTCTGGTGCCTGTGTAGGTCCCACTGCTGTGCTGTGCCTGCACTCCTGCCCCACTGGTCACCAGAACTGGCACCAGTACCCCTGCTGTGCCCACAGCAGTACCAGCACCTGTACCAGGCTCATACCCACGCCAGTACCAGTTCCCGTACCACATCCTTCTGGTCCTACAGTGGTACTGGTACCAGATTCCCAGCTACACACATGCACCAGTACCATTACCAACCCTCCACTGGTACACTGGTGTCCATGATGAACTGTGACAGTAAGAGAAATAATATTGGTGCTCTTGTCATGCAAGCAACAGCACCGGTGTGAGTACTGGTGACTCCAGTGAACCCACAACAGCACAAGCATGAGTACTGGTGACTCCAGTGAGCCCACAACAGCACCAGTGTGAGTACTGGTGTGCCTGTTGCACCCACGATGGTGCCTCAGCCAGTACTAGTCACATGCCTATCACACCCCTGATGCCACCAGCACCCTGTCACACCCATACTGGTAGCAGCACTGTCACGCCCATACTGTACCAGCATCGTCATTGGTACCAGCACCCCTGTCCCGACTACAGCGGTCGTGTTGTGGCGCTGGGACCAGCACCCCATCACATCCGAACTGGTACCAGCACCAGCAGCAGAACCAGTGCCCCCACCACGATCGTTCTGGTAGCAGCACCGGCGCTAGTCCCAGCGCCCCGCCACGCCCACACTGCTCCCGGAGCCGATCCTGGTCCCACACCACGGCAGCACCAGAGCGTCCATCGCTGACTGACCCGGCGATGAGGATGATGATGCGGAGCGGGTCGCGGGCGATGGTGAAGATGAAGAGGCCGAACGCGGGCCCGAAGGCGATGAAGGTGCACCCGAAAAAGACGGCGAGCGTCATTTCGGCGGGAGCGGGGACACGGGACCGGGGTCGGACCCGGAGCTCGGACCGGACGGGCCCCGCGGCCCCTTCCCCCTCCGCCGCCCTTCCGGGGCCTATGACGTCACACGTGCGCGCGCCGCCGCCGCCGGAAGCGGCGTCCCGGGGCGGGCCCGCCGGGCCGGGCCCCTCAGTCACGGGGGCGGGCGGTGTTCGGTGTCGGGAAAGGCCCTGGCTCAGGCTGTCGGGCACCGGGACAGGCTCCCCGGGGAAGGGGTCACAGCACCAGCGTGGCGGAGCTCAACAAGCGCTTGGACAGCGCTCTCAGGCACACGGTGTGACCCTTGGGGGGTCCTGTGCAGGAGCGGGAGCTGGACTCGGTAATCCCTGTGGGTCCCTCCCAGCTCGGCGTGTCTCGTGATCCTGTGGGGACGCAGCCTGCGCACAGGGGAGCTTGGCCTCGTCCCCACGGCCACCCCACTCAGGAACAGGGGCTGGGTGAGGTGTGCAGGCTGTCCCACCCTCAGTGGTTCTGTGTTCCCTCCACTTGGCACCTCCAGTCCAACCCCATCTCAACGAGATTGACACAGAAAGACACTTCAGGGCACTTCCCACTTACTGACACCCACACCCCAACACACACCCTTTCCGCCTCCAGAAGACTTTGAACAGGAGCAGTGGATGTAGAGTTCTGCATCTGCTGAACTAGCAGAAACACCGCGCCCATGCCAGTCTTGGCACACATGCAGCAAGGTCAGAGAAGGCTTTTGAGGGGTCTGGGTTTCATTAAGTCATGGAAAACAGGCCCTGTTTCTAAGAGGCACGATTCACAGCAGAGCCCTCCGTGTGGAGTACAGAGGGCTCTGCTGAAGCAGGGAAATACCAGTGAGATGTGGGTCCCAGCATATCCCCTCCAGCTCATGGGCTTGCCCTCGCAGCCAGCAAGTTGGTAGCTGGAAGTGGGAACCACAGGATCTTTTCCACTTGTTCTGAGGACATGACTGGCATTTGGCATGATCACTCGAGTTTACAAGGCCAGGTCGTGCCCCAGCACAAGGGATCCCAAAGAAGGAGAGGGGAATAGTTTTGTCCCTGCCTAAGATTTCATAGCTTCTTTGCAAAAACAGCCCAGAGTAAGCCCACCTGGCCCAGAGAAAAATCACATCTCACTCTGTAAGCCAGGGACATCAACTTACAGTCCCTGTGTTACTTTCAGTTACAGCTCTGGGGGTTCTGCCTGCTTGGCCAAGAGAGCCTCTGGGAGCTTGCTGCTGGGGGAGGATTGCCAGGACCCTCTGAGGCAGGGAGATGAAGGCTGGGTCTTGCCAGCTGGGAGATGCGGCTCTGGTGGCTGCGACATCAGGGAGGATGGATCACAACAGGAGGTGTCACCAGGGACATCATGAGGCTGCCCCAGACCCACCACGGCTGGATTTTGGTGACCGGTGAGTGTGCATGTAGAGGAATGCTGGGCTGGATAGGGATGGGCGCCATGCTCATGGGGTTTCTAACAAGAAGATATGCAAGTGCCTCAGGCCAGGACAGGGCACAGAACTATGCTTGGCGCTGAAAGAAGAAGAGCTTAGGGCTCTCAGTGGTGGCAAATGCCCAGAGAGGCTTTGGGGACATCCTGGGTGTCCCCAGCCCTCTGCTTCCTCACACCCAGGCCTGATGAACTGCCTTTCTGTCCACCAGGCCTTGGCTCCAAGACATGTTCTTCCTGGCTCTGCTGACCATCCAGCCCAGACTGCAGCACCATGACCAGACCAACATGAACACAGCTAAATGGATAGAAGAGTGTGAGGAATATCTGCATCATGAGATGACTTGGCTGCTGCAGGTGATACTGGGGAAAAGGCGCACCATGGAAGGCCCACTCCTTTCTGCAGTGCAGCAGCAGTGGCTGTTTTGAGGTGCTGTAGCAGCCCTGGTCCTGGTCCCTGTGGGCTGCTGGCTGGACAGGCGAAGGAAGCGTGCCTCTGCCAGCTGCAGGGAGCAGGAGAGCTCCAGTAGCAAGGAGAAGGACAATGGCCAGGAGAAATTCAAAGGTTCCTGCAGTGGTATCAGACCTTTGTGACCAGCCCATCCATCACCAATGGAAACATTCAGGCTAAGGCTGGATGGGGTTGTGAGTAACATAATCTAGTTGAGAGTGCCTCTGGTCATTGTGGCAATGGTCTTTAGAGATCCCTTCTGACCCCAGATATTCTGTGATTCTAAAGGAGGACCTGCCCAGCACTTGAAGCATGGACTAGCATGATGAAATCAAGACCAGTGATTTTATCATCTCCTAAGGCAAATCTATGAAGTTCACCAAATGATGATTCTAGCCCAATCCACAAAGACAATGAACATCAACATAGGGAAGACATCCTGCAAGAAAGGCATCACATAGCAGAATCCTGATAACAAGTGCTTTTTATTTGTTTTCTTTCTCTCTGAAAGGCAATAAATCAACAACTGCTAAACCAATGCAATGAATTGTCCCCAAGAGTCCCTTTCTGCCTGTCACCCTGTCGTAGGCCTGTCTTGCAACAGAGATGCTCCAGTGCTGGTCCCAGATCCCCTGAGCAAGTGGAGCAGGGGCGACATGTCCTCCTGTACTGCACACTCCACTGTCACAGGCAGCACAGCCCCAAGCACTGCCCATGGGACATGCTCATACAAAATTGAGATGATACCACATGGTTGTGGCTATCCATGCTTCCCTCCAATTGCCTTGTCCTCTGCTGGCATTGAAAAGTCAGTAATACCGATTTGAGGGCTGGGAGATTTGTGTGGCACTTGGCTTTAGGGGTCCTGACCTGTTTTGAAATCCCCCAAAGCCTTGCAAAACCCTCACAACTGGACAACACAGTTTTTCTGGCCCTCACCTCAATGTCTCAAGCTGTAGATTCAAGGAGAGACTGAGGGGTGGCAGTAGTCTGTGCCTGGTTCTGCACAGCTTGACGTGTCTCATCAAAATATCTCAGATTCTCTTTGTGTGGTCCTCCCACTCCAGCATGTAGTTCAAGGGCATTGAATGGGAAAGATTCAGAGGTGGAATGAGGCACTGGAGAGACAAGAGAACTGGAGCAGAGAGCAGAGGTGAGAAGTTAATGGTTAGGTTAATGTGCTGGTATATCAATGGGGTGGCAACCCACGGCAGGGCTGAAAGCTCTTTGGAGAGATCTTCAGTCGGCCAGGCCAATATAAACAAATCCAAAGGTTGAAATTCCATGGGAGATGTGGAGAGAGGAAGGGAGGAGGGCACAGGCACTTCAGTCGCCAGCATAGGTCTGTGACATCTGTGGGGAGACATGCTCCCATGCCAGCAGTTCCACAGTGCCCCAGGCTCCCAGAGCTCTTCCTGGCCTCCCTATTTCTCTGTGGGGCCACAGGGGAAAGGAGATGGGTGGAAGAATGGAGGAAATGCAAAGCTTTACTGAACCATGACATAGCTCATGTCTTTCTCAGGCTGAGCATCACCTGGGAACAGCAGTCAGGATCTCACTGCCAAATCACAGGCAGTTAAAAGGAATAAAAAGTCCCTTGCAGCGAGGTGTAAACAGTTAAGTCAAGTGGACTGGTCCAAACCAGGAGGCAGCAGCAGCTAATGGGGAAAAAGCAGTGGGTGTGAAAGGGCTCTTTGTCCCAGCAGGAAGGCAAAGGGCGCCCAGAGGCTGGGCACTGGGACACACCCTGATCAGGGCACAGGGCAGGCTTGTTTGCAGTGCCGGGTGCAGGCTTCCAGAAAAGAGTTGCTTTTACACACTAGTTCTTTTCGAAGCCAGACAACCCCCTGCCTGGAAGGTGCTTTGACTGAACAACAGAAGGGCTCAGATGATGCACTGCAGAAAAGGAAGGCTGGCCCAAGGAGGAGCTCCAGCCCTTGCACAAGGACAGCTCAGCAGTCCGAGACACCATGTACTGTCCTCCCCTCCAGCTCCTCCAGGCCCAGGGTAGGAGGCTGCAGCTCACAGCAGACTTCGCAGCCTTGGGAGGATGAACTGAAAATGAGCACCTCATGCACGGGGAGCTTTTTTCCCTGCTGTAGAAGGCCTTAGAGCCACGAAACAGAATTGCTGGGCCAGGGAAAGGGCGGGAGGCCAGCAGCACCTGGGCAGGAAAGAGATGCAATCTCAACACCCTCCTTTCCTGGCCCGAAAGGCGCAGCAAATAAAGGAAAGCAGATAACAAAAACTATCCCTGTCGGTTTCTTGCTGGGTCTGGCTCGACAAGGGGTCAGCATGAATTGTGTTTCCTGGCAGTATGTGGATGTGCTTTTAGAGGGATATCCGCTGGGTAGCGTGGGACAGCAGGGCTTGGTGGACATCATGGAGGGGCCCGAAGCAAAGGGCAGGACTAGATAATGGCTTTGGGCATCCCCAGGAAATCCAGCCCATTTTGGTAACAGCAATGAGACACATCCGGCTGCTCTTCAATTTGTGTTGGAGAAAATACAGCAAGCCAGGAAGAAACTTCCTGAACACTTTGTCTGCTGCATTAATATTTGCTAGTTTATACAGCTGTCCCTCAGACAGGCTTTCAGTCACTGGCAGTAGAAATTGCAACTAATACGAAGGGTGAGCAGCTAATCCTATACTTGGAGAAGACCCCGACAACTAATAACTTGTGCATGCATGATCATGTGCTTGTGTGTTTCCTCACTGTCATAACATGAACCCTCCATGGAGATGTCAAGGACCTTGTGGCTTCCCCAGCTGCCAAGCCAGTAGCATGCAGACTGTGGAAGGGGACACGCTAGTGACATGGTTTATCACTGTGTACTTGAAGAGGATGGTGAGTTTGGACTTAGCCTGAGACCTGGAGGTTTCTTCTGTGTTCCAAGAAAGTGATGGGGATGAGGGAACACAGTCCAAACCACATTGTTACCGTTTCAAGCCCACGACAGCCACAGAGGTCCTACAGATCTTCCATACGTGAACTGGGGAGGGAGACTCACACCTCCTCTGCCAGTGTCTATACCCACCCAAAGGACAAAACACAGCCATCCATCTTGTCAAACTGCTTTAATATTTGGACATAAAGACAGGACAGAGCCAATTAGGCTGTGCACAAACAAGATCCCCTTGAGCCACAGTGCAAGGCTGCTGAGCTTCCCTTCTCAATGGAGGTGTGGATTTGGCCAAGATGCAGTTCAGCTGCTGACGACATCCTGAGCATGCCAGTGGGGTGCATGTGTTGGGTAAGGAAAAGGGATAGGGGCTAGCGAGGGCAGCTCAGAGGTTGTTCAGCTCCAGTAAGGTCTGGTCCAGGACCTGGTGTATCCCCACATTCTCCTCTTTGGCACTGGCCAGGCTCTCTGTGAATACAAGGGACACCCAGCCACGCACACAGACACAGCCCAAATGTACCCAGGTGCAGCAGGACCCACACACACCACAACAAGCACAGACACACACACACACACACGATGGACATTTCAGTACAGCAATAGCCTCCAGGAGAACGGGGCATCCCCTGCAGAGCACTGTCCACACAAGTAGCCCCATTTCTGGCAGGGATGAGTCTAGCCACTCTGGGATATGCCAGGGAAGCCAGGCCAGTCAGGCTGGTCACTGGGGCAGGCAGTTACCACTCTTCAGCATTTCCATCTTCCCAGGGTACCCCATTGCCCACGGCTGAGCACTCTGCAGCACAGGTGCCGCTGGCGAGTACCATTATTTGGCCAGACACTGGGGCATCACCACTGGCCAGCTGTGGGCACATGCACAAACCCTTGGCCAGCAGAAGCAGAGAACCAATGCCTGCTGCATGACCCAGCAGTGCTCCGTGAAGAAAAGGAGTGAGAAAACAGCCCATTAACAGCCCAGAAGAGTGGGCAGACAACAGAGAGATAAGGAGCAGAGCTAACAAGGCTACAAGGATAAGCTCTGCCAGGCAGCCTGCTGCCAAGGCAGCCTCCCTCTGGTGTTTAGTTCCAAATGGCATCCTGCCTCCCCCAGAGATAGGGATGGAACAAGACCGCTGTCCACCCAGCCCCATCTCTCAGTGTGCCCTGCTAGTCTCTTCCCTGTCCCAAGTTTGGGGCAGCAGGTGCTGCCGGATCCCCAGCTCCTTTCCCAGCCTTCACAGCACCCTCCAAGGACCTCTTTCTAAGGGGATCCTCTCTGCACATTTTGGGGTGACCAGAGTGAGGAGGAGGAGGCTGCCCAGTGACTCCTGGGGAGGAAGGCAGCAATACAAACCACCACATCCCTCCCAACAGAGCCAGGATGATGCCAGAGGACAGCCATCACTACACGGGCATCCCAGGCCATCAAAAAACCCCTCATATCTCTCCCACAAAAAACTGATCAACTCCAGAGGGGCTCCCTGTCCTGCCCAAGCAGGGTAGTTACCCCTAGGAGGGTAAGGCAAGGCTTCACACCCTGCCTCACCCCAGCAGAGAGGGGCTCCCAGCCCTGAGCCAGCCTGGCCAAAATGGGGCAGGGAGGCTGGGCCGGGGCCAGGAGCTCTGGGCAGCTCAGTTGTTAAGTTCAGTAAGGATGACCCGCAGCTCGTTAGTGAGAACACGGTTTTTCTCGGCCTCCTGCTGAGAGCGCTCTAGAGAAAATGGAGACATCAACGCAGCACAGGAAAGAGAGAGAAAAAAGTGAGTTAGTGAAAAAGAGAGCATTTCTGAAAGCCTTCACTGGAAACACCACACAGCCACCCAGCCAGTGGTGGGATACAGCTGGACTGGCAGGAGGCAGCCAGTCTTGGTGCAGGGACAAGGCTCTAGGTCCATCAATTTGGAAACTGGGTTCTGGGACATGGTAGGATGGTGAGGAAGGAGGAGGGGAATCAGGACCAATTTAGGGATCACAAGAGATCACTGCTGAAGGGTAGCACCAGCCTCTTCACCAAGGGAAGGGGATGCAGGAACCATGACATGGCTGAGATTGATGCTTGTGGGCAACATCTGGGAGTGGAGACAGGGAATGGACAGGACCAGGTCTAACCCTGCTATTTCACGCCAAAAGACTCATGGAGAAGATGGCATGGGATGAGGAAAGCTGTGTACGAGAGTCAGAGGGTGGCTGGGGTCAGCACAATGGCCTTGTCCCGCTCAGCCTGGCAGCACAGGAGCCTCTCGGGTCTCAGCCATGGTCAGCCCGGGGGGCCTGTGTCTGCGAGCTGCCTGCAACCACCTCCTACCACACTGCTGACAGTACCCACATGAGACAGGCAGGAGATGAGGGATAGAGTGGCATGAAGAAAACAAAGGAGAAACCAATGTTAAATTTTTATTGATATCAACTCATTAACCCAGAGGGACAGAACACAAAAGAAAAGTCATGAGATGCAAACTGAAGAGCAATGTGCAAAGGACAGAAGGGTGCAGGAGGAGTGGGGGTCACCTGCCTGCCGGGGAACAAGGTGTCTGCACAGTTGGATACAACCCTCTATCCCCCAGGCCTGAGCTTTGGCAGTGGAGGTGCCGCTTCCCCAGTGCAGGTCATCCCCATGCTGGGGCCAGCAAGCAGCACCGGGGGACTTTGCCGGAAGTATATGGTGGGGTGGGAAATGGCCCCCCAGCCCCGGAGCTGCAGGGTCCCCAGTGCTTCTGCTGCTGGGGAGCCAAGGAGGGAGCTGCTGGAACACAGGGCTTCTGGGCACAGTCCTGATCCCCAGGGCAATGCTGTGGCATGGGCCTACAACTACACTGTCCAGTCAGTATGTGGGGCTGCTCTCCTGCCCTGAACAAACAGCTCTAAGCACCTACATCTTGTCTCCCCAAAGAGGGGTACAGCGGGAACACCCCGGGTCAGCTCCTGTCCCAAAGGAGCTGATGGACAGGCACAGGCTAGGTAGGACAGAGGAGGAAGAGAGGGTAGGGAGAGAGGTGGGATGGCCAGGCAGGCAAACAGCTGAGCTGGGTAGGAGAGAGACAGGCAGGGAGCAGGTGCTGTGCTGGTGCCCAGCGTGGGGCTCAGAGAGAGGTGATGTCATTAAGTGCATTGTCCAGCTCCTCGCTGATGGCTTTGTACTTCATCTTCTGCGCATACACTTCATCTGCGGGTGGGGGCAGGCAGGGAGCAGATGGTGGAATAGAGTGGAGGGCACAAGGTGGAGAGAGAGAGTGGCTGTGAACAGCAGGCTGAGGGCAGCAGGGGTGTGCGTGCACAGGCAGCATGGATGTGACCCTATTCCCCGGACCTGAGGGCAGACCCCAGACCCCAGGAGCTCTGTGCTCCTGCACCAGATGCTGTGGCATCCGGCCTTCCCGCTCCCAGAACTCCTGCCCACCCCCTCCCTCTGACCAAGCACTGTCCAGCCCCACCAGGGGCCTGGTGTGTCCAGTGCTGCCCCAGGAAAGAGGGACATGGGGCTGGTGGGGACATTTTACCTTCTAGGTCATCAATGGTTTTCTCCAGCTTCGCCACAGACCTCTCTGCAAACTCTGCCCGGGTCTCAGCCTGTGGGAAGCACAGTGGGGAAAGGGTGAGCTGCAGGACACAACGGGTGGTGCAGGCTGCACTGCACTCCAAATCTGCCCCATTTGCATCTCTGGTACCCTTCTCCAGAAGCCCTCATGTGGAAAAGGCAAGGTACAAGAAGTGACTAAGGCTCCATGGAGCCTCACACCCTAAATCAGAACAGACTAATGAAGTTCATCCCAGACCCAGGTACCTGCTATGATGCAGGGCTGCAATTTATGAAACGGTGAGAGGACATACGCATAATGGGGTCAAAACCCATTCAGGATGGCAAGCTCATGCCTGCACTGAATCAGTGGTGGCCCTACACCCCTTACCTCCTTCAGTTTTTCCCCTAGAAGCTTGATTTCCTCCTCGTACTTATCCTCCTTGGTGGAATACTGCAGAGACAGAGACGAACATCTGTGAGTCCCAAGGCATCCCTCCAGCTGTCCTTCACCCCAGGAGGAGACCACAGCACTCGCAGACCCCACGCACTCTTCCCAACCCTAGCAGCCTCACTGGGTCCTACCTTGTCAGCCTGGGCCTCCAGGGACTTCAAGTTGTTGGTGACAATTTTCAGCTCCTCCTCTAGGTCACCACATTTACTACATCCCAAGCAGGGCCGGCAGGAATGGGGGAGTGGGGCCAGAGGGCAGGAGAGAGGCAGGAGCAGAAAGAACAGGCACGGGGAAGCAGGAAAGAAAGAGAGAAAACAAGTTGAGAGAGGAGAAAACTCAGTGCAGGTGGACCAGGAGCAGAGCTGCTGTGAGCAGGAGCTGCCAGGACGCATCTGTTCATCCGTTCCCTGTGCTTCCTTGGATACCTCGTGCATCACCACCAGCCAAGTTCTTGCTGGCGCCACCAAGGGAAGCAGGGAAGGAGGGATGGAGGAGCGTGCCCAGCCTGCACCTGCTGGAGAGGGAGGCGCGGGGAGGCCAGTGGTGCAGAAAGGAGAGAGGTGGCTCGCATGGTTTGAGAGACAGCAACAGAGAGAGGGGGCTGCTGCACATCGCCCCACGCCCCTGCCCCAGTACCTCTTCCTCTGAGGCAATGAGGGATTTGAGAGACTGGTCCATGGTCCGCAGCTCTTCTTCCAACTGTCTCACTCGGCTGGGGTGGAAGAGGGGCACCCCGGGAGGGGGACAGCAGAGAACAGGGTCAAGGATGTGATGCTGGTGGGTTGGCACCCGCCCACCCACAGCCTGCAATCCCAAGGACCACCCCAACGACAGACCCTGCTGCTTCCAGGGACGGACATCCCCATCCCCATGTCTGCCAGGGATTTGGGGCAAGAGCTGTGTGGGACCCCTGCACACTGCCCACCAGGAGCCCTACTCACCTCTCCGCCACCTCTGCCCTCTCCTCTGAGCGCTCCAGCTCTCCCTCAAGCACGACCAGCTTGCGGGCGACCTGTTGACAGCAGCAAGAGACCCGTGCTGGCCCTGTGCTTGCCCCAGCAGGGGGCACAGGGCTATGAGGAGATGGCTCTGAGTGCTGCCAGGGTGTCAGGACTGGGGAATGGGGTACACACCTCCTCATATTTGCGGTCAGCCTCCTCTGCTATGTGCTTTGCCTCCTTCAGCTGCATTTCCTGGAGTTCCATCTTCTCTTCATCTTTCATGGCCCTGTTTTCGATGACCTTCATGCCTCTGAGGAAAGACCATGCCAGAAGATGTTACAGCTGTGGGTCAAGGTGTCACCTGCATATCCTGCCTGCCCATCTGCACATCCTGCACCCTGGCCACACCACCTTCCAGCTTCAGAGACATGGGACATTGCTGAGGAAGGATGGCACACAAGCAGGGTCATACCATCAGTACGCCAAAAATGCTCCTGTGCAGAATTACAGTGGAGCTGGCCCCAGGGTTATGTTCCAGAGTGAGGTATGGCTATGGTGCCCCTCAAGCAGGCAGGTCCTGAACCCATGTTTGGGAGGACAAAAGGTGTGCAGCCTTTTGATGAGCTAGCCACAACCTCCACAAAAACAGCCTGACAGCCCTTAGGAAATACTGGAAAACATCCTGTGGCAAAGCATTTCTCATTCAGGGTGGTGCTCACAAACAGGGGATTACCAAAACACTGCAAAATCCCACAGAAAGGACTCCTGCAGACTTTTCTCCTCTCACTCAGATGCTGTTGCTCAAACTGATCTTTGCCAATGGAGGGAAGAGCTCACATAACTGCCAGGAACGCTGTGACATGTCTGGGCGCTCCCATACAACCTGAGCACCCTTGCCTGCACAGCTCCAGTCTGGGAAACCTGCTTGCCATGAGGATGGGGCAACATACACCCTGTGGAACTCTTTTTGAATGAGGCTGTCTTGTCCTCAAATATGACCTTAGTTACCAGCACAGAGGTCCCCTCTTGGGGAATTTATATTATTATTGTGTCTTTGAGCATAGAAAGCTGCTCTGGGGAAGAAAACGTGCTCATATCTTCGCCTGGCTTTGGTGACAGTCTGGTGCTTTTATAAATACCAGATAAGAATTTTCAGGATTTTATGTGTGCTCTGGATAAGAGTGTCTGTATCTGGGGGACTTCTTTGCATTGTGGCTTTGCTCTCTCCCTTTGAAGTCTGCAGGAAAACCAACAGAAACCCCAATAAAGTCACCTCAGAGGGACCCCACTGCAAAACTAAGGAGGCTGTCTGCAATCAGTGGTGACCTAATACCACTCCCAATGTCCCTTTCCATCCCACCTCTCGCTCTCATCAGCTGCCTTCTCAGCTTCCTCCAGCTTCTGCAGGGCAGTGGCCAGACGCTCCTGGGCACGGTCCAGCTCCTCCTCTACCAGCTGGATACGGCGGTTGAGGGAAGCCACTTCAGCCTCAGCCTGGGGGAACAGAAGCCCCTCAGTCACCCCATGTCACATACATACATTGAAAAAAGCATTTTCAGTGGTTACTCCCATTTACCAGCCAGAATGCCCCTTGGCACTGTCACAAGCCCATGTTCACTGGAATGGCATGCCTGACCATGAGTTCCTTCGCCTCTCTATAGGGTTATCTCCATCTCCAGTAACTGTTTGATGCTGGCTTCTCCCCAGCTTGGCATGTGCAGCCCCACCATGTCCTCGCACCTTCAGCTCCCATCCTGGAGGGGACGGAGCACGTTCCCTGGGGCAGGGTGGCCATAGCAGCCGTTCCGTCATGGGGATGGTATTTGGGGTTTGCAGAGCAGTGAGTAAAGGGGGAGGAATGCCCTGTGCGGCTTCACTCCTGAAAAGGAGATCGGAGCTGCTTGTGGATTTCCTGTTTACAGAGGCAGTGGAGTGAGCCGGGAGCTTCTCCTGCAGGAGCCCCCAGGGCCCTGTGCAAAGGGCAGCCTGAAGCCAAGCACGGAGCCCCCCCAGCTGATGTACAGCACAGTGCCGGGGGCAGTGGAGCGAGTCGCCCTCGGCAGGCTGGCTTCTGGCCAAGTTGAGGCTGGCAGGACCAGAGCCCTCCCTTTCCCAGGCTCCCCACGCACAGGGCTGGGAGCTGGGGCTGGCCAGGAGCAGTGGCCCTGGCCCTCCGCCAGCCTGTTGACGCCTGGCCTTGCACTCTTTCCATTTGGTAAAGGCCTCCTGCTCCATTGCCACCGTCGGGAAATGCTGCCTCAGCAGCTCCCAGCCCCGCTTCCCACTAGGGGGGTGTGAGGAAGACAAACCCCTGAATATCAAGGGATGGGTGGCAATAAGACCTCACCGTGGGGAACAGCTCCATGCACCAACTCAGGAGATAGTGTCTCCTGTTTATTCACAGGCTGCAGCAGGACTGGCTGGCTGCAGTGCCTGGACACATCCAGCCTCATGCTCCAGCACTGGGAATGCCCCAGGGAATATTAGCCAAGCACACGGACTATGGGAGCAGCAAGGGGCTGTCCCCCTGCACGGCCCCACTGAGCACCCGCAATCCCCCGTGGGGAGTTGGCAGGGTAGGGACAAGTGCAGCCAGAACCTCTTTGAGACAGCTGCCAGCCCCACAGCTGCCAGCCCCACAGCCGCCTCCGCCCCATGATCACCCTTTCCCCAGACTCTCCGAGACCTTGTCCCTTGCCAGACTGCCCAATGGGGACTGGAGCTGGCGCCCAGAGGGCAATGCTCTGCCTGCAGCATCTGCCTCACTGCGTCGGTAGATTTTTTCTTCCCAGGGAATCACCCCCGAAGTGGGTCAGAGCTGCCCGGATGGACACTTGGGAACATGAGCTCTCCCGGCAGCTCCCAGTGACCGGGGAACCCGATCTGAGGCTGCAGGAAGGGGCCATTTCCTCCGCACACAGCCCTAGTGACAACAACCCGGGTACCGCACCCAGCTCTGCCGCTCCTGATATGGTGAGAATGTTGAATGAGTGGGCATAGGAAACATAAAGAAAGGAAGAAAACAGAAAGCTCCAACAACTAAAAAGACAAGCCAGGAAAAAACTGCAGCTTGGGCATGCCATCCCACTGCCAAAATGGAAATTTTGGCCTGAGGCAGTGGGAAGGGGTGGCTTGTCCCCACGACGGGATAGGCTGGAGCTATAGCTCTGCGGCCCGAACGGCAGACTCCGCTGGAAGCCCGACAAGAGCCTGGGCGTGGGATTCGGAGCTGTGCACGCCGGCCTCCAAAGGAAGGATCCTTTCCCAGGAGGCACCCGATCCCACGGCAGGGCTGGGCGCTGCCCTCTCCCAGCGCCCGGCCAGCCGGGAAGCCCTGGGGAGCTCCTCTGCACGCAGCATCTTCCCTCGCCAGACCGACGGAGGAGGGAGGCGGCTGGCGGAGGCTGCCCGCAGGCAGGGACAGCCCCGAGCCCCCTGCCCCGGGGCTCTCCCAGCTGGGTGGCAGCTCCCCGCGGCTCCCCGGGGACCTCCCGGCGCTCCTCCGCGCCAGGGGCAGCCAGTCCGGCCACCGGGGCTCAGGGGGGCCGGCGCCGGCCCGCCGGAAGGGATGCTGGCAGCGGGGCCGGAGCCGGCGGGGCATCCCGGGGAGATGCCGGGGTGCCCCCCGCCCTCCTCTTCCCATCCCAGCGGCCCTTACCCGCTCCCGGGCCTGCCGCTCGGCATCGGCCTCCCGCTGCAGGTGCTCGGCGCGCTCCTCCGCCTCGTCGGCTACCTGCTGCAGGCTCTGGATCTTCTTCTTGACGGCATCGATGGAGCTGACGCTGGCCATGGCGGGGGCTGCCGGCGGGGAGGCCACACCGCCGAGCCCTTTGTGGGATCCGCCCGGCTCGGGCAGGAAGCGCTCAGGCAGCGGCCGCTCCCGCCGCCCGCCCTGCCTCCATCCCTTCCTGCTCCTCCTCCTCCTCCTCCTCCTCCTGCTCCTGCTCCTGCTGTTGCTGTTGCTACTGCTGCCTCCCACCGACCTGCTCCGCCGCTCCCCCGGGCAAGGCGTGCGGTGGTCACCCACGGCAGGAGAGAGTTACCTCGCCGGGAAGGATGTACAGTGCCCCTCATCCCAAATAGGACTGAGGGTGCCCCTGGGCAGTGTGCGTCGTCCTTCCCAGGCGTTGGTCACTGCCTCTACATCCCCGCCAAGGCAAGATGCACAGTTGCTTCTGGGCAGGACACACTGTCCCCCCAGCCCGGGTCAGCATGGATGGTCCCAGGCAGATGCATGGTACCCCCAGAGAGGGCACACAGTGGCCCCGAGGCAGAGCACACACTTCTCTCCGTGCCCAGGATGCATGCTGTCCCCCAGGCAGGGGTGCACAGTCACACTGAAATCCCCCAGAGCAATGGAGAGGACCCCAGGGAAATAGACTCTTTTCCAGCAATCCACGGAATCTGTGAATGCTGGAGTCTGTCCTGTGTAGCCCCCATGGCCACAGGAGCAGTGTATCCATGGGTACTCCCCAGGTGCTGCCCTCCACAGCCATTGCTGCAGAGCTAAGGAGGGTTGTGGACTTTTTCCTTATGGGAAGTCAGTAAGACATATGAGCAGAGCCTGCTCCTGGGCATCCTCTGGGGGTACCTGGGCTGCAGCCAGGTGCCCAGCATCCATCACGTTCAGTCCTTTGGTATCTGCTGCTCAATGTGAGGACCTGTCCGGCAGCCCCACGGAGACTTGGAGGCCCTGGCACCTCCTGCCCTGGGGACTGTGCCCTATGGGGGAGGTCAAACCTCCAGCTCTTGGCTCTCCATCCTGCCTGCGGCACATGTCTTCATCCATCAGAAGAAGCTGGAGCTGCTAGCACTCAATCCTCCCTTAAGATGTACTGACAGCTCCCTGGCTGCACTTAACACCTGCCTCCAGGAATGCCAGTTCCGAGGCTGACCTCACCAGCTGGCATCAGCTCAAGGGGTCCCAGGGGTCCTGGGGGTGACTCAGCCACACTGCTATCTGCACCCTGCAGATCCATGTCCCCTTGCCAGGAGGCAGCAGAAGAGGTGATACTGTGGGTTCTCTGGGAGCACATAGCCTTGGGCTTGGCCTTGGGCCCAGCTGGTACTGCCCCCTCCCAGACTGAGGCCTCGGCGTCAGTAATGCATAAGCCAGGACATGGGGGCCCAGAGCAGAAACAAGGTTTCCTGGCAGCAGTGGGGAAGGGATGAGCCAGCTACAGGCAGGAGGGGGACAGGTTGGGGGGCAGCCACCCTGGTCCCACAGTAGCCAGGCTAGGTGCCTCCTGCTGTGGCCCCACCCCGAGATGCAGTCACTTCCCAGCAGAGTCCAGTTCCCTCCCACCAGCTCAGGGAATCGCCAAATAAGAGCAAAGTCTTGGCTGGGGAAAGCAGCTGGGGCGGGAACACGGGTGAAGCTTTTGGGATCATGGCCTGGGAACGGCAGAGTTTCCCTAAGGCCCCTCCGGGCTGGCTGGGGACAGGCCAGCGCAGAGGATGCGGGCGATGGAGGGGGCTCTTCTGGCCTAAACCTGCTGTCCCAGCTGCACCGTTTCCAGCAGCCCTCGCCCGTCCTGACCTGGGCACCATGGGCTGTCCCTCCTGGGGACAAGAGGTTTTGGGCTGGCAGAGCTGCTGGGAATCTCTGTGGAGTTGCTGATGAGGAGTCAGGCATTCCCTGCTCTGTGCTACTACCTGACACCTCTCCAAGTGCCTGGGGCAAAGTATTTGCACTCTTTAGTGCAGTCTCCGTGGCCTTCATGCCCCACCATCCAGTGCCAGCAGCAGGGCAGGGCCATACTGAGGTGGGTGTTTATTCTTTTAAGGCATTGACATTTTTGCCAAGAGCAGGAGGCTGCCTGGATCGCTGGTATGAGCCTGAGCCATCTGAGGAACTGGGACACTCCGTGCTCACAGGCACCCACTGTCCTGGCAGCTAGGGAGGACACCGGGGTGCCTGGGGTGGGTATGCTCTGGGGGTCTACCCATCGCTTCCTCTGCTGGAAGCAGGAGCTGTGCTGCTCCTCACACCAGGGAGGAGGTGACACCAGCCCTGGCACTTAGAGCTGTCAGCACATTCAGGCCCTGGCGCCCAGGGGTGACTCCCAGAGCCCCACACATGGTGCAGCCTGTCCAGGCTTTGGCATGGATCTGGGAGGGCTGTGCAGGTGATGGAGCCCTAGCCCTGCAACAGCAAACCTCCAGCCTGACACTGCTCCTTCACTGTGGCTCCTGCTCCGGCCCTTCCTTGGTGGCTCCCATCCACTGTATCTTCTGGTATGGGACTCTCCATGCTGAAGCCCACAGATTTGCCAAACTGCTGTGGACCAAGAGCAGGGAAACACCCTCCCTGCCCAGGATGGCATCGTGCAGCCCACTGCCAGCAGCAAACCACTCCACACCCCACAGCCAACATCTGCCCAGTCCCTTCCTCTGAGCCCTGCACTGGGAACACACTCTCAGTCACATTCACTCTCAGCCACACTGAGTTTGCCCTGTCCCATACCAGCACAGAATCAATTAGATCAGTGTGAACCCCACTGCACACAGCAGCCACCTTTCCCAGCTTGACATGCCTGCCTTGTGCCTGGTTGAATATGCCCTTCCAGAGGATTCTTAATGTTTTAAAGGAGAGTCATCTGTGGGATCAGCAAAGAGGTCTGAGGAGACCCCTGGCTGCTGCTCAGGGGCCCTGGGCTGCCACAGGACTGGTGTTGCCATTGCTCGTCCTTGTCCACTCACCCCTGTCCTTGGTGGTGGCCTCAGAGATTTGATGCATCTCCCCCATTTAGCTCCATAAACCAGCTGGGATTGAATTTTTTGTTCTCAATCCTGAAAAGCCTGGCCATGCTCTGCTGGCTGTGCTCCAGACAGCTCTCCTTTAGCTTCTCCTCCAGTTTCCAGGGTTGGTTTTCATCAAAGAAGAGCTGACTGTCTAAAAGAGGATTTATTTATAGGGTGCCAAATAGCCTGTGTGGCACCACAGGTCGTTATACCCCGTTCCCAAGCGGCCCCGTGGCCGCACACAGCTGTTCCACCCTTCATCCTGGCCAGGCACAAGCCAATTTCAACACCTTTCTAACATCTCCCCAGAGGGATCTATTTCCCAGGAGAAACATCAGTCATGGCACTAAATAAAACTCTTCATGGCTTTGCCCTTCTCAGGGCACGAAGTAGCACACTGGACCCCAAATCCACCCTAATCTCCTTCCACACGCCCCAAGCATTCTTCCTGGCATCCAACACTCAGCAGCTAACCACAACAAGAGATTTTTCCGTTTCTCTGCTTTGACACCGTTTAGGAAGCACCACAGTTTTTCCTATGAGCATTGAGGAGGTGCATGCCTGGGGACTTGTGACACAGCTTGGGACACTTGTCCCCTTTAGCATTGGGAAGCCAGGCTGTAGGCTACCCACAAAGCTCAAGACAGGAGCAGCTACCAACACTTCCCACCACAGCTAGCCCGACCCCACACAGGACCCATCAGCCCAGTTCAGTGTCAACATCGAAGGAATGGGATCCTGACAGTCTTCCCCTCGGACGCTTTCCATATAAGGGCCCCCTCTTCCTTTAACCCCCCCGAGGTCCAGAGCCCGTTCAGGGGAGGAGCTGCTGGCATGCCTACTTACATCTGTAGCTTTCTTCTCTGCCTGCTCCAGCTTCTCCTGGGCCTCCTTGACAGACTCGGAGTACTTCTCCACCTCATCCTCAGTGCCCTTCAGCTTCTTCTGCAGGCCCTGCTGTTCCTCCTCCAGCTGGGGAAAGGACAAAGGGTGGGGGTCAGGGAAGATGGCGGTGCTGCAAAGCTGGAAGGGGATCTGTCCTCTCATTCTTCTCCTGCGGACACCCAACCTGTGGGGGGCACAGCAGGAAAACATGGACGTGTCCTCTGACAACTTTGGGTCTACACATCCTTGTGGGGCTCTTGGTGTGGAGCAGCCCCCAGGACCCCCATCATCCCTGAGCCTGGTGGAGGTAAGGGAGTGGTGTTCTCCTTCCCTGGGAAGGAGACTGGAGAACTCCTGACTTGGGGATACAGCTCTGGGGCACACCAATCTGTGTTCCCATCTCTGCATGGTTGTGGTGGGAGTATGCAGTCCCCAGGGCTCTCCCTGGCACAGGGATAGGGAGGGGGCACTGGGGTGTCCCACTGAGATAAGATGCATTTGGGGGGAGCAGCATGAGGGGTGAAGGAAGAGAGACTGAAGAGTTGGTTCCTGTGGACAGATCCACATGGGGTGATGTGTCTGGGGACATGGTCCCAAAGACATAAGGTCTCAAGGGCTGTCAATCCCTAGAGCTGGCATCCACAAGCAGGACACCCAGTGGGGCAAAGTCCTTGGGCCAGGACATGCTTAGGGCAGGGGACTCCAGACTGGACAACCATCGTGGGGAGATCAGTGTGGGGGCTGGGTGATCTTAGAGAGTGCAGTGTCCCCAGGCTGGACGATCAGTGGGACGAAATCCTCAGGGCTGGGCACCCAGTGGGACGGGGTTTCAGGGCTGGACGACCCCAGGGTGGAGGGTCCCCAGGCTGGACTCCCAGCAGATCAGGGTCCTGGGGCTGGACACCCCTGGAGTGGAGGGCTCCCAGGTAATGCCAGGGAAGCCCGTGGGACACCCACCTGCTTGCAGCGGTCCTCCGCCTGCTTCTTGTCAGCCTCCGCTTGCTCGGCGCGGTCGATGGCATTCTCCTTGTCCAGTTTCAGCATCTGCATCTTCTTCTTGATGGCCTCCATGGTGGCGAGGTGTTGGCGGCGGGGAGCGGGGCAGCAGAGGGACGCGGAGCACCGGGAGCGGCGGGAGCACCGGCACT